>JAQISU010000128.1:5285000-5750000 GCA_029339505.1 Unio delphinus
ATCACTTAAACTGTATCATAGATGACTATATTGGCCCTTAATGTAAACTTCCTATATATGGATATAGTGATTTCACTTAAACTGTATCATAGATAACTATATTGCGCTTTAATGTAAAATTCATATAGATGGATATAGTGATATCACTTAAACTGTATCATAGATAACTATATTGCCCCTTAATGTAAAATTCCTATTGATGGATATAATAATAATAATAATAATAATAATAATAATAATAATAATAATAATAATAATAATAATAAGGACTTTGTATAGCGCCTAATCTTTCGAAGCTCTAAGCGCTTTACACCATCAATAATGAAATGACTACACTACAGAACAACAAATGAAAAAGACAATGAAATTGTAAAACATAAAAAGATGCTGAAAACATATAAGATACAAAACAAGATTAGGTCGCTAAGTTTGTCCCTGCAGTCGAAACAGGTGAGTCTTGAGAGCACTCTTAAAAGGGACCACTGTGTCTTTGTGTCTAATTTCAATGGGCAATTCCTTCCACGTCGCCGGGCCCTGGTGTGCAAACGAACGTTGTCCATATGACTTTGTTTTCATCTTGAGAACAATGAGTATACGATTATCAGAAAAAGAGCGTAAGAATCTAGCTGGTGTATACACATGGGTGAGGCTGAATAGGTATGTTGGACTGGAGTCTGTCATTGAATTATAGCACAGAGAACAAATTTTGTGTTTGATTCAGTATCGAATTGATAGCCAGTGTAGGGTACAGAGCAGTGGTGAGGTGTGCTCTGATCGAGGTACTCTAAAGATGATCCGTGCAGCTGTGTTTTGAACTTTAAGAAGTTTCTGGAGTAAATATTGCGATGAACTAGACAGAATTGAGTTACAATAGTTCAGTCTTGAAAGTACTAATGAACACGCAAGTGTCTTTGTGGCATCAACTGAAAAATATTTGCGAATGTAACTGATGCGTCTCAATTCAAGATATGCAGCCCTGCATATGTTCATGACATGTTGGTGCAATGTGAGAGTACCGTCTAGAATAACGCCTAGGTTCCGTACTGACTGTGAGAATTTAATGTTGATGTTGCTGATATTTATTGTCTGAGGTAAAGGATGTGAATGAGAAAGTCTTTGTGTTGTGATCAGAATAGCCTCAGTTTTATCATCATTCATCTGCAGCTTGTTACATGTCATCCATGATTTCACATCCGAAATGCACTTCTCTACTCCATGGATGGTAGCATCAACTTCAGTTGGGTGGCTATACTTGTATATTTGGGTGTCATCAGCGTACAACTGGTGCGCCACTGGGTGATGATCTATGACACTTGAGAGCGGCTGAGTGTACAGAATGAAGAGAACAGGTCCCTGTGGAACACCACAACATACGTCAACTGGGCTGGAGTGTATTCCATTTGCAGATATAATTTGTGTCCTGTTGACTAAGTAGGACTTGAACCACTGTAAGGCTATATTCTGAATGTCAAATACATGCTGGAGACGGTGAAGCAATATATCATGGTCTATTGTTTCAAATGCTGCAGATAAATCCAGGAGAGTGAGGACTGTAATCTTTCCACTATCCAAAGCAGAGAGAATGCCACTAAATACTTTCAGAAGAGTAGTTTCCGTACTGTGGCAAGGGCGATGTGCAGACTGTATATTGCTAAGGAGACTGTTTGAATTCAAATGAGATACAAGTTGAGTTAGAACAACCTTTTCTAAGATTTTTTATATGAAAGGGAGATTAGAAATTGGGCGGTAGTTCTTTAAATCGTTATGGTCCAGTGTTGGTTTCTTCAGCAGTGGCTTTACGATGGCAATTTTGAAAAATTATGGGAATTCCCCTGATGAGAGAGAGAGATATATTAATAACATCAGTTAGTGAAGGCAATATTGGGTCTAAGCACTCAAGCAGCAGTGATGTCGGAATTGGATCAGATTCACAAGACTTTGGTGCACTTTTTAACACGATTGTCCGTACTAAATCTATAGAAACAGGTTCAAATGCTCCTAACGGTTGTCGCTGAAATTCTGCATCATAGCTGTATGGTGACGAATCAGTTGAAATTGTGCTGTCAAGCGAATCTCTAATGGTTTGAACTTTGTCATCGAAGAAATTTGCAAATTGGTCTGGTAGGTGTAGTGGAGAGAAGGTTGTTGGAAGTGGTGTAAATTTGTTCCTTGACATTAGTTTGTTAGTTTTCTGGAAGAGCTCTTTGTAGCTGGAACTCTCCGTGATCTCAGTACTGTAGTGGGATGATTTGGCTAAATGGACTATGTTTGTAACGTTCTTCTTAGCGGCTTCGTAGATTTGTTGATGAATAGTGAGTCTGGTGGAAAGCCAAAGCCTATCTGCTTTTCGGCAATGTCTTTTAGCAGTGCGAAGCTGGTCCCTAACACTGCTATACCATGGAGAACACTTTTTTTATTGATACTCTGCATTTGGTGGATGGGGCATGTTTTTCAAGCAATGAACGCAGGCAGTTATCAAGTTGTTCCGCTGTTGGATGTAAGAAAGTTGTTAGGTTTTCTTGGATGTCATGCATGAATTTGGTTCTATTTATCATACGGAGGTTTCTCTTAGAAGCAATTAGAGGTGGAGGGTTAGGGACTGATACGTCGAGATGGCATACATTGCAGAGGTGATCCGATGCAAGTTCGTGGGAGACAAGGGATGATTGCAGAATATTATCATCAGGTCTATAAAGAAACCAGTCTAAAATGTGACCAAGTTTATGGGTAGGTTGGTTAACTGATTGTTTAAGATTGAAAACATGAATGGAATCTAGGAGTTTTAACGTGTTTGGTTTACCAGCACAGTCATAGTGAAAGTTGAAATCTCCAAGAATAATTAGGTTTCCACCTATCGAATTTCCATACTCTAGAAGATTTGGAATCTGCTCCAAAAAGAGAGATTCAGTCAGCTTGTTTTTTCTACTAGGAGGAGGACGGTAGAGACAGAAAAAATGGACTGACCTTTGTTCCAGTGTGAGCGTTGTTTGGACTAGTTCAAACGATGTGTGGCAGAAGTTGAAGGTTGTGTTGTACTTGAGGCATTTGATCATGGAATTCCTTGTAATTACAGTATGTTGTTCAAAAACATACTACGTCTTAACAGTGGGACAAAACAGCTGAGAAATTATCTAATTGTTCTCGTTTCCAAAACAAGGAGATGAATTAACACATACGAACGGAACAGCCAATGCATGATGAAACACAATAATGTAGACGATGATAAAAAACAAGCACAAATATCATAAATATAGTACAAAATCGGAAGAGCCGATTCTCGAGCAGTTAAGCGATGGCGGCCATCTTTCCGGAAGTCTCCGGATATAATGATATCACTTAAACTGTAACATAGATGACTATATTGACCCTTAATGTCAAATTCCTATAGATGGAAATAGTGATATCACTTAAACTATTGTCACTTATTGTCTACTAATGCTACTTTCCAAGACATGGCTACACGGTCATGTTTATAAATTGTACCATAGATGAACAAAATGTCTGCTGATGTCACTTTCCTATTGCTTCTTATATTGCAATCTTTAATTTCACCACATATAGTCATAATATCCATTAATGCTAAAGTCTCATAGTTGGTCAGTGGTCAGCAACGTCTATATAGTTTCCCTTAAGCAGAACAGTGGACCGCATCGCACAAAAAGTTACTGCTAGCCGATTGTGCATTAGTCAATTATAATATCTGGCATATCTATGTGAAGACAGAAAGAGCCCAAAATATTATGCGTGATATTAGCTTATGATATCTGCACTGATTCATAGTTACATGGTCTCGTTATATCTAGCAGTTTACACTTAACCGAGAACTAGGTTTCAATGAGCGTTTAACAATCTGTTTAATAGTACATGTACCTAGCTGATAACATTCAAGCTTGTCTGCATTGATAGCTGGGTGCTAACAACATCCGCTACGCAATTGCAGCTTCCCATTGCTCTTTATATAACTTGCAGGCATTATAACATACCATACGAGTTAGAACTCTGTTTAAAGTGGGGCACATTTAAGTTTGAATGTATCCTATCTCTAAACAGAAGACAACATCTTTAATCCTGACAATATGGAAAATTTTTTCTTTTTTAACCGAGTCGTGAATGGTGTAATTCTTTAAATTATTTCTAGATTTTGTATTGTTTTTTAATAGAAGAACTGAAATTTATAATATTTATGAACACGGACAAAAATCACAGAAATCGTCTCTGCAAAGGACCCATAGAAGCGCTCATTATGGATAACAAAAAGAGATTCACAAATATAAAATTATTGACATATATATATATATATATATATATATATATATATATATATATATATATATATATATATTAATGAATATTCAATATCAAAATAGATACTTTTCTCTACTTTGAAATGTATGATACAAAATTTAATTTATCCCTTGAGAAGGTAAACATTGGGTATATTAAAATGAATGTGTTTTGTTTCTATTTTTCAGCATAAGAATTTTCTCAAATACCTTGTTATTGCTAATGCTTCTAACAGGGCATAATACATAACGTATTTCTTATAGTGGCGTAAAGTACAAAATGAAAACTGATTTTGAAGGTACGTATAATAACATTTTACAAATAAATATCATCGAACAGTAAAAATTGGCATGCAAATTTCAGTATATCTCATGGCTGATAAATGATCCAATGCATGAAACATTTTAGCACTTCTGATAGTATTTTGGATCTACCTTTGACGTCCGTTTCAATTATTAAATTATTTTCGTTTCATTAATACGTATTCTATATAGAACATGTTTGCACGTTACAAATTAAGATAATCATTATGCACTTCAAATAAAATATTATAACCTATAAACTATCAGTCCGAAATATATACATCCATTTTATGCGAATAGTGTTATAAATTACAATGTATCAATGCATTAGTTTTATTTGAACATGTATCCATCCTTATAAAGGTGTTTAAATTCTTTAATTAAAAGAGTTTTTTTGTACAAAAAAATAAAATATGAGCTAAACAAGCTTTTCTTTGGTAGCGTTTCAATATTTCTGTCAGGCACGTCGTATGCAGCTGTATAAATTACATTCCTATCTACATATATGCTTAACTAGCAAACCAATTCGCTGACCTTAATGTATAATGTATTTAATCTTGGTTTATTCAGATATGCAGTCCCTGAATGTTAACACTTTTGTGCATTTCTTCCCCATGCAATCAGTCCATAAATGTTATCATTGTTTGTCTTCTTTTTTCCACAGGTAATCACTTAATAAATGATACCTGTTGAGTTGCTCAATGTTCAGAGAGTTTGGCTATTAATCTCAGTAAATATCATGTGTACTGTATGATTGCTATGATATTAATAAGGTGTATTCATTTCATAAATGGAACGAGGTCATGAATCAAGTGCATGTCTAATTCTATATTTAGTCAACTTGTATTTGCTTCTATCTTCTGTCTTGCATTTCTCTATCTTTTTAGTGCAGTCAATATATAAATTTTTAACTGCACATATCAGATTAGAAATCTACGTTTTCTTTTCGTAAACATTAATCTGTTGTACAAGGTAATATTTAGGTAAATAGTCTCATATGTGCCGAATTGTTTATGGATGAGTCCATTTACATGAATGTATAGAATAAAATTGTTTTGTATAGCATGTACTAAAAATTTGTGCATCTATAACCTTAATAATATATATGATCAAGAAAACCGAAATAAAAATGCTTTCTTTTTTCTTCGTCAATAGTTCGCGAGTACGTAGAAAGTAGAAGATAACACGGTATATCACATGTATTTACCATAACTACAGATCATGTTCTTAAATTGGATAACCTTGTAGAAAACGTTCACAAATTAATATATTTAGTGACTGCTTGTAACGAAAATTTGTAATATACCTTTAAACGAAGCTTATTAATGCCTTTAGGAATTTATATTTTTTATCTCGTCAACATATTGTCCATGCTCACTTAGTACATTTATAAGTCGGATCCAACATCAATCTCAGATCTGACTTCGCAGAATTACGCGGCATATTTGTAATATGCAGTTTGCGAGGGTGAATCAATAGAACAAACAAAATAGACCGCGATCTGCTAGAACATTATCATGGCTTATGTTGTTTTGCCGTTGAACCCTACGTATAAGCGAATATATACGGCAGATTTATCTTTATGTACAGCTCTTATCTCCTTGTGAATTTAGTCATACCGATTAAAAGACTACATTTTAGACGAAAAAAGTAAATCTTTTAAATATGAATCATCAATGGAAATGAATCGTTTCAAACTCGATACATGTATGCAAACACTATGGCGTTCACCTCCATCTGTTTTGTAAATAATGATAACTGGAAAATGCAAGGATCTCATTAACCTCTTAAGAAAAAAAGATAAAATTTAAAATGTTTCACCGAGATCTATATTTTTTCTAAATTACTCATTAGGAGATTAGAAATATTTTGCTAAGTGTCTCATGGGTAGGAACCAGGATGAACTAAATTGGCATTGGAAGTACCATGTAACACAGTACCATACAACCACATTATACAATCTAAGTGTCTGAAAATTCTTGTTGAAATTAATGGCAAATAGTTTCAGTTCTAAACTACGTATATTTAGCTTTAAGTCTAGCCAAATGTTGTTGTGTTGAGCCCTACTCAGAGTTTCTAAAATTAAAGAACATTGAAAAAGTGGGCACCCTTGTGAGGTTTCAATTTACAAACAGCCTGACATTGAGGCTCTAATGTACATAAAGCAACGTGATTATTTACTTAATCTGCAGTGGTAATCCGTTTTTTATACTAAGTTATAAAACATAATGAAATGGGCAATCAAAGCATGGAGTTGATTTCAAAATCTGCAACTTACTGAATTTCCAACTGAAAAGTTTTTGTATCGTTGGATAAATGCTTGGATAAATGTGCCATAATTATTCACTTTACAGCGATCGTAGCTGTTAATGGGATAAGTGGTACTGTTCAGTCTGTTAACTGGATAAGGCTTGCTAAATTATTTTATAATTATATATGGGGATTTAGTTAATTTATCGCCAATCATCCTCAACGAAATATGGAAAAAAAACGTCGCTAAAATGCTGTGACATGGCTGTATCATCATAATTTTATATGTGTCTTCTATATATCTATATCTATATCTATATCTATCTATATATATATATATATATATATATATATATATATATATATATATATATATAAATATTTACAAAAAAGAGAAGATCTTTTAAGCAAAACTTTTAAAAACCACATTCATTCTTTTGAATGAATCTAGCCAGTAATTCAACCAACTCTTGAAACACATTTCCAGTCACTGTCTTTTGCAAGATCCCAGCATTATGATTGAAATGTAAATATAACATAATGCAGACATCTGGCTAAAATGTAAATCTGACTTTAAACGGACAACTTAAATCTATAAATCTTAAACACAGATTTAAGTGTATAAACCATTTAAGTCATACTTCAATTTTAGACAATTATATCACTAAATCGAGACTTAAGTGTAAGTTTTAGGTTGATTTTTGCCGGTGAAATCTGAGTTTGACTTCAACAATGGAATTAAAAGTGTTAATATGACGGTCTGCACTAGAGCATCATTTTGAATTTCTTTTTGAATTCATACAAAGTCATTTTGGAAATGCAGTTGTTTTACATAGTGACTGTTTGCATCTTAGTACATTCAAGATTACTGACACTTTTGCATAGTCAATGATATTAGTAAATCAGAACATTGAGGAACTAGAACTCATTCCGGACACTGTTTTGAGGACATGTGATAGAACCTCAAGTATTATTTTGGATTTAATTTACAATACTAAAATACTATATTAATGTTCATTTTATATCTTATCGAGTTAAATTATTTTTACGTTTAACAAAACGTGTTGATTTTGCTTGTGTCTGTTCATTTTATATCTTATCGAGTTAAATTATTTTTACGTTTAACAAAACGTGTTGATTTTGCTTGTGTCTGTTCATTTTATATCTTATCGAGTTAAATTATTTTTACGTTTAACAAAACGTGTTGATTTTGCTTGTGTCTGTTCATTTTATATCTTATCGAGTTAAATTATTTTTACGTTTAACAAAACGTGTTGATTTTGCTTGTGTCTGTTCATTTTATATCTTATCGAGTTAAATTATTTTTACGTTTAACAAAACGTGTTGATTTTGCTTGTGTCTGTTCATTTTATATCTTATCGAGTTAAATTATTTTTACGTTTAACAAAACGTGTTGATTTTGCTTGTGTCTGTTCATTTTATATCTTATCGAGTTAAATTATTTTTACGTTTAACAAAACGTGTTGATTTTGCTTGTGTCTGTTCATTTTATATCTTATCGAGTTAAATTATTTTTACGTTTAACAAAACGTGTTGATTTTGCTTGTGTCTGTTCATTTTATATCTTATCGAGTTAAATTATTTTTACGTTTAACAAAACGTGTTGATTTTGCTTGTGTCTGTTCATTTTATATCTTATCGAGTTAAATTATTTTTACGTTTAACAAAACGTGTTGATTTTGCTTGTGTCTGTTCATTTTATATCTTATCGAGTTAAATTATTTTTACGTTTAACAAAACGTGTTGATTTTGCTTGTGTCTGTTCATTTTATATCTTATCGAGTTAAATTATTTTTACGTTTAACAAAACGTGTTGATTTTGCTTGTGTCTGTTCATTTTATATCTTATCGAGTTAAATTATTTTTACGTTTAACAAAACGTGTTGATTTTGCTTGTGTCTGTTCATTTTATATCTTATCGAGTTAAATTATTTTTACGTTTAACAAAACGTGTTGATTTTGCTTGTGTCTGTTCATTTTATATCTTATCGAGTTAAATTATTTTTACGTTTAACAAAACGTGTTGATTTTGCTTGTGTCTGTTCATTTTATATCTTATCGAGTTAAATTATTTTTACGTTTAACAAAACGTGTTGATTTTGCTTGTGTCTGTTCATTTTATATCTTATCGAGTTAAATTATTTTTACGTTTAACAAAACGTGTTGATTTTGCTTGTGTCTGTTCATTTTATATCTTATCGAGTTAAATTATTTTTACGTTTAACAAAACGTGTTGATTTTGCTTGTGTCTGTTCATTTTATATCTTATCGAGTTAAATTATTTTTACGTTTAACAAAACGTGTTGATTTTGCTTGTGTCTGTTCATTTTATATCTTATCGAGTTAAATTATTTTTACGTTTAACAAAACGTGTTGATTTTGCTTGTGTCTGTTCATTTTATATCTTATCGAGTTAAATTATTTTTACGTTTAACAAAACGTGTTGATTTTGCTTGTGTCTGTTCATTTTATATCTTATCGAGTTAAATTATTTTTACGTTTAACAAAACGTGTTGATTTTGCTTGTGTCTGTTCATTTTATATCTTATCGAGTTAAATTATTTTTACGTTTAACAAAACGTGTTGATTTTGCTTGTGTCTGTTCATTTTATATCTTATCGAGTTAAATTATTTTTACGTTTAACAAAACGTGTTGATTTTGCTTGTGTCTGTTCATTTTATATCTTATCGAGTTAAATTATTTTTACGTTTAACAAAACGTGTTGATTTTGCTTGTGTCTGTTCATTTTATATCTTATCGAGTTAAATTATTTTTACGTTTAACAAAACGTGTTGATTTTGCTTGTGTCTGTTCATTTTATATCTTATCGAGTTAAATTATTTTTACGTTTAACAAAACGTGTTGATTTTGCTTGTGTCTGGTACTTAGTGTATGGCCATAGAGTCGTAACTACGTAAACAGTTCTAGATAATGTGTACTGGATGCTTGATTATCAGTAGTATAAACAGTATAATGCTGACTGAGTAAGAAATAAAGTCATTTAGTACCATTCATATGCAGCCATATTAAGAAACGACTGTGTCAAAGAAATCCGTTAGTTTGTGCTGTCTTGCTTTTTCCCATTTGGGTAGGGACACTAAATTCGCATTTTTAAAATAAACGATCTAAAACCAATCAAGCTGAGTCTTATAAAGCTAAGCCAGTGGTGGACAAACAACGCAATTTCCATCCTCTCTGTTCAGTCATGTTTGATTTTTAAGGGAAATGTCCTAGAATATTCTTATTGTAGTTCAGAAATGGAAGGTTGGTTGGTTGGTTTTATGGCCACAATGTTATTTGTCAGGATATAAATTGACATACATGGCAGCCAGCATATCTGGTGGAGGAAGAAAAATGTAAAACTACGAGAAGAACCACCAACTCAATGGAAGCTACAGGCAAGCTTTCTTACAAAACCACACTAGCCGAAAATAGACTCAATTACACGTAGACATATTCCTCACGGAAACGATTCCCACCCATTCGGAGTGCATGTTATTGTACAAAAACACGATTTCAGAAACTACGTGATTCAATCAAGACAAAAATTTCCCTTTGTTGACCAAAGGAAGAAAGAAAGAAAGAAACAAACAAACAAACAAGCAAACAAACAAACAAAAGAATGAAAGATAAAAAGGAAAAACAAAGAAAACAAAGAAAATAGAAAGAAAGAAACAAACAAATAAGTAGTTATTATATAAAGTTTTAAAATGCACGCAGGTTTCTTTCTCTAGCAAACACACACAACTAAAGCGCATTCAAACGTACGAAGGCAAACCATTCAAGAAAGTTCTTTTTAATTTCTTTTAATGTGTAACAGCGATTATGAAGTTGTGAATTGACCATCAGGTTTTATTAAAACCAGCCTTGTAGCAAATGTAATCCACAAAAATGTTGAAAGAATTGTTTTTAAAACAAGTATTTAAGATTTATAATTGGTTCTCGCTGTAATCCTCCTTATTGGAAATAATCTCTCTCTCTCTCTCTCTCTCTCTCTCTCTCTCTCTCTCTCTCTCTCTCTCTCTCTTCAAAGATACTGAAATCATTAAGGTTGCACGTAGAAAACGATAAATTATCTCGAATGCTAGTGATATGTACTCTATTTCATTCTTTACACACACACACACACACACACACACACACAAGAGCGTGTACGCACGCATCAACTGACATGAACAATGAATTATAATTGATTCATTTCATTTAAACATTTGTTCCAACTTGTCGAATTAGTATATTTATTATTTTAAAATTAAATTATTCTTTCTTTGATTGGATTATTTTTAAATCTGGAGAAAACTAATGTTGATTGTATTCTAGATCTTTGTCTTTCACTGCCGTTGGTTATAAACGAAGTCAAAACAAACGATAAAGGATATATGTATTGTGAGGAGGCATTTCAAAAACCAATATTATCACAATTGGACCCATAATCTTACAATGTAGTATATCAAACCTACAAGTGATGACGTGGGATTGGTCGGATATATCTCACCAAACCCTAATCATAGCTAACAATGTTAATGTCTTACTTTGTTTGACTTTTGGGTCTCCATTACTATACTCCATTATTAAACCATTTAATGACAAATTTTCATTTTCATATGTATGTAATCCCTGTAAGTAGCCTAACCTGCTAATCAACCAGAAATATATTTAAATAACGAAAATTGGCTTCCAACGTGTTTAGACAATAATTAATAGGTCAAGGCACATTGAACTCGATTAATAAAAACCCTACGAAGAGTTATTTCGATGTCCTTTGTTTTGAGTATTGAGCTTCTACTCAGAAGACATCTACCAATCTAAAATAATGTATTAAGAACATGCTGTAGAATGCTTAAAACCTTATATTGTCTACGATTGGTGAAATCGATTCATTGATGCAGACGTAGCAGAATCCCTCAAAATAAATTCGTACGCTTAATTAATCTAACCCTGATACGAAATATATGTAGCAAACTACACTCAAACTAAACATTTATACAATTATAATGAATTGTTATTATAAGAGATTAACGTTGTTTTCTTTCCGAGTTTATTCTGGTAAAACTGGCAGTTCTAGGAATCACACAGCTTACAAAACGCCCTTCTGCATGATTCGGCAACTGACAGTTTACACCACTATAATCTCAGAAAATAGCATTAAATCCCTGTTGCGTGGGACAGGTACTTTTTAAATCAAAGATAAATTCATGAAGACTAATACCTAATATTTCGGTTGAAAGAAGTTTCTGTTTCAATTACTTCAATAATCCGTCAAAGAATGTACAAAACGAGTTCAAAAAAGGTACTACATGAACATCCTATAACTTATTCCTTAATAGCAAACAATAGCAAATAAACACCCTTAACCCAATCATTTTCTGTATCAAAGCAATATGACCGATCCATTCAAAGTTTGACGAAATCTTTCTCGAACGGCGTTACATTCACGGTGACAGGCAGATAACGTAAACTGATGAATGCCTAGTTCAATAACAAAATTGCTGGAAAATTCCAGACATAAATATTTATCCTGAATTAGATTAGATTGACTTGAGAAAATCGAAAATGTCAACAACAAAACACTCTAAAAAAACTGATACCATTGATTTAGATTTAACATTCCTGAAAGGAATAACCTCTGGGAATCATGTCGATGGATACATTAGGATTAACAAGTATTCGTTGTCTGGCTTGGTCTTAGGTAAGGGGACGATACAGTCTACCATTTTGCTAAGTGGTGTGTCCGATTGAGGAATAGGTTGCTGTTGAACTTTAGGCATCTTCTGCATATGGCTTGTTACCATTCGACAAGTGTTATAAGATCTACAGTATCTACAAACATCACTATTAATTTCGGTCAGGATGTTCGAGTTTTCGTGTGATAAAACATTGATTCCTAAATGACCAAGCAACTTTCCCTTCCATATGACCTAATACAAATAATCTTATGTGATCTTTTCCAGCGGGTACCTCAGGTTTTCTCCGGTTTTTACATAAACCCCATTATTAATAAAAAAAAAATTACTTTTTTGACTCGAGATTTGCTTAAAGCCCTCTGAAAATATGTATGAGATTTCATAATTAGTATGTTGCATATTTTTCAGCTTATAACAATAAGGAATAACATGCCCTTTCCTCCTTCACAAAGAGCATCTAGGAGTAAATATGGATTTATCATCAGTCTTATCAAAAGTTTGATTCTTGCACATTGTGCCAGATTTAGATTTGGAAGTACTCTTATGAGACCGATTTTATTGTATCCAACACCTGTCAAGAGGCTGATATTAGACCATTGGAACTCAGTGAGTCAATAAATAGTCATCAGTTGTACTAGCAGTATTTGATAACAGTTCGGCCTTTATTTGATCAAGGTAGGTCTTGACGTTACCATGGATGCAATTCTTCAATCAGTAGGACTTGTCTTAGGTTAGTATCATACTCCTATCAACCTTCTTGACAAAGCTCCGCCTAACAAATGCATGTTATTTTCCAGTGTAATCTCGACAGTGTTTGACATAATTCTTTTTTGCAGTTATTGAACATTTGTCTATATGCCTCAGGTATCAACTCATAGCCTTTCACAGCATCATAATTAGCTCATTTTGATTTAAGAAGCTGCATTTACTAACTTTGCCAGCTAGTAAAGTTATACTAAAGTTCAATATTCTCTTGACTATTTTAAATTTCAGCATATTGTTTCAAAATATGGATACTATTGATCTATTTCCCCTTATTTACTACTAGCCCGATACGCCTATTAACTTTGAAAACCTGAATTTTTGTGTTAAGCGAAGAATGGTGTTTGTCGTCTGTCAGTTTAAATTGTTTTAATCTAAATTGCATTTTTCTTTCTTTTGCAGCTGCATCTCTCTCTCTCTCTCTCTCTCTCTCTCTCTCTCTCTCTCTCTCTTACATTTGCATTCTGGTTTTTATTGTTCTCTCTAACAGAATGTTAATAATGTGTTTACTTCTTCGAGCAAGACGTGTACGTAAATACAGAAAATATTACTGCATGACGATTTTATATTTGCAAATTTTAAATACTAATTGTGGATACAGTTATTCTCGCCATGCTTGTGAAATTCATTATATAAGTTTCGTGCCATTTAAGTTTTAGTTACTTTTTCATACATAATTCATATGTTCACCTTCAAGCTATCCTTGTTTAAAGTAACGTTAATTGTTTCAGGCCTATCCCGCAACTATGGATGTGTTCTCTTTTGACCTCCTTTAATTGCGGTACTTTCAGGTAATATAAAACCGATTTTACATCCGATACAAATAGAACAAATTGATTTTTCTCGGTAAGGGCGGATGTCGCACTTTCTATTTATTTACCTAAACACTTTATCTATCCGCAATCAGGGTTTAATTTCTCGCTGAAAATTTCGATGACTTTGATATAATTACCTTTACGGAGATTCCTCGTGATAACTCTATTGATAGCAATGATACTAAATTAGATGTGTACTAGAATCTCAAGAGACGTCAAAGATCTATCCAGCGTTCAAATATCACTGATATAGAAAATTAATGTACATCCACCTTATTAGCAGTTGTGACAGATCCATCCCTAAATGGTTAGCAAATTCCACAAAACAACCCAAGAGGCTATGCTACATAGAATGTAGAATCTATCCTGGAGAAGACATGTCCTTAATATTTTGCGATGTTTCTACATCACTCGACCGAGTTTGACCTTCATATATTATGCATGAACATAAAACCTACAGAACTGAGTCAAATCTCAATAAATGGTTCATTATCTTTTCGATACAACCAAACCTTGTTGATGTGATAACTGCAAAATCTACATTTCCGTCTGTTTCAGCTGGGTTGTGCTATGGTTCAATTCTACGACCTTTTCTTCCTGCATACATCCCTACTATTGTTGATAATCTACTTTGTTTAATACGACTTTCTGACGAACATAGTTTTCTCTTACATCTGTAGAAGTATCCAAGATATCCAATGTATACAAAACTGACTTAGAAACTCTGACAGATTAGTGCAATCAATATTTAGTAACCTTACACCCGGCTAAAACCGAAGCAAAACTATTCTCAGTACACTAATAACCATTCTTTCTCAAGCTGAAGTTCCCAGATGAATCACATGCATTTGTTGACAATAATTAAAACTTGGGCTTTAGACTTAATAATGCAAGCACTCCGAGTCTACATACTGAACCATTCTTAATAATGTATCTATATTGCTAGAAAGTTTAAGATTCTTCAAATACAAGACGAGTAGAAAATCCTTAGGTATAATTTCCTTGATATATAAGACCTTTTAAATAATATGCAGATCCCGTTTGCAATTGAGGTTAAAAAGCAAATTTATACTGATTCGACAGACTTCAGTGAGAGGCTACCCGAATAGTTACAGATCTAACCAAAAGTACGCAGAGCGAACAAAATATAAAAAAACTATGCATTTGTCATATACATATTTATAACGATTCACTATTTTTAATGAACTGTTTTCCTTGATGCTTTTATGATAGATGTTATAATATGTAAGTAATGTAATCAACAAAACAGTTCATGGACAAAAGTCAAATCATAGAGAGATTTCTTAATACTTAAACATTAAATTACCCAGGCAAACAAGATCGTTCATTGTTATCTTTCTGGTAATCGTAAATATTCAAAACCCAATACATTTACCTCAAAACAGATCGGTACCACAATCACCTGATAGACCATCTCTTTTAAATCTATGGGGTGGAAGCAGAAAGTAGAGATTATTAGATTTGCATAGATATTCAATATATATTTCAAAAGCAAAATCAAATGTTAGCCCCGATCTCTATAAACAATCTCTTATCGTGTAACTAAACAAAACTTGAATATCATTAAAACAATATTTTACCAAGGACATTTAGAGCACGATATATTTAATTACTGTTTCTTCATCTGAGTCTACACATTAAGGATGTTATTAGTAGTTTTCTTCTTAAGACCAGCTAAAGGTGATGTTGGTGCATTGTATACTAAGCGCAATTCTTTCCGAATTTTTTTTTACATCATTGTTTACTTGCCTTGGATATCTCACTTTGTTATTTTGTTTTCTTAGCTTTATCCCCTAACGTACCATCAAATTTATTGCTGTTATTTAATTTTATTTCACTTCTCTCGCTTGACATGGCTGCTTATTTTGTACCATTATATCTGATTGCACAAGAGCTTAACTAACGTTGTAACAACTTGTAGTTAGACCCCCTTTTGCATAATTCAGCAAAATCTAAATTTAAACTAAACCAACCATTTCAATTAGGCAACATTTTCTTTTGTATTCCAGAAATATACTTGACTGGTTTCCATGTAACTGAATTCATTTTATTGACAACTGATATCAAAACAAAGATATAAGATTTTATCTCACGAGTTAATTCATGAAAAATAGTTTGAGAACCATATATTTCTTCAAAGTTTCGTTTTTGATAAGCAGACATCAATTTTTTTTTTAAAATTTCTTCAAATACTTGCTTTAGTTTTTGGTGACTTGTCAACATTAAAGTTAGTATATTCTCTATTAAATAAATTTACCCAGATGTGTGATGCTTCACAGTTACGCAGTGTATTATGGTAAGGGCCAATTCAATTTTTATATCTCAACCGTTCATTTGCCAATTTATATCCATTCTCTTCTGACTTTTCTAAACTCTCTCTCTCTCTCTCTCTCTCTCTCTCTCTCTCTCTCTCTCTCTCTCTCTTGATTGGTCGCGATGAAACCTCCTTTTGCCCCTTACATTCAGCCTTTATCAATGTCTTGCATGTAACATTTAGTTGGAAATATAATTCTGGTTTCTCACTGCAGCATATAAAATACTCAATTTTCACACCTATATTGCTATTCTTATTACGTCATACGTATTCTTTTAAACCCTTGCCTAGAAAGGAATGAGGGGATGAGGTGTCTATTAACACAAACCCTGGTTAACATATAACACATGAGCACTTAGGATGCATTCGAGAGGACTGTTCTTCAAACCGGTGCACGTTCTGGCGCCGTTCTCGACTCTCGAACGTCCAGAACATGATACCCGAAACGCGAGGAATAAAATGGCGGAGAAGAAGGAGATGTTGGTAGCGCTAAAATAGTTGTTTGATTTAAACTGTTTATATTTCCTGTAGTTCAGGATAAAATGAGAATATCCAGGGAAGGCCACGTATAGGTCGACTATATCCGTAAAGAGATTCCCGTCAGTTAAGGAGCTCATAATTTTATCGTGCTTTTCTGAATAACGTTTAAGCTTATTTAATGTAACTGCATGAGTTTCGCTCTTAAAATATCACAACAAATTTGGAGGCAGTTTAGTCAGCAGGTAAAAACGGTTAAGAAAAATAAGGGGATCGGGTATGAGTTGAGCTTGGGCTGGGGAAGAGAGAACATTTTCTATTCCTTTCTTCAATATACTTTTTTGAGTAGTGGGTAGAATTTGTTCTTTATTTCTTCAGAAAAGCAGACGAGCATTTTTAACAATCTATTTCAGTATCGGAAATGGTAAAATAAACAAATCTATAACTATGTGCATGCCTTTAGCATTGTTGAGGTAATTGATATAATTCCAAATACCACAAATATGAAGATTTGATTGGTCTAAATGTGAAACCCAGAATCTGCCCCAGAATAAGCTCGATACATGTATTTGATAAACTCTCTCTCTCTCTCTCTCTCTCTCTCTCTCTCTCTCTCTCTCTCTCTCTCTTATATATATATATATATATATATATATATATATATATATATATATTTGACTTGAGCTCCTCTTTAATTGTAGATAGCAGTTTGAATTTTCTAAAAGCAGCATAAACCTTGAATACCTCTATTTATCATTCAATTCTCTTACATCAATAGCGGTTCAAAGACGTGGCAGCAAGTCTTCCAAATTTTCAACATTTGGATGTAACTGAAATCAAACTCAGTACCCATACTTATGAAACAATTTCCTAATTTCTCTCTTAGAAGGTTTCATTGCACTCTGGTTGACAATCATAATGTTCAATTGATTTTCATATAGCTCAACAGTTAGGGGTAATTGTGAAAATTATTTAGGCGTTTTTTCCTTCAGAGAAAACACCCAAGGTCTGGAATCTGGAGAGATAGATTAGCTGTTTGCTTTACGCTTAGAGAAGGATGAGCTCTTCAAAAAGAGCAAAATACATGCTCAGATATGGAATTCAATAGCAGCAGAAATGGAAAAACAAGGATATACTGTCAGTGGTGGCCAGTGCTCACACAAATGGAAATCTCTGAAAATAATTCAGTCGTTTGGTAACAAACCAAGTACCCAACCAACATTTACTTTGCATTCATCAGGCCAGTCATCATCTTCTGATGCATCCTCTACATATCTGTCAGCCTGTAAAGACAAGGATGAAGAAGGTACCAACTTGGAAAGTGACAGTTCAGGTTCCGAGTCTGTAGCTCCTCCTGTCCCTAAAAAATAAAAAGGTGCTGGCCGGCTTAAGTGGAAGGGAAACTCTAATCTGGAATTTTCGAAATAATATAGTGAGAGGCAGATAAATGAATCGAATAGGCATGAGCAGTTTCTACGAGAACAACAAGACCAAAATCTAGCAAGATTTTAACGGCTTTTAGATATTTTGCAGAATAAAAACCCATAAGTAGAATGATATCATTAGAGTGAATATTAGACAGTTATGAGGATTGTCACAGACAGTATTAATGATTAAAAATAAAGTGATCTTATTACTTTTTCAGCTTTAAGACAGGACATTGCATATGGAATCCAATTTGTCTGTGTTGGTAAAATCATATAATGCATCCTTATTTTACAAGAAATTGTTCAGTATCCAAATGTGGAGTTGGCTGTGGTTATAAAGGTGGGTTCCGTGATAGTTTGTTTACTACAATGCAAGAAAAAGATGTCTACTGAATCGACTGTTTCATTTCCCAGGGAATGTAGAGAAGTCCTGGTATTTTCATTCCACTTGGATTTTGTGTTCTTTTACCTCAAGATAATTAGGGCAATAAAATGTTAAATATTTTTCAATCAGTTAAGGGACATAAATGTACTGTTCATACTTCACACCCAAATCCTATGTAGTTTTTGAATTACAGATCTTCCATTTTCCTTACTACACATTATTAGTGAGATCCAGGATACACATGACGCCAACAACCTTTTATTAAATATTGTTATCAAGATAGTTACTGGAAAGGGGTTCATTTTATACAATTTTGCATTTTTTAATGTTCATTGTTTTTATTTATTTGCAATGAAACACAAGCTATTGTTTCATTTAAATATTAGTCCATTTGAAATGTCTGCATTTTATTTACATTACCTGTTGGCCTTTATATCTAATAGTCAAGTCCTTGCAGAATTTCTTATATTTGCAATAATTTTGTAATTGTTATTTACAAGTCCATGTGGAAAGGTATCCATAATATTGGATTTTGTTGTTTTTAGCATTTGCATTTAATCTATGTAGAGACCTTCAATTTATAATTCATTTCACAATTTTGACCTCTTATGTTGTATATGTGAAAGTAATTTTATGTTACATTTCGAAACTTACTTGAACCTTACTTTTTTATATTCATTTTTCAGATAGCAGTAATATAAATACTTTTTGACAGATCTTATAAAAGATGTTGTTTTTTTTTGTTATAATAAAATGTGAAAACAACTATTTTTCCGTCTTGTATTTTTTTAGGCAGTTGTAGAGATTATTGAATTATATATGACATTCCTCCATCATTGTTGCTTCATTAATCTATGTCAAATGTCGGTCTTAACATCATAAACTGACTTTGTTGACCTCATTAGTATCATGAAAAACTCTGTTAATTTGCATGTTTCATATCATAAGACAAAACCAATGACATTATGAGAATTTGTAGGTAAAGGTAAAAATTTTTGAAAAGATGCTGACAGATTTAATAAGCATGACCTGTATTCATACCATCATATTCTGTAGTATGACCATAACATTTTACATATGTCTATCAATCATTTAAGTAACTCCACCACATTATAGGGTAAGGCCACAAAGTTTTACCAATGTGCATCCATCTTGTTATTACATTGTGAATTTTGTTCTGCTCAGTAACTGTTGCAGGGCTTTACGGATTGAAACCATATTTTTTCTAACACAATTGTGATCAGTGGTGTAGCAACCTCCTCCCACCAACCCCCACCCCCACCCCACCGTCCAAAAAAATATGCAACTGCTGGGGGCCAAGGTCATGTGTGTGTGAGAGAGATTTGGATTTTTAACGTAACTTTAAGAATTGTTCAGCCATATCGCTACGATGCCTGCAGTGTGGCAGTTTTTAGTAATGTCTAGCACTTGGGCATCATGCCGCAGATATGTAGCATGATGCCCCACCCTATCACATTATTCTGACACCAGGCCAACGAGTCCTAACACTAACCTCTAAATCCTGAGCGCCTAGCGAGGCAGCTGTTAGTACCATTTTTAAAGTCTTTGGTATGACTTTTCCGGTGGATCCCAGATCATGTGGGCACCCTAAATTCTAAACAAACACCTTATATATTGGTGGGATCCCCAGACTTGGGGGGGGGGGGGCACCAGAATTTCTGACAAGGCCACAGAGTGATAGGTCACTACAAAAGAAACATAATCATGAGTTTATAAGACAACTTTATATCACTTCATGACTATTACAACTGATAGGTGCTTTATTCAAAACAAAAATAAACAATGTCTGTTACTCTTATTCTGTTATAATTATATAGAAAGATGAGCCACCGAGTAACTTTTTATAGTCAGACAGGCATAATTGTTTACAGTACACATAGGTCAGCTCTACCTGATCATATTTATTTATATGTATGGACTAGACTTAAGCTTTAATCCCAGTTCAGAATAAGTTAAGTAGCTGATTTCTCCTTTGTTCTCCCATTACTGCATTTCGAAAAATGTTATGGTACTGACTGGCATCCTCTGCCTCTTCCATGTTAATGAAAATGAAGATATCATCATCTGTTAAAATACACAAGTTATGCAGTACACATGCTTTCAACAATATTTTTTTCAACATCAGTGCAGTGAAGTGCAGTCAAACGGCTAAACCGACCCTTTGGGTGACCAATGGCCCTTTCCACAGTTTTTCTAACTCCTGATATGGCTCTGTTTTATTTCCGTTGCTGTGCGATCAAGTGGCCATTGTCACGGAAAGGTGTTTGTTGCCATATCTTTAGAGGATAGGCACTATCTCTGCTTTCTCATACAAAGGGAAATTTCTGAGAACCCTTGCATCATGTGTTCATACCGGCCATCCAACAAATGCATCCATTAAAAGCATCCTGTCGTCTACAACAATTTGTAGCTGTACTGATGGGAAGCCTTTTCAGTTAATACAGTCTCTTTCCCCAGCCACAAGATTGACTAATCTAATACGTGTGCCGTCAATCATTCCTGCAACATCGGGAATACCACTGACAGCCTGAAAGAAACCACAATTTCTTGACGGCGGTCATAATCAGGCCATTTAATTAATTTGTTAGCACCGTTTGCTATAACCTTGGTGACGGAATGAACACAGCCTTGTACATTACTAGGGAAATATCAAATAGGTTAGCAGTCTCTCTAACACTTTCTAAGTTACTAATATGCCACAGAAACACTACTAGCTGTTTAGCGGGAGAAACTGCGTCCCGTCCTCCATCTTTCCTGACCAAAGCATCCGCAAACTCCGCCAATAACAAGTTATAAACAGTTTTCCCAATCCTGAAATGTTGTTGGAATTTGTGGTCGTCCATATTAGGTATAATTTCTTGAGCAAAGCATTTCACTTTGGTCACATCATCCCGCGCCAAGCAAACTAATATAGTCAAATTAATTCACCAAGTCAGAGTCTTCTCCTTCTATCGCCCAAATCCCTTCACAAATTGACAGTAAGGCCTCAGCGTCGTTCAGAGCCGCCATATTGTAGTGCGTTCTTCGAATTCGAGAGATGTGATTGCGCGCGCAACGTTCTCATTGTTCGACTGACTCAGGAATGTGATGCTCTTGGTCAGGAACGGGTATCTCTAATGTATCCATAGAATACCGATTAGGATCAAAGATCTTTATTTATATATTTCTGCAGTAAGAAATCGAAAATAAAATATTAATTTGTTTTCATACGATTGATTGTTTCTTATTAGTTTGACACTTGAGCATAATTTGTTTGAAGAAGAAAAGAAAATTATATGGACCTTTTAAAATTACTTCATAATAAGGGAAATTTTTTGAAGTAATGCAAACAAATGAAACACATGATTAGCATCGTGTACCAAAAAAATCAGATTCTGCAATGTCGCCAGCAAACTTTTTGGGAACACATTCTCAAAGTATTGTCTCTCTATATAATACCGTATGGTCATGCAAATATATACCTATTAGTTTCTTAGACGTACACCACCATGGTAACATTGATCGTTTCCCATTAATTGGTTCTATTGAAACACGTAAGATAAATTATTGGGCAAGATGATTCAGTGATAATGAAACCGGATTGTCTTACGTATCTATTTCTCTTCACTATTTTCCGTTACAATGATTGATCCAAAACTAGCTGTCAAGTTAACATCTATCTTTAAAAGTAATGGACATGTATCTGTAGCAATACAAGATGTATTAAAGTGAAATAGCTAATACGGACTGCCCAAATATAATACATTGCTTTATATTTTCAGATGCAGTTATAGAATGTCAATATATCAGATATGTCCGTTTATCGGATATCTTTTTGACGGAGACGATATCGAAGGAACAAATTATGCCAAATGAAAATAGATAAAGATAATATCAATGCAAGAAACATAAATAAACCTAAACGTGAAATATTAAACACCATCAACGATAATAATTGTTTGGGCTCCGTTGTCAACTCATTATTTTCCGCTAAGGAATGTTTACTTTTGTATGATTAATTTATTTATTATTAACTTGCTATCGACCAAATATCATTATGGTCCATAAAAACGTAACGAAACTGTTACTCCCAGAAGTATTTGCACCCTGGATAGCAACATTAGTTATTACTCTTTATCTCTTTGTGGGCAACTGTACCTGGGCAAGGACCATTTTTATAAGGGATGAGTACAAATGGCGGACTTCCCTATGAGCCAGATTATTTCTTATTCGCTAAGACACAAATAAATACTTTTTACCAAAAAAAACGTATGGGTAGACAGTGGGAGCAGTATATCAAGATATTTTTGTCTGAAAGGAGTACACGATTATTATTATTAATAATAATAATAATAATAATAATAATAATAATAATAATAATAATAATAATAATAATAATAGTGATATATATCCTGAAGATATAATTGTTGAGCTTTAAGTTTGCTTTTGTAAGTCTTAGCTAATTACAAAATTTGTTAAGGTCTTATTTTTAGAGAAGCAGTACGATGGAACAGTTATTAAGGCAATCCAATATTTACAGCTGTGCCTGATGTGTGGTTGCGTATATCTATGATAGTGTAGAACAGTCAATTTTCCGAAAATCAAAACAGATTTTTATCGATTAGATATTGTGATGCTTATATGGCTGATTTATGTACGATGCATCTGAATCAAGTCAGATGAATGCGCAAAAAGATTGGATTGCGTTTTTGCGAAATAAAGGCAGCCTGTACCTATTGTCCTTTATAGAAAATTGATATTCTCGTGATTGTTTTTTTTTGTTTTATTGAGAAAGCTACTTAGACACAACTGCTAGGTACTCTTGTAAATATGTAAGTTGATGAAAGCTCTGGATAAATTCGTTGTTCTTGTCACAGAGTGTAAACATAGAAATAAAACATGCGAGATTTGACAGGTTTCATAGATAAGCATGTATGCGATACCGTTCTTTCTCAACGCCTATATAAGGGGTTAGTATTCATAATTCTAGTAATAATATACTTTTTAAAAAAAACGAATATTTTCAAAGATCATAAATATAATGCCACCCATCCCTCTGTTCATTGAAATATACATACGTATTTTAATTTAATTTTAGTTCTGAATTCGTTCGTTCTTTTTTAATCCATAATTCTGGATTTCCATATATGATGTACTGTTTAATCTTTGTTTTATGATACAATTTTATGAACATCGCATAAGATAATGGAGTCCCTAAGAATTGTAACGCAAGTGCGTGGCACCGTTTAATCAGTATGGCAAATTTATGGCCTATAAACCTTGCAATAATTACACGAACGTCACATTGAATACCTTATACATTTATTTAATTCCTCTAACTTAAATATTAAATCCAGTGCTTTAGATGCAAATTTATATGCTCTAATTATGTTGCTTATATAGAAAATACATTAATGATTTTGTCATTTAATATATCATGCAATAACAGTTAATTATTGTAATTAGTGTTTTACAAAGCGAACGAGCTAACTACATAATGGACACGCTAGTTTCAGTTTGTAAATGAATTCTAGCAATGAGCATTCCTCTCATAACCATGCTGATTCACAATAACAGTTTTGCTTGTTGGTAACATTTCTTCGTTATTATGGACTTTACGTAATCTAATTCAACGCCAATGTATGCTACCCATGGGAGAACGATTCCTGGCACAATTTTGGAAGCTATTAACAGACTTGGTAACGATACTTAGGTCATTAAAAAAATTATGATGGATGACAGAACCAGATTTCAAATCCATATCAAAGAAACCAATCAGACTGAAATTCTCATGTGTAACTTTAATCAACTCCAGTTGTAGAAGGAAACATAATATAATATCATGACTTTCAATTCTTCTCAGATGTTACTATCAATGACTGGACTCTGGTACATTTCCCCAGCAGAATGTATTTTGTATCCACTCATTTATAATGGTGATTTTAATAGAGAATACTATTTTCGTTTTGAAATACATCAAATTTTAGTAATTAAAATTAACGAAAAGGCCTTCCCCCAGCCACAAATATTAATGCTGGGAGGTATTTCCAACAAGTGTTATTCTTGCCCGTGTGGATGTCGCAGCAAATCACAATATAATTGCCGCCTGTATGGAAATTGCAGCATAATATGTCGAAGAACAAAGCAAAATAAAGATGTATAATCGGTAACAATGTTTTTCTATTACTTTTATTTATTTTTTAAATAAAGTTCCCGACCATTTTCTTGCCATTAATTTTATGATTATCAAATAATATCTCCATTCATTTATTGAAAAACATACATGATCACTGCGTCAAGTACGATTCATGGTACCTTATGAAGAATAAATCACGAATATAACAAAATCAACAGGAAATGAACAGAATAATCTTTCATTACTTTATCCCTGTATTAAATATTTTACCAGTATAATATATGGGCCATCCCATGAAAGTATAGTTATACAAAATTAGGTAAAGGCCGTCACTGATCGTAAATAAATCAGGCTTTTTTTAAAACTTATTATTCCCTCTTAACAATACACAATATGCATGCAGACATTGTAGATATTTTTCGTTTAAAACTGTAAGCCTCTCCTAGGTGATTTGATTTAAATTATGTTAAACTTGTCTGCATTACTTCTTAAATGAAAGCGATTTATAGAAAAATACTTTGAACAGAAAATTAAAGGTTATTGATATGACTTCAAATATGAATAGGAACTAGTAACTAGATAATGGATTAAATTTACAGTTACTATTGAGAGAAAAAAACAGATTACATTTTACACGTTTCATGGTACATTTTTGAAGATATAATAAACATCTATTCATCAGAATAAAATTATAGCATTCTTATTTTTGTGTGAAGTAAAATATGTCGGACATTAACTATGAAATTATTTAATGGCATTGATTAAAACATGTATTCATATAAAGTGTTTTATTTGTCCTCCCAATTCAAATCTTGATGACGAAACGTAATCAGATCGTCCAGACGTCAAAATGATTTTATGTTGGAATATCATCCATGGGTCAATCAGAACATCCTAGGCTATTTTCCATCGCATGCTATATGAATGTCAAATATATTTTGCAATTTAAACCTTCCTTCATGCGTCTCCTTCATGTCATTACGAGTTCGTGGACGTTAAGATGACTCAGTGACGTGTCACCATTAATAACATTTAAAAAATCATTTGAGGTTATTACAATTTAATTATTTTTAGAATGGTGTGTTCTTTTCTGATGTTGCAGTAATAAAACCTGCTAACCTTATGTTTCCTATCTCAGTCAGGTTATCTCAGTCATGTTGTCCAGGCGTTAGAAAATACCTGTAAAATAACGTAACTCTTGTTAGTCTTCTACTCAGAGGTGTAGCTGGAGATGGGAGACAGATGTTCCCGAGGGCCAGACTAGTGGGGGCGCCAAAATAGGTTTTGAAATAGGTTGTTTGTGGAAATAATGGGATTCAGAGCTGAGGGGGGGGGGGCGTAAAATTGAATCTTGTCCCCGGGCTCCAAACACTCTAGCTACGCCTCTGCTTCTACTGCCTCTGTCACAAATGTTATAAACGCCAACAATTATAACAACAACAGATTAATAAAAGAAATAGTTCACTCATATTAAAGGTCTCTACAAGTCTCATAACACACCATAAAACATATTTTGACATAGGTACCAACCCATCCTCACACAAATCTACACAAACGTCGATCTATTTGATATAACTGAAGACACACAGACAACACACATCGCTGACTATAGAACTCCAAATTCTCTCAAGTGCTAAATCAAAGTCGACCAAAGCAGAAATCTTTTATTTCAAACTGCTTTATCTAACTTTGTAAAACACGCTCAATGCGCCCGTTTAATCAAACATAATAATGCGATTACCAATTAATACTCCACTTACCAGCCAGAGGTGTTTATTAAGCAGTTTACGTGCAATTCCACAAGATTTCGGTGTGCATTAAAACGAAGACATATAGACCTAAAATACACAGGTTGTACGCTGGAGAAAATAACAGCATATGTAAATATAAGATTTATTTCTGTATCATCACATTTAGTCGAACGATGTCATGGGAAAATAATACAAAGTAATTAACATACTGTATACGTCATATATTTCAACTTAAGTCAGTTTTGATTTGGAAACATATCCATGGTATGTAACGGTTAAATACTGTGCAGTTCTGTATACCTAATGGACACAGTTCTCACGAAGTGTTAGTGACCGAGGGAAATTCTTGAAAATTTACATTTTCTGTCCTGGAAATATGGTACCTGTTGCTATCACTAGTGCAATGTGATGCAATAGCATGTGGCTTGAGACGCTCATTACTCTAGAATTCCAATACATAACAATTATACCTTCTTTATCGATATGTTTTCTTTCTAACAGCGGCATATATAGATAGATTCTATTTATTCATATTTTATACATACATGCATACATACATAATAAATACATACATACATACATACATACATACATACATACATACATACATACATGCATGCATGCATGCATGCATGCATGCATACATACATACATACATACATACATACATACATACATACATACATACATACATACATACATACATACATACATACATACATACATACATACATACATACATCACTAAGGAAGAGGGGTTTGGTAAATAAGATTTATTTGGAATATATATATAAAGACAAAATACATAAACACACGAAAGGAAAACATGCAATACATAAATAGGAACGATAGTAATCAGTGATTAGTTTTCTGTATCTAGACTTTAGGTGTAAATAGATTATTAACACATTCCACATCTCTTTACTCTGTGGCGCTGTACATTTCAGACTATTTGTCAATACATCAAAACTCTTTCACATACTCTTGTCGTTCCTCATACATTCTTCAGGGAAATACTGCTATGCTGTTAAACGTTATGTAGTCCGCTTTAACTACAAAGAAACATTGTAATTTCTTCCTCTTCTGACAATCGTAATTACGCTCGTCTGACAATCGTATACTCATCATTCCCACTATGAAAACGAAGTCATATGGACAACGTTCGTTTGCATACCTGGGCCAAGCAACGTGGAATGATTTGCACGCATACATGCACACACGTACGCACATACACACACACACACACACACACACACACACACACACACACATACATACATACATACATACATACATACATACATACATACATACATACATACATACATACATAATTCACTCCAGTATTCTGGACATACTAACCATTATGGTACAGCTGTTCATTGCAACTAAAGACGCTTCCGCATGTAACATAAATATAGAGTATATTTACGTTTTTAATTTTCATATTGTCTTCTTAATGTGCATAAATTGGCTAGCGAGGAAAATGTTTCAGAGGAAACCTACACACATATATCTGACATCAACAAATTAATGAAATTAACAGTACAAGAAGTTGAATACGTTATGTGAAAGTGGAATATTTCATGAAAATAATCAAATGGTGAGGTTGTCAGACGAGAAAACACTCCTATATCTTCATTTAAAACGCAGTAGGCGCGTTGTCAGACAAATATCTCCGCCTCAGCCCGTTCTTTAGTTTTACCTTATTCGTTTCATTTAACCACTGTGATAGACAATTGTCGACAGAATATTTGATTTTGTACATTACGAAAAACTGCATGGATATAAATGAAAATGGGTTACTGTAATAGATGGATCGTGAGACTTCTTTACAACTGTATCATTGTGAATCCCATCTGATGGATTAAAATACATAACAATTCAACTAGCTTAAGCTGAAACGAAACATTAATCATAGTCGGGGTAGCTTTTCACGCATAGTTATAATGTGAACTTGTGTCAGTATTGCCTCCGTACTTCTCCGCATTCGATACTGCTTCTGGTGCATTGCAATTGGACCAAAGTGCAGAGTCAATGTTCTCAATAACTTATAATGTATTACTCGGCAATCTCTGAAAGGTAATGTTGAACGTCTTTATATACAATAATAATCGTTACCAAATGTAGTTATTACTTATAGCCGAGTACAGTACAATGATCTCTAGTTGCTTTGATAAAGTTAATTAACTGCAAAAGAAAGAATAATGTCAATACTGTTGCCTCTGTGCAGATTAGTTAATATTTTACTTAACTCGTAGTTCATGTATTCACTAATATTTACAAATTGGTATAAGCTTAATAATATATACAACAGGTTCAAAATGTGTAAGAGAGACTTTATTCCAGCATACTCTGGCTTAATATTTTTTAAAGCAAAATACTTTCATAAATGCAGTTTGATTAGTAAAGCTATGAATGTAAAAGTGGGATTATTTTATTAAACCAAAAAGCTTAATATGCTAGAAATAAACTCGACTTGACTTTCCCACCCTTTTGGTCCTACACACTGCAAACGAACCCATTGCTGTAGAAGAAGATTTGTTTGTTTGATTAGGATTTTTAACGTAGCTTTAACACTTTTTGAGTCATATGGCCACGATATCTGTAGTGAGGCAGTTTATAGTGATGTCTAGTCATGCCGCAGACATGTAGCATGATGTCCCACCCAGTCACATTATCCCGACACCAGGCCGACCAGTACTAAAAATAACCTCTTAAGAATAAGTTTCAGCTGCAGCATCAGTAGATGCAACAATAGTAGTAGTAGTAGTATTGGTAGTTTATATTGAAATAGCAGAAGTTTGGTGAGCACTGTCGCACACAATTTAGGACCTCTGTCACTGTGGTAACAATGAGAAGAATATAGTGCCTATGAGCTCGTTTGCTTTACAAACTTTTGTGTATACCCAATTTATAAACTATGCCATGAATGATAATACATGACCACGTATATACCGTCATTAATTTGTGTTACGTATATCTGATTTAATATATATATATATATATATATATATATATATATATATATATATATATATATATATATATATATATATATATATATATATAAGTTAATATTGTTTGTCAGTTTTAAATTATTTTTAATTTTTTCATTATATGTTATTGTAATGCAAATTTATGTACAAGAGATGAGGCTTTTTTCAGAACATCTGTAGGCCTTAATTATTCTTTGGTAAACAAGTAATGTTGACCTAGATCCTGGCTTTTATTCAGAGTTAGTGAAAACCAAGTAAACGGGGTTTCAAAAAAAATATTGCTTGTTGTCATGGTCAAGATGGTTACACTAGTGCATTAGAAAGTAAGCAACGTATTAATTTTATCTTAAAATGATAGGCTCTTGTCATGGTCATGTTAGGAGTACGTGATATAAACGATCACGTGACTCTTTTCCCCACACTTCGTGATTTCGCAATTTGAGGAATGTTTCGAAACTGCGTATTTGAAAACGACATAATCTTTGTTTTAGTGAAATATAGTTAGTTTGGAGCTTTTATAAATGGCGTTTCACACATTAGCTAAATCTGTAATGTGGTTTAGATTTACTTTGAGTTAGGTTTGGAAATGGGTTGACTTGTTGTTGACTGCCTATCACAGTTAGACTAGCATTAAAGATCAAATGCATCAGCAGCAGGGGCGAATCGGAAAACTTTTTAGAGGCGTCAAATTCGCAAACCAAGACTTCTTCGAAATCGTAAAAAACGTCAATTTGGCAAATTATGACTTCCTTGTAAATGCTTTATAGATTCTCATTTGGCAAAAAAAAGCGCCACAATTGTTGTCCCCTCGCCCCTGCTGCTGTTATGTTTTTAACAATGTTTTTTAACCGAATATTTGATCAAGTCCGATACGATATCTTGATCTAGGATCATGCAAATTTATCGTTACAAATCCATGCGGGATTGACTGAGCATGACTAAAGACATTTATAAAGAGATTACAATCCATATCACCACCGCACCAAGTCTGGTGAATATTTCGTAGCGTATTTCTATCAACTCCGTTGAATACAGCAAGAATATTACAGTTATCTCTGATCACTTTTGGTATTTGAGTATATCGTTGAGTGACATATATCACGTCAGTATTTTTATGTCTGTCTCTGGAAAATATCCTAGCAGGATTCTTTTGATTATCTAACATCACATCATCATATACGACAAATTGTTAATACTTCCATCAATATCATCAATGCACGGTGCTTCCACGATATCGGTTATAAATTCAATAATAGCCTCGCCGGTGATTTCTGCTGCCTTTTCGTTGTAATCCTTTAAGAATTCGTAGCATCGCTGATCATCTACGCTTGTGGCTATTAAATACAACTTATCCCATTTCATCCATCTCGTTATTAAATTAAGTAGCAGTTGTGTCTTGCCACTTCCAGATGATCCGATTATAATCATGCAAATATAATTCGGTAGTCCTGCACGATGCTTAACTGATTCTCTTGTTTTTGTCGCTGAGAAATCAATTACTTCCATTAGATATAACATAATAATATTATGGATCTATATTGTGTGAAATGTAGGAAGCGTACATCAACTCTTGACCCAGCGACTGTTACCACAAAAAATAACAATGAAGTGGTCACAAGCAAATGTAAAATATGCGGAACCCAAAAATATCGATTTGTAAAAAAACAAACGAGGAGGTGATATTGCAGCCAAGTTAGTAAAATTACCAGGAACACCATGGGCAAAATACCCAGGAGAAAAACACCTTCCAGGGTATAATTATTGTGGACCCGGGACTAGACTCGATATCAGACTTGATGATCAAAACGAACCCCAACCCGGTGAAAACCCCATAAACGCTATTGATAATGCGTGTCATGCTCATGATGTTGCTTGTAAAAGCAGCAATCTGCAACATAGACATATCGCAGATGTGAAATTGATTCACGCGTTGAATTCTATCACTGATAAATCCTTCAAAGAAAAATTGGCTTCATGGTTGATAAAATCGGCGATGAAAGGTGAATTAATGTTGGGTGCTGGTAATTAATAACAACATGGAATCTATTTATTATTCTCCAAGAGGATACTGGAGGGGCAAGGCAGCAATCATTAAACTCGCTAGCGCCGCAAAGGTGAAAAATACCACTGCAGCGGATTGGTTATCCAAACAGGCAATATGGCAAATTTATCTACCGCCGCCTAAACAAATTAACTACTCGCATTTTAATGTCAGCGCTGTTAATGAAGTTCATCAAGCTGATATATTATTTCTGCCGCATGATGGTTTGTACAAGTACGCGCTAACTGTAGTTGATGTTGCGAGTCGATACAAACATGCAGAACCGTTAAAAACAAAATCATCAACTGAAGTTGCTTCTGCGTTTGAAAGGATTTATCGAAGGGGTCCTCTGCACTGGCCAAATCTATTACAAGTTGATCCTGGCAAGGAATTTCAGGGTGCGGTTCTACCAACAATGAAGCATCATAATGTCACTATCAGACGAGGACACACTGCATTACACCGTAATCAGGCAATTGTTGAACGATTTAATCGGACACTTGCTGAGCGGTTTTTTGGATATCAATACGCGAAGGAATTAATTCAGGATAAACAATCTCGTGAATGGGTTAAGAGATTACCAGATGTAATTACCGCGCTGAATAATGAGATTACTCGAACAATCAACATGAAACCTAACAACGCTATTAAAAAGGAGTATATACCCGTAAAACCACAAAATGATTTATATGAACCAGGAGAGCTCGAAGGTGGTAAAACAAAAGAGCTACTGATCCTATTTGGAGTGTTACCACGCATAAAATATCTAGTATAACGATATATACGGGTAGACCGCCAGTCTATATGTTGGATTTAACTGCTCCTCAGCGTGGGTTTACTCGTGAACATCTGCAAGTGATACCCGAGGATACTCAATTACCACCGCGTGGTCTTAACTAGCACCTCTTCGTCTGTTGCATTCTAGACAAGTCAGCATCACATTATCTCTGGTATGACTAATACTACTATCTTTTCTGTCTACGGTAAATTGGCGAGAATCCTTATCCGACCAACACCAATTCATTATACAATTACAACTCCCGCAGTGATTATTCTGTTCCTGCTTCAGTGTAATTATTAATTCAGCATCAATATCAAATTCTCTGTTATTTTTTTTATCCTGTTGTTTATAACCAGAGAGTTTTTTTTTTCTGATCATATCATCACTGACAATATCACTTTTTTAAATTTATTGAAAATATCGTTAGCATCTAAAACAACTCTTCGAAGTTGATTTATTCTTCGTACTCTGGACACTGCAAGATAAACTAAATTCGACCACTTGATGCGATTATTTATAATCCAAACAATTGTATCTGATATAGTCAATCCCTGTGAGGAGTGCATCGTCGCTGCGTAACCTAGCGTCAATGGGGATTTATCAGCGCGTAATGCATCTTCGACGACGTTGATATCAACCAGCACCATATCATTTAACACGAGAATTTGCTTTTTTGTCAAGCCGAGAATATCAACTTCGATATTTTGTTTTCGTGTATCCTTGAGTCTATAACACAGCGGCGTTGGAAGTGTAGCAAATTTATCTTTATGTAGTTCAAATAACTTCATCTGAAGTGTGTCTCTGACAATCTTTCTACTTGCCACTATCAAATCGTTTGGTCTCCACGCTTCCCAAAAATCATTTAATGGGGTTTCCGAAATTATTTCATGGGCTATTTCACATTGGATTCTATCCGGTTGTAATCTGATTAGCTTTTTAAACTCGCGTAATTGTTCATCAAGTGCTCTATGATCAGTATTAATTTCTTCATAATAGTCTACAAAATTCTTCAACCAATCATGTGGAGACAAACCGACAAATGGTGGTGGCTGGCCGTGATCGCCACACATTATTACTTTTGTATTCGCTAGCAATAACCAATCAAGAAATCTTTGTAATACATCTAACGATACCGTGCATATTTCATCCCAAATAATGACTTCAGGAATATATTTTTCATCCATTCGATCAGGAGTCCATTCGTCACCTTTCCATCGAAAAAAAATGTGATAAGTACAAGAATTAATTCCTCGTTGTTTCAACTCTTTTGCAAGTCTATGGGTCGGTGTTAACACAATCATATTTGAATTAAAAACGCTAGCGTTTCCACGAAATAATTCAATCGCACGAGTCGTCTTTCCTGACCCATCACAGCCGTTTAAATAACTAGTTTTATGTCTACATATTAAATCAGATATCGACGGTGCATTAGATAGTTCTGATATCTGATTATTTTTTAAATATTTATCTTCAATCGTAACATCTGCTGATTTGGAATAATCACACATTATTTCCTTTTTAATTCTCCATGTCCCCCAACTCTCTTCTGAATCAGTGAATTCTGCCACTGCTTCGCTGTGTTTCACGTTTATATAAAATGAATCAGTAGCAACTCTAACTGCGGATTCAGGAAATCTATTTATCATTGAAAATAAATTAATAGAAGCATAAGCTAGCATAGACGCCCTTAAACGTGCATACTGAATATTTTTTCCATCTTTGTAAGTAACAATTGTACCCAATTTGGCTCCATCGGACAAGAAAGCGTCTTTACGATTTACATATATATCTTTAGATGTTACATCTGCGATTATAAAATCGTATTCAGCATCATCCATAATCAACCGTGAAGAATATCTGTTATTGTCATACTTTTTCCACCCTGAGTGAATTTACCGATTATTCTTCTACCGAGATCCTTTGCATGTTTATTTCTAACTTCAAAATTCTGTTTCGACCATTTCAAGATATATTCTTCGTCTAGATCAGGAAATTGTTTTCTATAGTCGCTGATTATACTATCAAGACAATCAGGTTGTGGTAACCAGACCTCAGTCTGCGCTCGATATGATATAATCGCTTCACTGACAACCAGCGATATTAGCATTTTAGAATCAATCATATACCGTAATAACACTATTGGTATCCAGTGTTTTTCAGAGATGTGTCTACCAATCCAAATATAACAGCACGGATGAAGTCCTGTAGCCAATTCAAAATATACCACACGAGCGAATCCGGTTAAATCAAAATCAAGCAGTGGGCCATTAATCGCAACACGGGTCATTTCATGTGTGGGATGTCCAAATCGTTTAAAATACTCAGAACACTCTCCGTACCCGAGAAAACTCCCTGGATAACACGCAACTATTATCAACTGAAATAATACTTTCAGAGGTGTATTTTGTATTCCATAATCCACCATGGTTATATTCTTACGCAGCTTGATTTGATATCTGATAGAAATTCAGCTCTTGTTGGTTTCCACGTGTTTTTCTTTCTCGCAAAATGAGCTGCAACTGACGGAATTCTAAAACAGTTTGCTAATAATTGTTCGTTGTCTTCTGTTGAAAAACTATTAGCTACTTTTTTCATCTCGTTGTGCAGGGCTTAAGTACGGTATAATTCGCCATTGGGTCTTACAAATTGATCGAATTTACCCTCTTCATCTTCAAAACTGTGAAGTAACCACACTGACACAGAATCGTATTTATTTGACTGAGAAATAAAATCAAATAAATTTCCCGTGTAATATTTTATTGTTCTATCCCGCGGAAATATTGTTACCGCAGGTGTCCACGCGTGTTATTATGATCAATAATTTTGATTGGAGCACCTTTTGATTTATATTTTGATTCGTGTAATACCTCTCCTGTTATTGTCATTATGGATATTGGAAATCTTAATGATGTTTCTAATCTGGTTATATCTTGAATTAATGCTCCGTTTTTCTTAACTGTTAATTCCCATTCATTTATATTTTTTTTGCGTCTTAGATCAGTCAATTTGTTTCCACGCAGCTCATTTGTGAAGTGTTCTATTATTCGTTCTGCTACACAATTTATCCTTGACGAATATTTCATTGGTTTTAATTTTTCAATACTCGGTTTATCATTTAACGAATATACCCCGTAAACAAATGATGTTACAGGATAAGATTTTTCATAGTACGGTTTGTCAATCCCAGTCAGAATTGCTGGTTTGGAATCATAACTCAAAGTGACGGTTTTTTTATCTTTCAAAATTGGTTCAAATTTGTCTCGAATAATCCAATTTCCCATTTATGAACGGATAATGAATTTCACTCTAAAGAAATATTTTTTCTTGTCATGATGTGAGATTATCACTGCTGCTCTTTCGTCGTTCATGGTAGCATGAACGTCACCATCAATTCGAAATGTTGACCAACAGATAGATGCTCCATCGCGTTTGAATTCATTAAGACAATCGCGGATTTTACCTATCATGCTTTTATCACTTATTAGACCCTTTGGTACATCTACGGAGACTCTATCGAGATTAAATTTAACATTTTTCCAAGGCTTAATTTTCGATAATCTCTGAAACTCCTCCATTATTATAATTAAACAAGTATTTCAATAAAGAATTTATTATATAATGAACCATTGCAAATGGCTTATGATAGGATCAGTAACCGCATGTAACAAATCATGCAGAAAGGAATTCTGTGGATACCATTCACAAAGCGTTCGTAACCGAAGTTTTGGACTAACTCCCTTGCATACGATGTGGGATAGGTGTGAGAGGAAAATCGCAATTGTGTCTGAGTTGCGGTGGTAAGCGATACAGAGAGTTGAAGCGTTATTATGATAAACGAATTAAGAATTCCATCAATGACTCTGACTATGTCAATGACAAAATCATAAGAACACCTCAAGACTATATTGAAAGATTTCCAAATAATGTAATAATTAAACCAAACAATCAATTAGACAAATAGTATTATATATAAATGGACTAAACATTTCAACCGCATCCCGTGATCAGTGATTACGAAGCGTCTCGTGACGGTATTGTCAGAATGCGCATGCCGAAGAAACCAGTTGGTTTTGTAACCAATGGGGGGTATTTAATGTTTACTGTTAAAAAGAAAAATTATTATTGTCATCGATTTGCGTTCGAATGTCACAATGGATTGATCGAAGATTGTCTTGTTATTAATCACATTGATTCCAGTCCTCAGAATGATTCTTTATCGAATCTACAAGCCATTTCTCAGAGTGAGAATTTAAAACGAGGAAAGACTGGGAAACATAAAAAATGCAAAACGTATAAAATCATTTAACATAAAAACTAACGAAGAAAAAACATTTCAATAAATGAATGAAGCCAGTAGGTATTTCGATATTTGTAAATCCACAGTACAATTTGTTGCAGAGAATAAAATTCAATCCGCTTTTTCGAAGCGCTTCGAAAACAGAATTAAGTTTATATATTTCTGAATTCTATTTTGTATTATGTGTATAACATCAAAGGTAGATAACTCGTGCGGGTATGTGTAAGGCTTATGAAAGAGATATCCTCAATGGGTTTTTTAATTAAATTCCATTGGCTGGTTTTAACACTAATAATTTAGGATGAAAGTCTTAAGACGAAAATCATTGTTGAAATTCGAAGAATTTTCACGACTTCACAAACAGACTAATTTGTAAAACCTCACCTCGTAAATCAATTAAATTATTGGACTGGTCAGTGAGTTTGAAATTAATTCTCGTTAACGAATTATTATGACATCGCATATAGACTGGATTAGTTGGATCCTCAATAATTAGAAACCCTGGAGGAGCAGTTGGTGCAAATGAATATAAAATATATCCTTGTTGGGCTTCATTTGATCGTTCAAGATTTATTTGATAACTGCCTTCGATAACATAACATACTAAATTTAATGCTATCACCGAGGATATATTTACGTTGAACGGAGCGATATGTCTACCACCGCCGTCTGGGTCATTATTATGTTTGAGGATTGTTGTTTGTTGTTTCCATTTGGCGAGTATCATAGAAAAGTTTTCTTGAATAAGATCATTAAAGATTTTTTTTAGTTCATTTGCGTTATACCCAGGAAACTTGAAATCGGGTAAATCAGCCTCTGTTATATTGTAACCAGTTAGGAATTTTTGTTTATCTCCGCTCTTATCATTAATTATTACTTGAATTATTCGTTTGTTGATATATTCCTTATCTGATACAAGTTGATTTAATATCCTAATGTGTTTTATGATCTCATCACGTGGCCTTGTTATATAAGAGAGATGCTTTTGGAAGCTCCATCGTAGTTGTTCTAGTTGTGTTCTATGTAATTGATTAATCTCTTTCAAATAATCAATAACGTTACTTAACGTAAATGTGATTGTAATGGATGAATCAGTAGTTTTCTCAAAAACAAAATACCATTGCATGGTATTGTTATCGATAAATGTAAATCTATCGGTTAATTTTGTATTTTTATATCAGGTAAATATTCTCGATATGATGTGTTGATTTCATGATATGATAGTACATCAGTGACATAATAAGATTTTTTTGGTTCGGGTATTTGATAAGATGCCTCAGGTGGTATTTCAGGCCATCCTAGTATTGTTCTGATTGAACTCTGATAGATATCTGCGACATAACTAGCTGAGTTTATCTCAAGCGCGGATGATAACGTCGGCTCATAAACTGTTATAGCGATCTTCGATTCTGGTGTTCCAGTAATGGATTTTATTCTACGCTGAAATTCAGCATTGATTTTTTCGATTTGGTATGACCCAGATGGTAGCGAAACAACGTTCCAGTCTGGAGTTCCGTCTTCGCGATTCCTATTCGCAAACACTAAGGAATTATTCGATTGTTGACCGCCAAATGCTACCTACCAAATGTTAGGCCAACTGTGATACACTCGTAATTTTGCTAACGCTATCTCTTTCACTGAAACCGGAGTAGAGAAATTCACACTGAATTCAGGATTGATTGATGTTATTGATATCATGCTGGTTTTCACCGGTGTGGTATTTTCTGCTATTCGTTGAAGTAGTTCTTGCGACGACATTGACGCTGTCATTGTTGTTGTTATTATACTCATGTTGTCGCTCTAATTTTAGAAAACTGCTAGCAGTTTTTAACATCGCGGAATCATAAATACGTACCATCGCGCTGAACTCATTATCTGATATTAATGTATCATCGAGTGACGACGATATCATCGAGGATAATTGCGAGTATGCGGTTGACACAACATGAAATTTTATTATGTAATCTTGTAGTTTGTGCTGGCTGCATGATGATTTTTTTTTTGTTATTATTGAAATAATTCCCGCGATTGTTGTCGCTGCTGCTATACAAATTGGAACAGCTATCGGGGCAATCATTGTCACCGAGGAGAGTATAATACCAGCTCCGGTTATTACACCACTCACCGAGTACACGGTAACATCAACTGCGGTGATTCTTCGTCGGTATTTTTTTATTTTTATTTGAAACCCCTCAGTGAGTGTTTTGAGTTTAGTTTGAAATTCTCTAACCTGATCATAGCGATATTGCTGTGATGACAATATCACCGATATTGTTGTTGTTGACATCTTATTTTGAAAACACTAGAGTTTTTAAATCGATTTCAATTGAAACCGTTAGTGGTATAGTTTTTTACTTAAATCTGCTACGAATTCCACATACCATGTTACTGAAACTCAAGCCAAATTATTATCAGTGGATGCTATTGTTAATCGTTCAGTTGTATCCTTGTCGATGATCGTTGATATCGTATTGTTGACCCCAGATGAACTCGTTGATGAAATATTAAATTGAGTCGGTGATACTAGTGTTAATCGATAAATACCCTTGACGGTTGCAGTGATATTTAATATATTGTTTGTAGGTGTCCACGTAAATGATCCGTGTTGGATCGTGTACACATTATTTACGATATTTGTTCGTGAGTGATTTTTTTTCAATGATTGCTATCATCCTCGTTGCATCATTTTTTATTGCCTCGATGAAGGTTTTCATATCTTCCATGAATTTTTTAATATCAGGGAGTTTTATGACAATTTTATCCAGTGTGGATGCAAACAATTTATCAATGATATTTTTACGAAATGATGTAAACTTTTCAACGTGATCTTCACATCTGGATTGAAGTGTTGCAAACTCTAACATAGAATTTTTTATCTATGTGAGCTTCGGTGTGGTCACTGGAGGATTACAAAAAAATTCTAACACGGGTTTGTCAATATTGTTAATTATACTTCTTTGTAAATCAGAAAACCGATTAAATGTATTTATATGATCGTCATACTTATCATTGAGTCATTTCAATGAATTCGCCGAGGATATATAATTGTTATCGAGTGTTAATATTTTATCTGTGATTGTTGAAACAAGTGCACCTGGTTTCAGTTTACCCTGATTGGAAAACAACGCGATAGTATCTTCTACTGCGTTACGTTGTTTAACTAAAATATCATAAAAAGAAACATTACTCGTTTTCAATTTACTCTGACAATCTTGAAAAACAACTATTTCATTGGGATCAACACTTGCTAAGTTCAACATCTCAGCTATTCCATCTTCGATTATTTTTTACATCACCGGTTGCAGATATTCCCGCAGTGCCATCAGCACCGGGTTTTTTCAACATTGATAAAGATCTCCTCCAAATATCAACCATTGTTATTGTAAAAGAAATCTTTGATTTTCTAATTATTTTTTCTCTCTAAATTCTTTAATTTTCAAATCTTCGGTGAAAAAAATCGATGCCGCCAGCGACTACTTGTATATTCATTTACGTCTTGATGAGGTGGTTTTCTCGATGATGAAATGGCGTCTAGGACATTCAATACTTCTATACCGCATATTGGTGGGTCATCCATTTTCTGTGTTGGTAGCGTTGAGTACCAAGTCTTCATTTTATGAAAGGTGTTTAAGCGGTTTATATAACTCATAAATTCTTTAGGCGGCGCTAATCCATATGAATCAAAATAAACGATTACACGCGGATCAATCGCGTATGCAACCCAGTGGGTTCCAGGTCCGCTTCTGTTATCGAGATTGATAATACCGGTTGAGTGCGTTGTTTGGTGGTGTCGGCAACTGATCTTTCATAGAGACACCTCTAAAGTTCTTATCGCTAGTTTTTTTAGCAGCGTCGAGTAAATCAAAATTTGATATTGGAAACTTCGGTTCTAGAGTTAGTAAACGATCCCCGGTATTCTCAGGCCTTTTCCGCTGTACAATGAATACGGAGTTCCTGGTAGTCTTAGACCCTTTCCCTATTTTGTATCCTTTTCCAGTTGCTTTCTTTAGTGCCATCCCTGCCGCGGAACCAACGGCTCCTAACGCTGCAGCTTTAGCTACCGCTGTGGCAGCTTCCGCAATTAACGCTGGTAACACAGCTAACAACGGAAATATACCACCTGATTTTATCGTGTTTTTGATCGCAGCTGCAGAGAGAGTGATCTGAACACTTTTTTATCTTTGAAAGCATCATTAAAGTATTTTATTTGACGAGTTGTTAGCGACAATTTATTCTGACCACCAGACATCTGATTGTGTTTCAGCGTGATTGTGGTTCCACATTTTTTAGCCGATTCTGATTGCAATTTTTTAATCTGACCAGGAGTTAACGTAACACTAATATGACTATATGACATTATATTAATAACAGATTGATCTAATTGTTACATATTTTTGGAAAACATTACATATTTTCCACTGGCGCATCGATTACTCTCATTCGTCCACCAACACCTTCGAGTAACATTGATTTGTCGCTGAGAATGATAGCAGCTGCTCTGTATTCGGAGATAACACCACGAAGCACATTAGCTCTAAAATGTATATCAACGACAGACTGTCTTGTTAAATCAAGATGTTCCAACTAAAAGTAATAGATCGGATATAAATTCCTAAAATCATGTTGTGATATTTGTAGACCGGTATCAACATTTTGATCGCGTCCCATATATGACAACAGACGATGATACACGCGTGCAATATGGTTTTGACCGTAATGAAGTTGTATATCCTCGGATGGTTCCTGCTGACCGTGTATTCTCAGCGAAACGTCAGTAACGCCTAATTGATCAAATATCATATAGCTGTGTAATTGTGAACCAACTCTCGTCATATCCTGCAACGTAATAAATATATGACGCGGAGCTGAAACACCTTGTTGTGATGCAAGATTCCATGTAAATATACCGTTAACAGTTGATTGCTTAATATCTGTTGTTGTTGTTAACCAACTTAACAATGATTTTCCTCCTGTATCCATAATTGATAGTAATCGTTCTTCTGTGCCGAGTGATGGATTCATTATTGGCATCCACAATGATAGTTTTGGTAAAATGACTATACCGGCATCAGCATTTAGATTTGCAGCATCTGCTGGAATCCTCCAAATTGCATCATTATCATTACCCCTTCGCACGAGTGCTACTGTATGCTTTGCTCCATAGATAACTTTTCTAACATTTCTACAGAATCCAAATATATGATGCAGTGGAATCGCGCATGAAACTGATTTACGCCGCCCTTCCAACATTGGCATGCGTGTTGCAGCTCCTAGATTGAAATTGGGATCACAAGCAATAATTAAAAGTGTAGACGAGATCTGGAAGCTATAACATGACTAGGATATATGTCTGTTTGCTGTAAGATTGCATTTATTTTGATCCCCCCCCCCCCCAGCTGACTGACAGACATAGTATTAACCTCTGTGGGAGTGCAAATCGATAAAAGGCATGGCCGTAGCTAACGTTATTGGGACATCAAAAGCCTTATTGAGTTGTCTTAGAACAGGAGCAGGGGCGCGGACAGTAACAGAGTTATTTAGAAAAAAAACACGGAAATTATAATAAAAAAACACTATTATTTGATTTGGAAACGCTAGCGTTTCTACGACAGGCTCAAAGTACTATCGTGAAAATCGTTTACGATGAAAATTGCTAGCAATTTCAACAAGGATTGTTAAACCCATTTCAAGGATTGTTAAAACCATAGCAGCAGCAGGGGCGAGGGGACAACAATTGTGGCGCTTTTTTTGCCAAATGAGCATCTATAAAGCATTTACAAGGAAGTCTTAATTTGCCAAAATGATGCTTTATTACGATTTCGAGGAAGCCTTGGTTTGGGAAATTGACGCCTCTAAAAAGTTGTCCGATTCGCCCCTGCTGCTGCTAATGCGAAACTTGGGCTTCAAATAATCAGCCTACATGGCTTGCGTATTTACATGTGTCAGCTACAGAGGTAATATCTAAAAAATCTAGATGGTTTACGGGTGATGAAAAGTATGCTAATTTGTTAAAGTATTAGTGAACTTTATTCATGTATAAGGCACTTACGGATTCTTTTAGCTGTCTCGTCACATGAAACTATTTAAAACAGCTCTTTCCTGTAAAAAAAATAAATGACTGTAAAGAAGAGGGGTTGGGGCAGTGTTGGTTCAGTATAAAAGCCACTCGTTGCATAAGGAATTAACTGTAATGCCTCAGTCAGAATCTTACAAGCATCCTGTCAACAAAGCATTAGTTAGTTTTTATTTATATCTTTAATGTAATAGTATTATCATTTTTCTGCAATAGGTCATTGTCGGACAAAACGTTGCCAAAAAAAACTGTCCAGTAAGACCTTAATTAGGAATTATCGGCGGGCGGTGTAGGTTTAAGCTGTGAGATTCTTTTCGTGGTGTGAAACTCGCTGAGTGCTGATAATGCAGGCTTGGTACTACTGTACTTTTGGAGTGTTCAGTCAGCATGTTGTTGTTTATGACCCTCAAGCTCTTATTTTGATGAGCACAAAGAACAACCGAACTTTGTGTATTATAACACAAGTACGTCTGACAGAAGTTTGTTTTGATTATTTTCTATTTTTAATAGAGACACTAACGATCCTATTACATTTAAATTTTCAATGGTTGCAGTCAATACTTACATACTTTATTCCTTTGTGTTTCTAATTTATCAGTCAATAATTGACATCTTTATCGGCAATAATTTATGTTGTATCCATTTTCTAAGCCATTTTCAGACAATCCTGTTCATAAATAATTAGGAGTGCCCCATTTGATTCAGTGTTTGATGATAACAATCGCCATGATCCGTTTTGATCTAATGGCGATACGAGTCCACATATTCTCGAGCAGAGTTTTCCCCTGAGTGCTAGCTCACCTTTACATAAATAAAAGCTATAATGGCTGTCATTTCGTAGGCAATTTTCAATTAGTCCTCTTTGAAATCTTGTCGCAAGAGAATAATATGTCTTTATATATTTACTTCAAAATCGGAAGGTTTCATGCATTTCATTCATTTTCAGGGTTGTATCAATTTTACAGGTGAACAAGCAAGTTTAGAAAATAGAATGTATAATGAAAAAGAAATGTAATCTTTAAATAGTCTGTACTTGAGTGTCTTGTCTGAACTATTATGAAATCATTAAGATTTGAATTATATGAAATAGGTGAATTGATATTTGTGGAACCAACATTTTATAATAGGCGATGGACTGAACTATAAGCAGAGCATATATCATGGAACGGTTTTAAGAGACTTATACCACCATTTAAAACTTTATACTTATCACTTAACCATTTAAATATATGAAATGACGATTACCAACACGTTAAACGTGTTATGAAATATACCAGCCTGAAAACACCCTAAGATGCAAATGAATCCTACCTAAAAATGATGCATTGATACAACGATACATGTGGACAATTTAGAAATGTGTATTATTATATATTGTTATGACCCTTGTTTATATGTGCCATTAAAATTGGTAGGGTAGAAAAAGTGTATGATTGCTAGTGGTGATGATAGTTAAAACATCGATACGTTTAACAATTAGGGATGTGTATGCATGCATTAAAACTCATTAATAATAATATTATTACATCACAAGTATTGTAGAACAAAATGTGTAAGCAATGCGTAGATATGAGGGCCTGAGTTGACGTGTTAAACGTTTTCACTATTATTCTGATGAAAGGTCTGTGAGAATGATATGAATTTCCTAATATTAGAGTATGGAGACAAGAATATACGTCCCTTCTGGTTCTACAGGAAGCCTTCTGGGTGGGTTTTAGAGTTCGATACCCAAGGATCGGAGACGAGAGAAGAGACATGGAGAGCTCATTGTAGGTGGTTATTGTGAAGTCAGTAGTTTGTATGTGTCCTGTATCGAAAGGTGGACGTGATAGAGATCACCCAAAGTGTCGTAGGAACGGTTCCGGAAGTTTTATGAGACTACGTTGTCAAGCGTACCGTAAGTATCAACGAGAAACAATTGGCAGACAATGATTGACAGATGAATAACAGAGACGACGCTGAAAGGAACATATCTCAAAGTTCATGTGACGAAATAATAATTGGTAACTAATAATTGGTCATTGATTGTATTTGTTCGAAATAAATTGCTATTGACAACCTCTTTTGGTGGTTGTATTCAGAGTTTATCAATGTATGGATTGTGTGTAACAATCAGGCGAAATATTTATGTGACTTATAACCGCAGCATATATTATACAAATGTTTCACAATCGCTACATTATTGTTTATTTTTCGTCATACTTATACATTAAGAACCATTGCCTAGAACAGAAAATCGGATGAAGAGTCTTTGAGTACAAATTCAAACCTAATGAACACTATGACGTAAGAGTAGATACAGTTTTCAATTATATATGTATGCAGTAAGAAATCGAAACAAAAATATCAATTTTCATACAATTTACTCTTTGTTATTGGTCAAATAGTTGCAGATTGACGTGTGGAGAAACAATGCAAGTTATATGTACTCTTTTAGAGCACAGTTACTTTATTACAAGGGAAATTCATTCAAATCGCATACAAAATCATGTGAAGGCAAATACGGAATATGCGCAATGCAGCAAGCATCATAGTTTTGGAACACATGCTCAAAACGATGTTTATGCCCGGGACATGTCTCCGTATATTATAACCTCTGGCCATGCAAATATATATGTATTAGATTTCTTAAGGGCATATGGTCATGGTAAACATTAATACTCCCGTTGACTGGTGTTATTAAAATGCGTAAGATAAATTATTGAAAAAGAGTATTAAGTGAAAAAGAAACCGAATGGTTATGACATACATGTATTTCGCGGCACTATTTTCACTAACGATCAATCATACAACAATGGTGTTCAAAAGTGAACAAATATCTCTATTAGATATGAAGATATCAAATATATCGGTTATAAAATAAGTAAGCAAACTTTATAAAAGAAATAATTTTCTCTTTTTGCATTAGAAAGGATGCAGTGCGTTAATAAAAATTCATAAAATAGTAATAATTTGCTTCTTCGTCGAAGGTGTGGTGCTGGGATCTGGGGTGGGGCTGGACATACATAGTTTATATTGCCTATATTAAGAATCGAAGATGATTATCTAATCATATTTGCAGTTTCAAACTGATAGTCGTAGATTAGTACATGACTAATATATATATATATATATATATATATATATATATATATATATATATATATATATATATATATATATATAAAGGAAACTACCAGCATGTATAAGTATATACATGTTTATAAAATCATTTCTCATATATACGTTATACCTCCTTTATTGTATTGTGTGCAATAGTAGAGAAAATCTTTGCAGAAAAAACAAGTTAAAGCCGAAGTAGTCTAATTAAAAGTTGCCATCCTTAAGAGAAACTTTAATTATAACTTCTGTTTTTGCTAATGTACCATGTAGCTTTCATGTAAGGAGTTAAACCTTGTTGACTGAGCAAAGCAGCTCCAAAACTCTACAGTACAGTAAACCTATCTTAATAAAAAAAATTAAAAAATGGGACATTTAATCGTTGTCTTTATACAGTTCATAATATATTATATGAAGCAACTGTAGATTTACATATCATTGTCTCATTTCAGTTACAGCTGCACACGGTGCTCTGTATTCTGTGCAACATATCTTCCATTGATTTGCTTACAAGTCTAAAACTTCAGTAAGTAAATAAAAAATAAACATCTTGATCCTAAACCATAATTTCAAACTCTTTCAACTATTATCATTGCCTAGGTATAAAAAAGTATAAAGTTTTACAAAAACGATCATAAATCGTCAATAAAGCCACTTTATTTTGATCGATTATTTCCTTCTCTTCATTTGAGGCTCAGTCTCAAGAGATTATGCGAATAGTGCCTTTGGGGTGTTATCTTTCTCTGGGGTTTTAGTATCGTCTGCTCTGTACCTCTTAAAATCTCAAATTATCTGTGCAGACTATGTGTTTATATTTAGTTTTAAATTGTTAGACTACTATGAGGTTATTGGACTTAAATTATGTTCAACTTGTCTGTTTTATTTCATAAAATAGGTAAATAAAAGCGATGTCTAGAAAAAGACTTTATTAAAAATTAAAGGTTATTGATATGACCTCAAATATGAATAGAAACAAGAAACTGGATATTGGATTCCATTTACAGTCGTCGTTCATGCTTAGTCATGTCGGATCTTGGAGAGCGAAGCAAATATATGATAATTTACCAAAAATAACCATCAATAATATTTACATACCATATATTCGGTGCGAAATAAATTACCTCTTGATTAAATTCTTGAAAACAGTTACACTTAACACGTCTAATGGTAATTTTAGAACATATATGTAATAAATATCAAGCTGTCAGAATAAAAAAGTGTTTTCTCATTAGTGTGTGAAATAAATGACTTCGAACGTTAAATGTGAATTTAATTAAAGGCAGTTATTTAAATATATATTCGTATAAAGTGCTTTATTTCACTCTAACCTTTGTTCTCCAGATTCCATTGTTGGTGATGATACGCAGTCAAATCGTCCAGACATCGAAATTTTATAATGAGGGATATAATAACCATGTGTCAATAAAACATCCTAGGTTATTTTCCATCGCATGTTATATGTATTGCAAATATAATAACCATGGGTCAATAAAACATCCTAGGTCATTTTCCATCGCATGTTATATGTATTGCAAATATAATAACCATGGGTCAATGAAACATCGTAGGTTATTTTCCATCGCATGTTATATGTATTGCAGATATAATAACCATGGGTCAATTAAACATCCTAGGTTATTTTCCATCGCATGTTATATGTATTGCAAATATAATAACCATGGGTCAATAAAACATCCTAGATTATTTTCCATCGCATGTTATATGTATTGCAAATATAATAACTATGGGTCAATAAAACATCCTAGGTTATTTTCCATCGCATGTTATATGTATTGCAAATATAATAACTATGGGTCAATAAAACATCCTAGATTATTTTCCATCGCATGTTATATGTATTGCAAATATAATAACCATGGGTCAATAAAACATCGTAGGTTATTTTCCATCGCATGCTGTATGTATTGCAAATATAATAACCATGGATCAATAAATCATCCTAGGTTATTTTCCATCGCATGTTATATGTATTGCAAATATAATAACCATGGGTCAATAGAACATCATAGTTTTTTTTTCCATCGCATGTTATATGTATTGCAAATATAAAGTGACCATGTTAACCTGCCGTCATTCATCTTCTTTTTGTGTTAATAATGTCATGGACGATGTGTCACCATGAATATCAATTAAACAGTTATTCGAGGTTATTAAAATTCAAATATTTTAAAAATTATGTGTTCTTGTTTAAAGGTTGCAGTAATCTATGCTGCTTCCCTACCCTTCCTGTATCAGCTTGGTTGTCTCTGTTCGCTCATCTCAGTCCTGGTGTCTAGGCGATAGGAAATACTTTGAAAAGGAGAAACCCCCGTTAGTCTTCTGCTGCGGCTGATGCAGAGTTTATAAATTCCACCCAAAACAAGATTTAAAAAAAAGAAATAGACATAACAAACATGTTCACTCATAAAACATATACAGGTCTCTACAACTTTGATAACCCGCCATAGTTAACATTTTGATACAACCTATCCACCCCAACCCCCACACAAATACATACAAACGTCCAGCTATTTGAAAGTCGTCCAGATATATAGGGAATGAAACTTTACTAGCAATAGAAATCCAAATTATCTCAAGAACTAAGCAAAGCTGACAAACAAGAAATTTGTTATTTCAAACTGATTTCTTCTAACTTTGTAAAACCCCACAATATGCCACAGTTTAATCAATCAGAATAATGGGATTGCAGATGAAAACTCCACTTACCAGCCTTAGGGATTCATTCAGCAGTTCAAGTGCTATTCCACAACAAGATTTCCGTGTAGCATTTCAGTGCACTACTGATAAGAACACTTGACGTATTTCTAAGGCAGAAAATATATACCTCCAAGAACGTCATGAAGTAGAAATATCCTCTGTCAATACCAGTTCGTTAGCACTTTATACAATAGGCCTATAGTACTGCACAGTATCTTAATGTTACGTACCACAGAACGTTTTCCAAATCAGAACTGAATGAAATTAAAATTTAAACCTATACAATATACAAATTACCTTTATTTTTAATATGACATCCATCGATTAAAGGTGATGATACAGAAATCAAATGTTTCTGTTTATGTTGCTATTTTCTCCAGCGTAGAGCTTGTGTAGTTTATGCCAATAGGTAACCATAATTTCGTCTTAATGCACAGTTATTTGAGAAACAATATCTCGTGGTTCGAGACGCTCATTGCTCAATACTTCCAACACATAACAATTATACCTTCTTGATTTTATTTTAATTTCTAAGAGCTAGATTCTATATATTCAGATTTTCATAAAAGAGTACAAAACCTGAATATCATGATATAGAGTGAGACGATTACTAGTATCTGGAATCTCGTGTTTCAAATCTGCTAATTAAAATGGAAACGTGCATGGTTATTTCAATTTAATTGGACAACAATGAGGGATACAAATAATCTATTTTGGTGTTTGTACCAAAAGAAGGAAGTCAAAGTATTGGGGTTGAATTTTTTGGACTGCCATTCCTTGTTTCAGTCCACACACCCCAACATAGATTATACGGATCTTGTGAGTGGACTGTTCAAATATTAAATACTTTTAGTTATGTCATGTAGGGATTAATGTAACGTTATTTTAGGAGATATGTGCTAAATAGGGTCGCGGGGATGAAAGAACGAATAATTATACAGTGATTCATTCTTATTCATATTCTTGCTTCTGTTTTAATATGAGTCTGTTTGTTGTGTTCAGATATAATTTGAGAGGATTGTCTATGTTTATTGTTTTTAAATAATTCATTGGAATTACAAAATGCTCATTGAATTTTGGACTGAATTTTACTTTGCCTTTTTGTGAATTAATTCAAAGCTTTTATGGATAGCCTTATTGTAAACCTTCAAAATGTTTAAGACAGCTGCACCATCAAGACCTGGGGTTTAATCGTAAAATATATATCCGTTAGTTTTGTTTTATAGCTTTTAGGATTATTTGGAATTTAAGTCCCAATAGTGTAAGTCCCTCTTTACATAAAATGGTTTTCATCATAATTAGAAACACGTGTAGATTCATATTACCAATTCTAGCATATTATTATTACCAAGTCAATATTTCGCACCGCATTAAAATTTCGTAATTAAATGTACCTAAATTGGACCAAAGAACAAAATCAATGACTGATATTGAAGTTTTATAGTTGCCGCCGTCCACTAGGGACATATGGGCAACTTTTATAGCTACCATGTTGGTAGCCATTTAGGTACCCTTAGGGAAGGGTCGCTACTCCCTCCCCTCAGGTATATAAGTGCTTAATTGCACTATTAATTAAATAGGCGTTTCCTGAATTACTAAAAAGTAACTATCAGGAAAATGAAAGCCCATGGGGTGGGTAGGAATAGTACCTACACACACACCCACCCCTATCGATAACAACCAATCAGAAGCAGAAGTACTGGTAGCGAGGGAAAACGTTTTCTCATTTCGCTAGTAATTTTGATGAGTCGAAAAAGGAAAAGGCGGCAAGGGCCCAGGTCCAGGAGTCCAGCAACACAGCAACACACAAGAGCACACCAAGAGAGAGACAGCAAGGCCACGGACGCAGTCCACACCTGAAACGAAAGGGTCACACTTATTTCAAATTCAGTCCAGTTATACTAATGGACAGCTTAACATCCAATATTGTGTTAGCCACCTGTGCAATTAATCAAATATTTGAGTTGAAAAATTTTTATTTATCGTCCTATCATTCTAAAAATTCTAGTACATAAGCGTACATAAAATAAGTCCCTAACAAATTTAAAAAATTAAAATGTCTAAGCGACATATAATAGTGTAGTCAATGGTAGGTCATTTTTGGTAAAAAGTTTTGTTGGAGGCGGTACCAATAAGGTCAAATTAGTCTTTGTAGGGCCACGGATAGTTGTTCGAAAAGGGGTACTCGTAACCAAATGAGCCCCTGTTATGGCGGTGATTGAAATGAGCCCCTAGAAGGGCTCATGTTGAACGTAGGGAAATCTCCCACGTTCACTTTCCATCTCCACCAGTCTATGCGCTGTCTGGTTCTCGTCTCTCCGTGCAAGCGGGAAGTCAAGATGGTGGCATCCAGCAAGATACTCAGCTGCATCTAGAAGGTGGGACAGAGGTCTTCCTACATATGCTGCAAGGTAGTGTCGCTTTAGGATTTTAACGGCGAATTGCCACTGATGTTCTTTTGGTGGCTCACTGTACAGCGCACGGTAGCCTATGTATGAGACTGCAGATACAAAACTTGTCGCTTTCCGTTTATTATAGACAAGTTGCTGCAGTCCAAGCTCGCTGCACAGCTGACCCATTAACACATCTTTGTCTTTCTTTGGCATTCTGGTCGCCTTTGATGGAATTTCCCAAGCGCCCTCTGTAGTGGTAGTGGTAGTGGTAGTAGCTCCCCCTCGTTCCTCTTCTTCTAGGCCCACTGCAAAGCCTGGAGATTTAGATATAGGGGTGGAGGATAATGGCATAATCCTCCCACCCCTGTTTCCCCTTTCCTCTTTCTTTATTGCTAGGGGCTGGTGGTGGTGGTGGTGGCAGAGGCTCTGGTGTTGTAACTTTGATGGGCGACGTGGCCACGTCCTCAGTTGGCGCTCCCGTCGCTCTAAGTAACAGCGTAATTTGCTGTGTTAAATCCACCATTTGTTCCTTAAGGGCCTGAATTTCCTGTGTAGGTTGCTCCAGATTCTTTATCTCTGCCTGTGTCTGGGGCCCTTGTGTAGTAGGTCCTTCAGGTACAGGGGTGGGTGGACGGCGTGGTTTTCCGGTTTCCCGCCTCCGTAGTCCATTTTGACCTCTATATTTCCCTGTAACTTCGTTGAGGATTTTTGATTTATCCCAGGTGAGCAGCATGGTAGTTCTTTTTCCAGCTGCTCTAAGGCTCCATTTAGTTGCCAGTTTGTGCCCAAGGCTGGATAATGCACTTAGGGCCACTTCTGGAATAATTTCCATCGCTAGTACTGCTACCGCATTCATTTTGCTACGACGTACTTCGTGCAACGTTTACTGCGACTACGATACCCCAAAATCAATATTTTCACGCGTTTAAACTTGCAGTGTTCAGGGATGGTAGAGGGTAAAACAATTTAAACATAATACAAATTACTTTCACAAAGGTGGTTGTTAAATGAGACCGCAGATCGTAACCATAATTATATCCAATTCCTTTTTATATAGTTATTGAGTACAAATATAATAATTTGGTCGTTTCGGGTATTGATATTATAAATCACGTCTTTATAATATAGTTTAGGGTAATATTTTATACACAATTTAATAAGCTCTTGTTCAAAATAATTATGATTTTGAGAATTAAATCTATTACTTTAGCTTAATTGGTGCACGAGTACATCTGACAGGTTTTCCAGAGCCTTGCATGTGCTTGTTTTCTTTCCTTAATTTAGTTTAATCCATAGTTTATTATAATTTTTAAAACATTATATTATACAAGACAAAGTACTACAGTTTATTCTTTGAATGATCAATTCAAAATGTTTAACAAAAACATATGAAATATTTCAAGGTGCCACCTGCCATGGAGACAAAACCAATTCGTTTCATAGAGGATGGTGCGGAAATAATTGCACCACCTGCAATTTGCATCATCAGCGTATAATGTATTGCCGGTCAGGTTCTAAAAATAATCTTCCAGAGAAAATTAAGATTGTTCTGGGCTTTGTACCAATGTTACATATTTGTAATGACGTTCTCTTAAATGCAGTGGATGCCAGTTGATTACAGAATATATAAATAAACATTAATCTTTTTTATCGTGTCTATGATCACTCTTTCAAAATTGTGCTACAAAGAGCTATTCATAGTTTACACGTTTCAAAAGTGAGATACATACTCTTCTGTAAAACGTTCTAATTCAATGTATTTCAAGTGAATTTTTGAATGATATAGGTACTGTTTTTAAATATATATCCAGTATCAAATAATTTTGAAAAGAGATGCACCAAGTCTTTGTTACCTTTCCAATATCTGTTGATAAATATTATATGATAGAATTGTATACTAATAAAATAGTATCCGTCATTCTTGCTGACAGGATTGCTTTTGCATTCCATATCCTGAATTTTAATTTTTTTTGATAACCTGAATTATTAAGTGCCATTTTAATATTGTTTTCTTTTTTATTGCATTTGGTTCTAAAATGTTTCAAAGGTATATTTCATAGTTCATAATTTTGTTTTGCTTGGAAGATCCATGTTTGGCATGTATGGCATTCACTTTAATTTAACTATTATGAACAATTTTTTTAAGGAGAGCGCCATCAATACTTTGTGAAAACGTTTGATCTAATCCCATTAATTAGTTTGTAATTGAAGGAAACAAAATTTGTGAAGCATGGAAAGAAATACTGTACATAAACCTAAAAGGTACATCTGCAATTTGGAGTCATTTGAAGTTTAGTGGATTCAGTTCATATATACACTTTTGTTCATTACGGTATTATCAACAGAAATCAGAAGGCGATTTCAATGTGGTAATTAGGGAAGTCCATGACCTCATGTGAAAAAGAATGACAATATTAAGTTTCTAGCTGTTATATTCACAGCTTCAAAGTCCTTCAAGTGCACTTTTGAATGAGTTACGTACTGTTCTAATATGTATACCGAGTATCAAACGCTTTGATAAGAGATGAACTAAGCCATATAGTCTTTATTGCTGTTTTCGATTTTCTTGGACGGTCTTTTGCTGTCTATTAAATTTAACTTATATGAATAATTTTCGTACGGAAAGGGATATCATTTGTGAAAATGTTTGATCTAATCCTATTAATTACTTTGTAATGAAAGGAAATACAATTTTGGAAGCGTGAAAAGAAATATTGTACATACACCTGAAAGGAACATATGCAATTTGTATTCCTTTGAATTTTCATGGAATAAATTTTGTCTACACATTTTATTCACTGATATATCAGAAGGCTATTTTAAAGTGGTAATTGCAAAAGCCTATGACCCCTTTTGAACAAAAATGACGATATTAAGTTTCTAGTTACTAAATTTAATGCTTAATGAACTACTGCAGACACCAGATAGAGGTTTCAATAACTTGTTTACCTTTCGTCCTTAACTTATGAAACCGAAATGTCTTGATTACGATTTATGTGACATTATTGCAAAGTTAGAGATACTATATAGAATACATTTTTTTTTAAAAAATTAAAATTTCATCTCAGAAAATCCTTTTGAACTTGGTCAGAGATAAAACATCGCTCAGAGATAAAACAATACACATACACTAGAATGCTCCGTACTATGAAGATTTTAGGATCTCAGATGTGTGCTGAGTATTCTTAAGTATTAGTAATTGAAGCCAAAGAAACATAATTATATTTCATAATCTAAGTTTGGGGGATAATGTGAGATGTTTAGCAAAACCATGATAAGATCTGTTAATATTCAAATTTGAACAAAGGACAAAACTTTTACATGAAATTTATAAATCTTATATTGCATTTGAAAGTTGATAGCTATAATTTATATTCTTATTGACGTATCAATTATCCGGGCCGTATCGATTATTTGGACGGGATTATCACCCGATTAGACTCTTTATATTATGCAAGAGTTTAAGAACTCATCACTGATAAAGATTTAATCGTTTCCTAAGTTAAGAGAGCAAGAATCTCTGAATGTTTTATAATACTTTACTGATAGTTTGATTAATTATGTTGGATATTAAATGATCCCGAAGTACTTAGAACTAAACCCAGCTGTACATATACCGATCTTCTACAAAAAGAAACACTGCATAGCTGTATATGAAATTATGCCAAATTTAAAATTACGTTTAAAATGTATAGATTTATTTGGCAATCTTCCAGCTGATCAAACAAATCGGTCTCCCGTGAATGTCCAATAAATGATATATATATAATTTTTATATACTATGCTTGTCCTTTGGTCCCAATTAAACGTAGACCATATAGTTGCATACAAAAAATATAGTATTTGTATTCAAACTACTGCCATATGATAATATCCAGTTTGACAGGTAAATAACCATATAGTAAAAATAGTGAAAATAATTTCAGCTAGTTTAACAGTGGCGCTTATCGTAGATTAATAGCTAATACGCGATATTTAATACCCCCATCAAAACCATATAACGCTATACCAACCATTATATAATGTAAGCAAATTTCTAAATGATAACTACACAACATATCCAAGGATTGTATCAGTCTACTCTATCGAGAACCGTTCAAACATTTAATATAAACCAATTATCTACAATTGAATTTCTTCAGTAACGAATAACTTTTTTAGTATAAATTTGTATTCCCTATTTAAATGGAAGAAAGTTTACTTAAAAATAAATGATTCAGTCCTAGAAAGTCTTAAATGTGTGTAAGATCTCTTGTTTATAGGTAGGATTGTACATCAATCTATTCGCCCAGGCTTTTATATGTTGCGTATATACAATATTTATATGCTTATAAACCCATCGATTTAGTCTTGATTACTTACTTACTGACGTACTTATTTACTTAGTTACTTAATGGTTCACATCATTTAGCCGACAATCCATCCATCCATCAATCCATTCAGACATACATGTATTCATACATGCATAATTTCTTTGTGCATAGATTCACTTATTATCTTAAAATATTTTTTTGTTTTATTTAGTGTTTGTTTCTTGTCTCTGGCACAAATTGTCCGATTCAATAAATTTTCTTTTCACCATTGATATAGTAATATTTTGCGAACTTTGCAACACACACACACACACACACACACACACACACACACACACACACACACACACATACATACATACATACATACATACATACATACATACATACATACATACATACATACATACATACATACATACATACATACATAAACATAAACATAAACAAACTATTGACCACATTATTCTGGTTGTGAGTCAGGCACTCTAAACACTAAGGTACAGCTTTTTCCTTCCTAATGACGCTTCCGCATATCACAAGCGTATTTATTTTCCTATTCTCTTCCCAATATGCGTAAATTAGGAGCGGGGAAAATGTGTAAGAAACAAAAATATACAAACGTTTATAGCTCATATTAATCCAGTATATCAAATTATCAGTTCAAGAAGTGTAATACCTTTATGTCAAAGTCAAACATTTCTTGAATAAAGTCGATACACAGGGTGTCAGACAAATAACCCCTCTTCTACCTTCATTATGAAATCATTAGGCGTGTTGTCAGACAAATATCGCCGCCTCTGCCAAATCCTGGTTCGTTTCATTCCACCATTTTTGTTGGGCATGTAGATAGCCAGTTGTCGACAGAAACTTTGTGTACATGAGGACAAAGTGAATTAATGTGATAATTGAAGTGATAAAAAGGAAAATGTGTACACTTTATAGGTGGATATGCGACTCCTTTTCAACCCAACTATTGTGAGTCCCGTATAATAGTATACAAATACATTAAAATTCAACTAGATTGAGCTGAAACGAAGCAATTAATTATAATCGGGATAATATGTCAAGATCAGTTATAATATGACCTTGTCACAGAATTAGGCGAAAATTTGAACTGATTTTTGTTGTTCTTCAATTGCAAACGAAACTCACCATTTTTCTTGATTTCGTCGTACACGCATTACCTGGGGTGATTAAGTGGCGTGTAACGATTTGCATGTGCCAATTTGTAATTTACATGAAATCCGAAATACTCGTTTTACGTGGTGTACGGCAAGCTCGATGTGATTTATGTTCACCTATTGAGAGTATATAAGGCTTAGGATTTCTCATTATTATTTACGGGAACTAAAATATCTAATCGAAGGATAGATAACCTCGTCTTGCAAATCTCCAGCCAAAGGGGTGAGTGTTAAATTTACATTTCGTTTTATTGTGAATTTTATTCAGATTATCATTTCGTATAATGATGCTTTTATTGCAATTAAACGTGCAATATTTGGAATTACTAGTCACTTTTAGACTTTAAATACAATATCGTAATCTATGGCTTAGATTATTTTTGAGACAACTATTATTAGTCTGGTTTTGTTTATTATAGCTGATTCAGTCTGATTCCAGCTGATTCCGTCGTTGATACCGTAGAAGTTCATCACTGATAGCGCATCTAATAACATCGTTGATACCGTCTCTGATACCGTAGCTGCTAACATAGTTGTTACATTGTTTCTGGTACCGTAGCTGCTAATAACATCGTTGATACCGTAGCTGCTAATAACATCGTTGATACCGTAGCTGTTAACACATCTGATACCATCTTTTGATAAACGTCTTTGAAATCGTTTGATTTGTTGTGGGACATCTATTGTTTGTTCTGGAACATCTCTGTATAAATATCTGAATGTGATTGTGCCGTTAATTTGTGCAAACGGAATTGAAGTATCTGTCTGTGTGTCGAACTGTCTGTTCGTCAACATCTGTGTAACATGTAAATATCCGGAAAGCTAGAAGTCCGAGTGTCGGAGCTGTCTTAGAGTTGTAAAACGTCCGGGTCGACATCTAGGGGAGTGAGGAACCGTTGGTTCGGGTAGATGTTGTATGCTGTCTGAACGTATAACTGTGGTGGATCCGTGTAGGGAAACGTCCGATAATAGTATTGGTCAACCCTCGGTTCTCGGGGAAACTGGGAGACGATTCAACTGTTGCTGAATCGTGCGGTTATACAGGGGAGACACATAGGTGTATTGAAATTATAATATAATTTAATACATTGTTGTATTTGCATGCTTATGTCAGATCGCAATAATATTTCAAGTGATCACATAGATATCAATAAAAGCTAGCAACTTGATTCAATACAAGTATATGATCGTGCTAGTTATCGCAATCCATCGTGCGATAGATAGTTTGTCGTTTGTGTTTATTTTTTTTCGTAAATCATTCTTGCATTTATTTAACTTTCGTAAAGGATTCTTGGATCTGTGTATAATCCAAGAGATCCCTTTACATTTGTGATTCCTTTTGTATTGTTATTTAATTTGTTCATGTATTGTGAATGGTTGTGAGTTTAATTGTGGGTTGAGTGCATGAATTATTGTGTTGTTACATCTGTTTTTTTTTCATTTATAATTTATTACATAAATTTATATTTTCTTTCACAAATTGTGTTTGTATTGTTCATTTAATCCACCCTCCTCTCGGTAACAATTCTGTTACAATGGTGTCAGAAGTGGGATCGTTGGATTAAGTGAACTGTCAATCATTTTTGTGAAGGTATACATTTAATGTTTATATTTGAGCGTGACCTTCTGTTAAGATAATACTCTACTTGGAGTTTATTTTTGTTTAGTTTACCTAGGTCCGTGTGTCCAGTATAAACGTGTTTAAAGTATTGGTTTGGTTATATATCTATATTCATATTACAATTGTCATGTCATCCCTTAAGGACTTGGTTGCCTTAGGCAAAGAATTTGGGTATGAAGGTGAAAGCTTAAGGAAATTTATTCAGGAAGAACAAGCCCGGGAAAGGGAAGAAAGGGTAAGGTCAAGGGAATTAGAAAGGGAATCTGATGAAAGGAAACGGGAATTAGAAAGGGAATCTGATGAAAGGAAACGGGAATTAGAAAGGGAATCTGATGAAAGGAAACGGGAATTAGAAAGGGAATCCGAAGATAGGAAATGGGCCTTTGAGAGGGAAAAGATAGAATTCGAGAGGGAAAAGATAGAATTAGAGAAGCAGGCCGAGAGGGAAAAGATAGAATTAGAGAAGCAGGCGGAAAAGGATAGGATAGGATGGGAAATGGAAGCGGAGCAAAAGCGAATAGAGTTAGATGAAAAATCAAAGCAACGGGATCATGAGCGTAAGGTAGAATTAGCGACATCTGGAAGAGAACACGATTCTGCCTTTAGCAAATTAAGGGGCCCCAAATTACCTCCCTTTGACGATGAAAAAGATAACATAGATAGTTATCTTCATCGGTTTGAGCGGTATGCCGAAAACCAGAAGTGGAGTCAAAATGACTGGGCGCTGCATCTGAGTGCTTTATTAAAAGGTAAAGCACTGGATGTATACTCGCGACTTCCTAGGGACGATGTGTTTAAGTACGACGTCCTAAAGGAAGCACTTCTCAAAAGGTACGAGCTCACTGAACAAGGTTTTCGAAAAAAGTTCAGGTATAGCAAGCCCGATAAGGGAGAAACCTTTGGACAGTTCACCGTCAGAATTGCGAACTATTTTGAGCGGTGGATTGAATGCGGCAAAGCGGTGAAAACGTTTGAAGGGTTGACTGATTTCTTGCTCAGAGATCAATTATTTAATACAGTTGGGCGAGAATTAGATCAATTTCTGAAGGAGAAAGTCTTCACAAACGTAAAAGATATGGCTAAGCAAGCCGATTTATTTGCCGAAGCTCATGGGGGAACCCAGAACGTGGTTTTAAAAGATTTTAAGTCTGGAAACCAGTCTGTAAGACCTATGCCTAGGGAGCCTGTAAAATCAGCTGAGGTAAAAAGGTCAGTTGGGAATCCAGTTTTTCAGCGTGTGCGGTGTTTCTTGTGTAATGCATTGGGTCATGTTCAAAAAGACTGTCCTAAAAGAAAGGCACTTATACATAAGGTAGCAGTGGCTATACAAAGTAAAGGTATATCCGATAACAACGTACATGTAGAACCTTGTATTCATTCACTTGGCACGTGTTTATTTCCTGAAGCGCGTGTACCAACCGCGAGAGGGTTTGTCAACGGTCGAGAAGTCGTGGTATTGCGTGACACTGGTTGTACGAGCGTAGTGATCAAACGTAGTCTCGTGCAGGATAACCAAATGCTCGGGTGGGAATCCCCATGTATGTTACTTGATCAGACGATGGGTCGCATTCCCGTAGCAAGGATCACAGTAAAAACACCTTTCTTAACGGGAACTGTTGATGCCCTTTGTATGGACAATCCTATATACGATCTGACGATCGGTAATGTTGAAGGTTCCCGTCTTCCAACCATGGCCGATTTTAAAATACCTTTGGCCCAGGCAGTCGAAACGCGAGCGCAAACACTGCGAGAGAAAACCGCGTTTCGTAAATTAATAGTCCCTGAATCGATCTCAGGAATTTCCCGTGATGATTTCAAACAAGAGCAAGAACGTGATGAATCCATCAGAACAATTGTTGAGAAAATCACGTCCGGCGCGATTAAACATTGCAAGCGTGGGGGTAGCTCTAGATTCGTACGCAAGAACGGATTAATTCATAGGGAGTTTAGCGCTCGGGAGGGTAAGAAGTATTGGCAAGTGGTCGTACCCCAGAGATACAGATCTCAAGTACTTAGGGTGGCACATGAGTCAAGCATGGCAGGACACCTAGGTAAGGCTAAGACCACTAGCAGGGTAGTCGCTGAATTCTACTGGCCCGGTGTTAATGGCGATGTCACACGGTTCTGTAGGTCGTGCGACGTATGTCAGAAAACCGTTTGTAAGGGAAGGGTCACAAGGGTGCCCTTAGGACAAATGCCATTAATAGATACACCGTTTAAAAGAGTGGCAGTAGATATTGTAGGACCAATACACCCGGTTACCGAAAGAAAGAATCGGTACATACTTACTCTGGTTGATTACGCAACCAGATACCCCGAAGCCGTAGCGTTACCAACTATTGAAACGGAAAGGGTAGCTGAAGCATTAGTTGATATCTTCAGTAGGGTAGGGGTGCCAGAGGAAATCCTCACTGATTGTGGTGCCCAATTCACCTCTGACCTCATGGGTGAAATAAGTAGGCTGTTATCCATCAAACAGCTAAACACTACCCCATACCATCCGATGTGCAATGGACTGGTAGAGAAGTTTAATGGTACCCTGAAAAGCATGCTGCGAAAGATGTGCGCGGAACGTCCGCAAGACTGGGACCGTTATTTAAACGCTGTTCTGTTCGCGTACCGTGAAGTACCGCAGGAAAGTTTAGGGTTCTCACCCTTTGAACTGTTGTATGGTAGAACGGTTCGAGGCCCGATGCGGATACTACGCGAACTATGGACTGGTGATGTCTCGAACGAGGAAATAAAAACGACTTACCAGTACGTGTTAGATCTAAGAAATAAACTTGAGAGTACATGCCAGATGGCACGTGACGAATTGATTAAATCGGGGCGGAGATATGCCAAGTATTACAACCGCAGAGCGCGTAATAGGAAATTTCTTGTGGGAGATCAGGTGCTATTGCTTCTTCCAACGAGTTCGAATAAGTTATTAGTCCAGTGGAAAGGTCCATATGAAGTTAAAGAAATAAAAGGTGACATGGACTATAAAATTGACATGGACGGTAATGTAAAGACATTCCATGCAAACATGCTCAAGTTATACATCAAGAGACAGAGCGACAATGTCAATAAGGGGAGTTGAAAATATAGGCGCAGACTACTTGAGTAGGGCGTGATGGGAAATTTGTATGAATTTGCCCAGTAATAAAATCCAGTTTGTAGTATAACCAGTGTAAATGTTGTAAGATATCATCAGTAGTTATTTTTCTTCTATTCTGTGTTAGTTTTAAAAATGTGTACATTTTTATTCTTAGGGGGGAGGTATTGTCACAGAATTAGGCGAAAATTTGAACTGATTTTTGTTGTTCTTCAATTGCAAACGAAACTCACCATTTTTCTTGATTTCGTCGTACACGCATTACCTGGGGTGATTAAGTGGCGTGTAACGATTTGCATGTGCCAATTTGTAATTTACATGAAATCCGAAATACTCGTTTTACGTGGTGTACGGCAAGCTCGATGTGATTTATGTTCACCTATTGAGAGTATATAAGGCTTAGGATTTCTCATTATTATTTACGGGAACTAAAATATCTAATCGAAGGATAGATAACCTCGTCTTGCAAATCTCCAGCCAAAGGGGTGAGTGTTAAATTTACATTTCGTTTTATTGTGAATTTTATTCAGATTATCATTTCGTATAATGATGCTTTTATTGCAATTAAACGTGGAATATTTGGAATTACTAGTCACTTTTAGACTTTAAATACAATATCGTAATCTATGGCTTAGATTATTTTTGAGACAACTATTATTAGTCTGGTTTTGTTTATTATAGCTGATTCAGTCTGATTCCAGCTGATTCCGTCGTTGATACCGTAGAAGTTCATCACTGATAGCGCATCTAATAACATCGTTGATACCGTCTCTGATACCGTAGCTGCTAACATAGTTGTTACATTGTTTCTGGTACCGTAGCTGCTAATAACATCGTTGATACCGTAGCTGCTAATAACATCGTTGATACCGTAGCTGTTAACACATCTGATACCATCTTTTGATAAACGTCTTTGAAATCGTTTGATTTGTTGTGGGACATCTATTGTTTGTTCTGGAACATCTCTGTATAAATATCTGAATGTGATTGTGCCGTTAATTTGTGCAAACGGAATTGAAGTATCTGTCTGTGTGTCGAACTGTCTGTTCGTCAACATCTGTGTAACATGTAAATATCCGGAAAGCTAGAAGTCCGAGTGTCGGAGCTGTCTTAGAGTTGTAAAACGTCCGGGTCGACATCTAGGGGAGTGAGGAACCGTTGGTTCGGGTAGATGTTGTATGCTGTCTGAACGTATAACTGGTGGATCCGTGTAGGGAAACGTCCGATAATAGTATTGGTCAACCCTCGGTTCTCGGGGAAACTGGGAGACGATTCAACTGTTGCTGAATCGTGCGGTTATACAGGGGAGACACATAGGTGTATTGAAATTATAATATAATTTAATACATTGTTGTATTTGCATGCTTATGTCAGATCGCAATAATATTTCAAGTGATCACATAGATATCAATAAAAGCTAGCAACTTGATTCAATACAAGTATATGATCGTGCTAGTTATCGCAATCCATCGTGCGATAGATAGTTTGTCGTTTGTGTTTATTTTTTTTCGTAAATCATTCTTGCATTTATTTAACTTTCGTAAAGGATTCTTGGATCTGTGTATAATCCAAGAGATCCCTTTACATTTGTGATTCCTTTTGTATTGTTATTTAATTTGTTCATGTATTGTGAATGGTTGTGAGTTTAATTGTGGGTTGAGTGCATGAATTATTGTGTTGTTACATCTGTTTTTTTTTCATTTATAATTTATTACATAAATTTATATTTTCTTTCACAAATTGTGTTTGTATTGTTCATTTAATCCACCCTCCTCTCGGTAACAATTCTGTTACAGACCTTGTGTCAGTATTACCATTTTTCTCCGTATATGATGCCCCATTTGGTACTTATAATAACTTTATAATGTATGTTTCAGAAATATCAAAGACGTACAGTGTTGAACGATTTTATTTACAGTAATATTCATTTGCCAACGGTTCTTAATTTTAGATCGTGGACCGCACAATGATCTCTATTTGCTTTGATAAAGTCAATTAACTCTAATACAAAGAGTAATGCGAATATTATTGGTGATATTTTACTAAAGGTCTTGTTAAACTTGTATTTCATTTATTCATTAAACATATTGGCGAAAACATAATAATGTAAATAATAAATCGTGGCAGAATTCAATGACTTTGCTTCATCATGGTCTGGCTGAAAACTATATATGTCTCAACGAAAATACTTTAATAAATACATTTTAGACGCAAAGCTACAAATTTAAAAGTTGGATTGATTTATAAAATACGAAATAATAAGGACAAGAGATGAAGTTGATTTGACATTTTTTTTATCACAGCAGGTAACAGTTTTAACTTATATATATATATATATATATATATATATATATATATATATATATATACATATATATATAGAGAGAGAGAGAGAGAGAGAGAGAGAGAGAGAGAGTTTATCAAAGACATGTATCGAGCTTATTCTGAGGCAGATTCTGGATTTCACATTTAGACCAATCAAATCTTCATATTTGTGGTATTTGGAATTATATCAATTACCTCGACAATGCTAAAGGCATGCACATCGTTATAGATTTGTTTATTTTACCATTTCCGATACTGAAATAGATTGTTAAAAAATGCTCGTCTGCTTTTCTGAAGAAATAAAGAACCAATTCTACCCACTAGTCAAAAAAGTATATTGAAGTAAGGAATAGAAAATGTTCTCTCTCCCCCCGCCCAAGCTCAACTCATACCCGATCCCCTTATTTTTCTTAACCGTTTTTACCTGCTGACTAAACTGCCTCCAAATTTGTTGTGATATTTTAAGAGCGAAACTCATGCAGTTACATTAAATAAGCTTAAACGTTATTCCGAAAAGCACGATAAAATTATGAGCTCCTTAGCTTAATATATATATATATATATATATATATATATATATATATATATATCACCTGTCAAATGTTTTCAATTCAATGCATATGTTTATATATTTGGGCGCTTAAGCCGTTTATAGCGTAGTGAATGAGGTTTAATGCGAGCTTACAATATCATTAATACGAATTTGATGCGAAGCAAATAATTAGCAAGGAAATAAAGTAGCACAAGGGTTATGCAAAATAATGCGACTGAAGTTAGAAATTACAATGTACAATTGTGGACAAGTTCTATAAAAGTTGGTCAATAGGTTCATAAAATGTTCGTTATTGTCTGTTAATTAGCTCTGTAGATACAGACAACTTTTCCAGGTAAAATCAAATACACTTTACTTACCAATAGATAAAAATACCCTCACACATACACATACACACACAAACACACACACACTCATTCAAGAAAATATAGGAAAACAATAATAGCCTTATTTACTATATAAACACAATAATCTTTCACCGCTGAAAACAAGTATCTATAATGTATTTAAACAAAGATGGTGAGAATACAATGGAATTTGTGTAGGATAAAATATATGATATGAATACAAATCAGTTATTAAAGCGAATTCAAATTACCCTTCACAAACATTTACAAAAACTGATGGATAAAATGATAGAATGGTGATTTTGAAGGGGAACAAACCAATTAAAATATTCAAAGGTAACTAGAGTAACTTAAACAGTAGGCAATTTAACAAGGACACATCAGTGTATAAAACAACGACGTAACGAATAGAAATTAAAACTACCTCATCACTTAACAAAATATCCAACTTAAACTAATTTTATGGAGCTAACTTTTAATATAAATAAATAAATAAATAAATAAATAAATAGATAAATAGAAAAAATAAATAAATAAATAAATAAATAAATAAATAAAAGAGAGATGGGGATAGATAGATTAATAGTGATTTCACAAACATACTCGCAAGCACGCACGCATACACATACATGCATGGATGCATGCATACCTACATACCTACATACCTACCTACCTACACACACACACACACACACACATGGTATGCGTGTGATATCACTATGAGGCTCTCTCTCTCTCTCTCTCTCTCTCTCTCTCTCTCTCTATATATATATATATATATATATATATATATATATATATATATATATATATATATATATATATATATATATATATATATATATATCCATCTTTCTCTCTTTTGGTTAGGATTGAACCAAAAAAAAAACATCAGAGAAAAGCGTGGAAAACATTAATAAAATGTTTGCTACAGAATCTATCAGAACCGAAATAGAAATCGACATTGTGTTAAATACTCTATTCAATAACCGCATCACAGTCTACAGTCCAAAACTATCAGACTACACTAAATGGCATTTTTCATATAATTAAAAGTATGCCCATTGACATTAACGAATATGAACCTTTTAAGGGAATTTCTTATATTGAATTACCCAATTGGGTTATAAACACAAAGGGCTGTATCTACGTACAAATAGAAAACATTAAACGTTATTGTATATTTATATTATATTTTAAATACATTAAGTAACTGACGACAGCTACAAGTATGAACCAGACTTCACCATTTTAAATATTAGGTAGTTTACGCGAAAGACAGTTTGATGTTATGTGATATTTTTGAAGACTTTCACGATGTCTTTTTATCAAAATAAAAGCAAAAGTCATCAAATTGCTTCAGTTCTTCAGACATAACTCATCAGGATTCATCCGGAAAGAATTCTAAAATCCACGCACAACAGCGATTTGAGAAACAAAACGTTGCTAAAAAATCTGTACAGATGAAAACAAATACCAAAAACATATGGAAAAAATTTAATTTGCAAAACATAAATTGATATCGATTTCCTGCTAAACCGAGTCAAATACACAAATTAAAAATTAAAAGCTTAAACTGACCAAATTATGATAGATTTTCAGTGATGTAGCTAGGCTATAATCATGTGAGTATGTATGAGGTCTAGTCTAGGGAAATAAAATCTAATCCTGATGCCAGACTGAAGCTAAACTTCATTGACATATATTATATGTGCAAAGTAGTTAAAGAAAAAACTTCAAAATTATAACTCAAACGCAAACATCAAGTTTCCTCTATTGAGGCACTTCAGTAAAGAAAAAATTGAATAGGCGCATCAATGAAAAAATCAGTGATCAGGATGATGTTGTTGGCTGGTTTCAACGGCATTTTGTTACGTATTGAATAATTAATAACAATGAAATTGAACTTAAGCGCTTTTTCATAAGGATACACAGAAACAGTCCATCCATGGTGGCGTGGGTGGGTATTGCAAATATTTGCAGTGAATAAAAATGATCTGCCAACTGTGCTACCATAGTTGAAGTGAATAGTACAAAAGTTAAGGAGTGGTTTGTTCAAAGGTTGAAATTTATATTCATTCAAGATGAATAAACACGAAACGAAAATTTGTTTTGAGGAACAAAGAATAAAAGAATCGAATAAAATCAGCCATTTGAATCATATCTTGGTTACGTGTCACATAACGAGAACAACTACCAAGTGATGATACTTTGAGGTGAAACATTCATGATATTTATACGATCAAAGTGAGTGACGTAACCGTATGTGCATACATTGAAAACCGATTGTTTTTACGTTCGGTTTTCTTGTTGTTGTTCTTGTTGTTGATCTGTAGTTTTGTTTCTTGTTTGTGGTTGGCAACATTAATACAATAGTTTAAATTTCTTTGTGATTTTGAGCTGAATCATTTTCACACAAAGTAAATATTTAAAATTAGTGAAGTGAAATTATGAGACAAATGCGAAATGCATTAGCTTTCAATGTGACATGTTGGACTGTTATTTGCCAGATTATAAATACGAATAACATTACCACAAATTTCAAATTATCATTGGGATTAATTGTTGTTGGCAGTGACAGCCTCATTCTAAATCACTTTCCGTAACAACTCACATGCTTGATGTCTTGGAAGAAGGTTTAAAATTAATTGTCCAAAACCATATTCTATCAACGTACACTTCGTAGTTAGAGAACAAAGTCGTAATGATACCGAAGTATATCAAACGACATTCTTTGTAAGTAAATAATATACATTGCTTTGAATAAACTGTCCATTTAACATTTAAGCTTTTTAACTTTGTTTTATCCTAGTGGTGTATTCTTTATGCATTGATCCTTACTGTTGCGTACATTTAGCCTTTACTCTTTCTTACACTGATCCTCTACTGTTTCGTAGTCTGATTCTTAGTGTTTCGAACACTGAGGCTTTACTCTTTTGTACACCGAGTCTTTACTGTTTCGTACACTGAGGCTTTACTCTTTCAAACACGAAACCTTTACTGTTTCGTATATGGAGCCATTACTTAATTTACTGTTAGACTTTACCCTTTCGTACACTGAGCCTCTATTCTTTTGAGGACTGATTCTTTAATCTATTGTTTACTGAGCCATTATTGTTTCGTACTCGGGACCGTTGCTCTTTCGTACACTTGCGTGAATTTAATACTGTACTACCACTGAAAATAACAATGAGCAAACGTTTCAAAGCTGACTTCATTAGTAAATTTATCTGAACTTATAACAACTCATATAATAAGTTCAGCCATGTGAGGAGGTATCACTGCTTCGCACTTCATTTACACACATTTCCATTGATGTTTTTGATTTCCAACCACGAAACAGCAGTGTGCGGATACAGACCGTCAGCATGGATTCTTCCAACATATGTTGCATTAATTGTTTATGGCAGATTATATTTTCGTACGTAATTTTACATTTAATGTAGGGAGGGGTTATCACTAGGCTAGTCTGTGAGTTGTTTTTTTTTACCTCTTGTATAAGAGATGCGGAAGAATTACTAGACCAGCTGATATTTTAAAACACAGTTGCTGTAATATTTTATAACATTTTAGTCCGCTATTAGAAATGAAGTATTTTAGAACTTTGATTAGTTCAGAATAAACAAATCTCCTTCAAAGTTGTTCAAAGTTGAAATTTAGTCACAGTATTAGAAATTCATTATGACTTTAGTCCGAACACAACCCTGTCAAGTCGTGCTCTGCTGAAGTTATTTCCAGTTGATGAAATAAAGATAATACATTTGTTTAACCGCATGACTGTAAAACAAATGAAAAGTGGCTCGCTGTATAGATGTATACAAAAAGGTACTTTTAAATCCCAATGTAGTACGTCAGTATAAAAAATTATATTAAAAATAAAAAATATAATAATAATAATAATAATAATAATAATAATAATAATAATAATAATGAGAACTGTGTATAGCGCATACTATTTAAGCGCTTTACAACATCAATAATGATATGACTACAAAACACACAAAACAACCAAACACTATGAAATTAAAGAACTTAAAAAACCACTGAAAATATGTAAGGTAAGAAACATTATTCGGTCTTTAAGATTGTTCTTTCAGTCGAAAAAGGTAAGTTTTAGGAGCACTCTGGAAAGGGATCACTGTATTTGTGTCTAATTTCAATGGACAATTGATTCCATGTTCCTGGGTCCTGGAATGCAAAAGAAAGATGTCCATATGATTTCGTTTTCATAGTGGGAACAATGAGTATACTATTGTCAGAAGAGGAGCGTAAGTATCTTGCTGGTGTATACACATGGGTGAGGCCGGATAGGTATGTTGGACTTGAGTCCGTCAGTGAAACGTAGCACAAAGAAAAAAATTGTGTTTGATCCTGGATCTAATGGATAGTCAGTGTAGGATACAGAGCAGTGACAGGTGCGCGCTGATGGCAGTCCTGTAAAGATGATCCGAGCAGCTGTGTTTTGAAAGTGTTGAAGTTTCTGGAGAATATATTGAGACAAACCAGACATAAGTGAGCTACAATAGTCTAGTCTTGAAAGTACTAATGAACACCCAAGCGTTTTAGTGGCATCAACTGAACGATATTTGCAAACAGAGCTAATACATCTCAGCTAAAGTTATGCAGCCTTGCATATTTTCATGACATGTTGGTGCAATGTGAGAATACTGTTTATAGTAAAACCCCTAGGTTTCGTACTGACTGTGTAACTTTAATGTTGGTGGTTCTGATTTTATCTTTTGGGGTAAAGGATGTGAATGAGAAAGTATTGCGTTGTGATCAGAATAGCCTCAGTTTTATTATCATTCATCTGCAGCTTGTTACATGTCATCCATAAATTCACATCAGACATGCACATCTCTACTTCTTGGATGGCATCTTTAACTTCAGTTGGGTGCAGGGCCGGCTTTAGGCCAATTGGACCAATTGCACCCAATTGGGCCCCGCGCCTAGGGGGGCCCCGCACCTTGATTGGGGGGGGTCAGTTCACAAGTAGTCCAGACAATTCAGTGCATTGTGATGCCACCATGGTCAAGGGACACAATCTTTTGCCAGTGTTAAGTGTACAGGCCACATGATAACTGTAGCAAGTGCCAAGTGAAGAAGTACCAGCTATACAGATATATTAACATTTAAAACCTGCAAGTCTGTCAGGCTACTGCCAAGAATCCTAGTGAAGCGAGTGATGCCATTTGTGTGAGTATAGACATTGACAATGAAAATTTTTTATTGTATATAATTAAAAGTAGACTTTACCATTACTGTCTTATATTGACCTACAATACACAATCATGTGGCTATGCTTTCAATAATTTGTTGAACATTTGAAAGCCACTAGTTGAAGTTAAAAGTCAGTATAACAATAAAAATGCAGTACTAAAGTGCTACTTTGGTCGCACGCTTTACAATGCTCTAGCATCAAAAGTATTATAGCTGTGCAGCTGGTTTTTTTTCTGCACCCCAAAAGTATATTAACTGTATTCTGTGTAAATCTTATGAAATAATATGGTGCTGTTTTTCCTATCCAGGTGGCAGACTGAAATACGCACGGTTTTGGCCATAGCTGGTCCATAAATTGTCTGATTATTACGAGATTTATAATGTAAATACTTCTATGCACCATTGTCCTACAGTGCAAATTTGGTATTGATATCTTAAAAATTGACGAAATGCGAGCATTTTAAATGCGGCGTAGAATAAATAGATAGGCGAGGACTAAAGCAGAATGCATAAAAGCTTAGGTATTGGCATGGTGGAAAAATTTCATAGTAAGTTCATGGCCTTGGTTTTCCAGATTTTTGCCGGACAAACATTTTTTGCCTACCCCGGGTGCTTATCACTGCATAGGTCAAACGCGAAGAGTGCGACCAATTATCTTTTGTTAGGGGTGGACCAGTACTCATGCTGCTTGAAGTGCTATTCCTTATGAGTTGAATTGTGGCTTCATGACATTTGCTCCAATATGTCGGATGTCTAACAAAATTCATGATGTCACAATTTTGTTGGCTTTGGATTGCTCCAAGCAGCATGTGAACCATAAGAATTTATATTGTTATTTAATTAATTGCTTAAGATTAAACAACACACAGAAAAAATGTAGATAACAGTGGTGTGATTTAGCTAACATGACAATAATCAAAATTTATCCTGGCATTCATTGTCACTTCTTTGGGCAGGTTTGCACATATGAGGTGTGGTAAAGCTGATTTTGACTGGTTTTCATTTGGGCAACAGTGGATCTATTAGGCTTTCGATGGAGTATGGGCACGCATCCTCCCTGCTTTGTGCCAATAAGATTCTTCTGTAGCCCTTTATAACTAGTCATTATGTGTTCACTGTATTTTGTTATAGAGACACGAGATTCCTGACCTTCAAATATGAGTAAAAGACCGAGAGATATAGGCAGAAAGTACCAGAGTGGCAGTAAGAAAAGGGCAATAAGAAAGGCTAAGAAGGCCCAAGATGAAAGAGAAAGAGGAGCCATAGACAGATTTATTTACAGAAATACATCAGATAAATCTGATGAAACAAATGTGCAAAACTCAGTTGAAATGATCCGAAATTCAGTGATAATGATAGTGGTGCTGAAGAAATTTTACAAGATGAACACAGCTTTAAGGGTGTTTCTGCTGTTACGAACTCTTCGAAAGATCCTTCCACTTCAAATGTCACCATTGATGATGAGCAAGATCCTTCCACTTCAAATGTCACCATTGATGATGAGCATAATCCTTCCACTTCAAATGTCACCATTGATGATGAGCAAGATCCTTCCACTTCAAATGTCACCATTGATGATGAGCAAGATTCTTCCACTTCAAATGTCACCATTGATGATGAGCAAGATCCTTCCACTTCAAATGTCAAGATTGATGATGAGCATTCACAATTAACTGATGATCCTGCAACCTGGCCGGAAGTAATAACTCATGGTGTGAGAGACTATTTGGTGAAAAAAGGACCACCAAAAGTTCTAAAAGAAGATTTCTCTAAAAATGATAAAGGAACACACTTTTCAAAATTCCACTGCAAACGAATGCTCCCAAATGGTGAATTTATAGAGCGAACTTGGCTGTTATACTCAGTCTCAAGTGACAAGATCTTTTGTTACTACTGTGAACGTTTTGACCCGAATGCTACAGCCGCACTTGCAACTTCTGGTTTCAATAATTGGCCAAACATCCATACAAGGCTGGCTGAGCATGAGAATTCAAACAGGCATTTGCAAGCAATGCTCCGCTGCTGTGAACTACAGGAGAGGATGGCTGTTGAAAAGACCATTGATGAAGTACAGGAAAAACAAATTAGAAAGGAAGCAAACCACTGGTATAAAGTATTTGAGCGACTTGTGGCCACAATACAGATGTTAGCAGAAAGAAATTTACCATTCCGTGGTTCTGATGAACACATTGGCATACCACATAATGGCATCTTTCTAGGTGTCATTGAGTTACTTGGGAAGTTTGATCCAATAATGCAAGAATACATACGGAAAGTTCAAAATAAGGAAATACTTGATCACTATTTGGAAAAAAACATCCAAAATGAGCTCATCGACATTATGGCAAATGCTGTTCAGACAGCAATTATTTCTAGAATTAAGGTTGCCAATTACTATGCCATAATTCTTGACTGCACCCCTGACATCAGTCACCAAGAGCAAATGTCATTGGTTATTAGATATGTAGCTGATGGTACAAAACCAAACATCACAGCTGGAGTGTATGAACACTTCATTAAGTTTTAGTGGTGCAAAGCAGCACTGGAGAAAACTTGTTAAACTCCGTTCTGCAGGAACTTGAGGTATTAGGACTTGATGTTGCAGATATCCGTGGGCAAGGTTATGATAATGGGACCAACATGAAGGGACACAATTCAGGTGTACAAGCACGACTCCTGCAAAGAAATTCTCGAGCATTTTTTACCCCATGCGCGTGCCGTAGTTATAATCTTATTTTAGGTGATATGGCAAAAACATGCCCCGAGGCCATTTCTTTCTTCGGTACATTGCAACGTATTTACACAATTTTAGCCTCATCCACAAAAAGGTGGACAATCTTCAGAAGTCATGTTACTGGCCTGTCCTTGAAACCTTTGTCAGAAACAAGGTGGGAATGCAAAATGGATAGTGTGAAGGCCATCAGATACCAAGCTTCTCAAGTCTGTGATGCTCTCGAAGAATTGGCAGACACTACTGAAGATGCCAATACCAAAGGTGATGCTCAGTCCTTGGTGAACCAAATGAGAAATTACAAGTTCCTTGTGTCTCTAGCTCATTGCTCTTTCAGGTAAATTTCGTAAGCAAGGAGCTTCAAGGTGAAACCATGGATGTAACAACTTGTCTGAAAGCATTTGAAAAACTGTTAAACTGGTTAAATGCATTCAGAGAAAAGGGCTTTGAGGAATCACTGATCGATGCCAAAGAACTTGCTGAAGACCTTGAAGTGGAAGCAGTTTTCAAAAGTGAAAAGAGGCGTGTGCGCAGGAAGAGGCAAATGTTTGACTACGAATCAACTCATGAACCTCTGTCAGACCCCCAAAAGGCATTTCAAATTCAATGCTTTAATCAAGTGGTGAATAAAGCCGTGCAAACCCTTCAGCCCCGATTTGAACAGCTGACAAAGCACTATGAGTTGTTTGGATTCTTGTGCAATTTTAAGGATATGCCCAAGGAAGACGTAACTGATTCCAAATTAGTTCATGCTAACAATTCAGCAGATGGAGTTACAACAACGAAGATGGCTGATATTGATGGTTTCATGCTTTGTGAGGAGATAGAAGCAATAACGCCAATTCTCCTTTTAGAGCTGTTACAAAATCCTGCAAAAATGCTCGAGTTTCTAGCTTGCAATAACAGGTCTACAGCCTTTCCAAATCTTTTTGTGGCACTTAGAATTTACCTTACCATCCCAGTTACAGTTGCATCTGGCGAAAAATCCTTTTCTAAGCTCAAACTTATTAAAACTTACCTAAGGTCTACAATGAGTCAAGAACGCCTAAATAGTTTGAGTATTATGTCAATAGAGTGTGATGTGGCCAGAGAATTGAGCTTTGAGGAAATCCTGAAAGACTTTGCAATGAAAAAAGCAAGAAAAATTAGCTTTTGAAAGCTTAATGTATTAAGGATACTAGTTGCTGTGCTTTTCTTAAGTGATAAGTTCCATATTTCCATATATTGAGTTGAATATAAATGTATAAGGTTCCCAGTAACTAGAACATATTAATCAATAAATCAAATAAAGACAATATAGTATCTTTGTATTTGTTTAGACAGTTTAATTTAGGTTCATAATTTGCAGATTGACATGCTGTCTCCTAGACTGGACCTGGTGAATCACCTGTCTTGCACTTCTGCTTGCCAAGTGCAGTGGGTTGCAAAAGTGTTTACCCCTCAACATTTTTTCAATGATTCCTATAGAAAACAGCTATCACTGTATCAAGTGTAACTTCATCACAATCTGTTTAGCCATATAAATTGTAGTGCTGTTTAATTATTCAAGACTTTGGTGGTCAGTATATTATATCAGGCATAACTGAAATATACCACTATGCTATATTTTGCATTTGGATCACAAATTACAAAAGTGTTCATCCCCCAGCTACTATTGGAATAGCAATAGAGGGTTGGGGATGAATAACAGATAACAGACCTTTATTCTTCACTTGAAATACTCAGTGAAATTTATTTTACTGCCATTGAATAAAGTGTAAATAACAAATAACTTTTGCAATGTTATGACCCCTATGCAAAATGAAGCAGAGTCGTGCATTTAATCGTACCTAAAATAATATAAAATAAACTTATTAAATAGAACCACAATTTATAAGAACAAATGGGATGAGTTGAAGTTAATTACGCTTGGTGGAGTGAGAGCTGGATTTTATTGGAGTCAATAGAAAAATATTGAGGAGGCAAATACTTTTTCAACCCACTGAATATCTATACTGCTATTATCTATAGTATTATTATCATGACTTCATAAATGGGGGCCCCGCCATCATGTTTCCAATGGGGTCCCACACTTCCTAGAACCGGCCCTGGTTGGGTGGTTAGATTGGTATATTTGGGTGTCATCAACATACAATTAGTGAGACACTGGATGATTATTGCCTTCATTCTTGTTAAAGACAATACAATACATTATCCAAAATGTAAGTCAATGTGTTAAGTATGATTACATACTGTAGATGTATTCAGCTTTAAATGAATATATGATATCAGCCCATAGCCGACAATCAATATTGTCCACTGAGAGACTGATTTCTCGGCCTGCGCGAGTAGGAGATATACGTAAAACAATGGAACCACTATATACAAGCGCCAAGTATGACCATGTTAGGGATGTGTACGCTCTTATCAGCTATTAAGGGTACGATTCTAGGCCATCGAACGCGACATTGTCTTAACAGAATGACGATGATAGGATGAGAGGACTCTTTACAGCGTCTGTTTTGGTAAATCGTCGGGGGCAGTGTAGGTGAAAGCTAGAAGCCATTTCTTTGTATGAGACTGATAATGCAGGCTTGGTACACTTGTAATTAAGGAGTGTTCAGTTAGCATGATGTTGTTCCAGACAAACTTGTTCTTTGATTGATGAGTACAAAACTCGACGAACATTGTGCATTATCATATAAGTAGGTATGAGCGAAATTTGTTTTGATTATCCACAAATGTTGTGCATATCGACACAATCCAGGCATTACTGCTATGTTTGAAACGAATAGCTAACGATGCTATCTATGATCATGAAACTTTCAATGGGTTCAGTCAATACTTAAATAAATTATTCCTTTGTTATTCGTATTTATCATTCAACAATTGACATCTTTATCGCCAAATAATTTCTTTTGTATCCATTTTCTCAAGCAATTTCAGACATTTCTAATCATAAATAGAAGTGTCCATTTTGTTACAGTGTTAGGTGATTACAACCGCCAGGATCCATTTTGATCTGATGCTGATTCCTACGCATATATGCTCGACTAGAGTATTACCGTGAGTTCTAGTTAACCTTTACATAAATTACACTGAGTATAGCAGTTATTTCATAAGTAATTTCCGACTAGCGATCATTGAAGTCTAGTGTTAAGATGGTACAAAACTATATTGAGTTTACATATTTACTTTAACTTTGGAAGTTTTCATCCATTTTCAGGGTTATATCAGATATACAGAAGAAAAGGAAAAACGATTTTAGACAATGTCAATTATAATGAAAACACACCCTTTGAATAATCTGTACCTGTACCAGATATTATGGTCTGAACCATTATGAAAATAATTAAGACATTTAAGATCTGCCGTATGCTAATTGATATTTGTGGAATCAACATTTTACTATAGAAGATGGACTGAACTATCAGAAAAACTGCAAAATCTATTTAGATTAATATTAAAGGCATACAACCTAAGATTTTCGACTTTTTTGTTCTTGCAAATGCATGATATTATGAAAAGTATAGTAGAAATAATGAGTAATTACAGGTCATTCAGTTTCAAAAAATGTACAACTGTAAGTTAAATCAATGAAAATATAACGATTTTCTGTACGGATTGCTAATTAATTATGCAGAAACGGAGTTTACCGATGTTCTCCGAAGTCGCAGTGTCAAGTGACGGGCGTCATCAAATATGGAAGTCGTGGTTATCACGTTTCTCTTTGGATGTAATGATTGCCTTATTCTTCGTCTGTGCTTCTCCTTAGTTCTTTATAGTCAGCCACAATATATGTATTGCTTTTAGATTTCTCATTATATATGATAAATTACAAGAGGTAGGCAAAAAAGTCAATATGAAGGAAAATCCTGACAATAAGGGGTTCCTTTAAGGGGCCATTCTTGAAAGTGTTTACTTATCGTGTTTGTGTGATTCTGTTACGTTGTAAGATAAACCAACTAAAATTATGATAATTTGTATCATTGTAATCAGAACCGCTATTAAAAGTTCTCGCTAAAGTCGCTTCTTTGGCTCAGAATAAAGTTGATTTTCTTGTGCATTTGCATTACCACCTCACGTTCACGTATCCGATAGTCGATGTTTTGCGTTTGCTTCATTGCATAACACAAAAATTAATATTTTCCCAAATAACATTTAATGGATTTATTTTATTTGGATTTTTTTTTACTGAAAATGTTTTTAAAATTTCTGCAGGACTTCGACCTGGTTGTTTTAGATGAAGTCGTGCTCCTTGTTGCACAAAGGTATATGTAAGATGTCCTGGCAGCAGAAGATAATGATTACAACCAGGAGAAAAGGCATACTGCTAATAGACAGTTTATTTTATGGACTTAACGGATACCTAAGTACTGGCAACAGACATGCCATTCCAAGCTGTTGTGTATGGCGTATAATGGATAAATACTTTTGGCCAGTACCATGGCTTTACTCAAGGAAGACTTGGATGATCTATCCTAAATATATGATGTATGAATACTACAATTTATGTTGATTTTAAGTTGTATAAAACATTTCTTTTGTAGTATGCAATTTTTATTTTGCATGAACAAGTTTTGTAACATTTTTTAAGCTGCCTACCCACTAAAGAATGAGTATATGTATGCCTATGTTTTGAAAGCAACTGTAAGGAGACTATTTATTAAAAACATAGGATGAATTGAAGTTGACTAGCATTGTCTTGGGATGCAAAGAATATAAAAAAAACAAAAGTACACTGGTGAATATGATTTTAATCGTGCATATACAGTAACACATTAAGTTAAATGATAAATAACGCATATTCATATTGAGTTGAGAAAACAAAACTTGTTGCAGTGTTTCATGAATACAGATTGGCTTGCAAATATAAACAGAACTACAAACACTAGGATACTATTCTATCCAGACACTGCTCATTAATTACAATTACATGTAATACAAAATTGCTCTGGAAACAATAAGGTTTATAAGACTAAAATACTAGTTCATCTAAAGCAACATTGAATGCTGATATCACATATGTGCATCATCAGCCATCTTATTACAACTAAATCAAATATACTCGACACCATTTAAAAGCATCAAATTTTCAGTTTTCATTTACCATAGAAATAATTATACCCTTTATATGAATACCCAGATGAATGTACACAACTGCATACACTGTAAAACTCACTATTATATATTATGAAAGGTACTAAACTTACATAAGTACAAATGTGCATGTACAGGTATAACTTTAATTCAAGAGTACATGTACAGTTAGGCATAAAAAACTGAAGGATATAATCTAAGAATAATTATGGCATATATAGAGGTTTTCCATGTTATCTAGGTTGGGTGAAGTGCTCCCAATATTATTTAAATTGTTTCAAAAGACCCCCGGCATGTTTTTGTGAGGAATTGAAGTAGTGATAGACAGATGCAATGCTCAGAGAACCCAGTCAGTGGTGCCGACAGTTAAATTAATGAATACACAAAATGTGAAAGTCAAATAACCAACAATTTAATATCATTAAATAACAGTCATCTCTCAAATGAAATTCAAATTAAAACCCTATCACTCATCTTTAACTCGACCAAGTATGGCCTATTTTATCATCTGACTTAGTGTAATAGATTTTCCTCTTGTCCTGTGTTCCTACTCATCTGTATGATCTTTCTCTGGACTGGTAGTCCAATTCCATTCAGTCCATTTAACTTCTGCCTCTGTTCTTCCTTTTTCTTTGTCTGCCAGAGACTTTTATATGAGAAACTAGTGTACCATTACTATAAAAGATTGATTACAGACATCCTATTCCAAAATACTAGACAGTTCTATAGAAATTACATTGATGTTTTAGTATCCTGTGCTTGGTTTCTATGTTTTTGACACAAGTGATTACCATTTACACAATGCCAAACTTTAGTACATCACCTAAACAATCTACTGCAGTGAAACAAATATTGAAATTAAGCCCACCCCCATGTATGTTTCCTATTGCATTTCTTTTAAAATTAGGGTAGCTAGGGACTCACTCACACACACACATACATGTATATATATATATATATATATATATATATATATATATATATATATATATATATATATATATATATATATATATATATGCTGAATAGTATATATAATGTACTAAGTACAATGCAAAACTGGCTCAGATATACATATCAAATTAAGGAATGCAGGGGTCATGTTACCAGGTGAGGAGACTTTGACCTCTTGATTTTTTTAGACGTAAAATGACTGGTTGTACTTTGTACCTTCCTTGATGTACGCATTAAGTTCTGGCAGTGATGTAATCCAAGGCAAAATGTATTTATGCAGTGTTGATACCAATTAGCCTACGCAGACAAACTCTTACAAATTCACAGGGGTGTTTTAATTGCTAACTGACCTTTAACCCTATTTGCAGCAATATCACTGCTGAGTTCATGAAATTGGGCCTACTGTACAGTGATGAAAATATAAAAAATTCTGTCTAAAAATTGTAACAGTGCGTGTGATTTGGATTTTTAACATACCTTGAACAATTTTTCAGTCATATTGCTATGATGTTTGCAGTGTGGCAGTTTATAGTGATGTCTAGCACTGAGGCATCATGCCGCAGACATGTAGCATGACATCCCACCCAGTTACATTATCCTGACAGTAAGACGACCAGTCCATACACTAACCTCTTAATGCTGAGCACCAAATGAGGCAGCTGTTAATACCATTTTTATGTCTTTGGTATGACCTTGCCAGGGATCAAGGCCTCCACAACCTCTTGCATCTGAGGTGGATGCTCCTACCACTAGGCCACTGGAACGGTCAACACAAGTATGTAAATAGTAATTTGTTGTTAACAAATATAATCGGTAAAGATCATTTCTAACTGATTTCTTTTTTTTTTAAAAAACAGACGTTAACAGCATTTTTTCTTTATAAAATTAGTTTAAAACTGTATGTGAACCATTAATGGCAGACATCGCTGCACATGTGATAAACCACTTCATTACATTGTATTCTTAAAAAATTGGGCAAATAAATTCAGGAAAATATATAATTTAATTAAAACAAAGTCTAAATATTTTGTGTAAGAAGATTTAGCCTAAATATGTAATAATGAAATCAGAAATATGGGACAATACTATGTTGTGGAATTCGAAACAATGTTGTTAAGCTCAATGTTGTTTTCTGATTTAATTCATTTTCATGAAAAAACATACATACATTCATACATACATACATACATACATACATAGTAGTGAAGCAAAAACTCTTTTAAGCAATGCATATCGTTGCTATCAGTAATTAGGCAAATAATAAAACCATAAATATGCAGTCATAATATTGGATGTATGTAATAAATCTAAAAAGCGTGTAGTTGAATTAAGATGCACTCACATGGCACAACACATGTTCTTTGATGGGTTGTGTTGGAAAAAAAGATCCAGTTCAGTTACATTTCAATTTTAATGCTTCAGTGTGTTGTCTATTGATCGGTACAGTAATTTGCTCCAATGTACATTTTTTCTTCTTCAAAGTATGCTAGAAACCTTTCTGACTGCAATTTTACACAAAATATGTAGAAAATAAATTATTAAAAGGTACTTTATTATGCAATAATACCGACTTGCAATTACATGATTTTAATCTTGTTACTCCTATAAGATTAAATGAATTACAATGAATAGTTTCTGCTGTGCTTTTTTAAATACATCATATGGCCAAAATACACTGCATTTACCTCAGTCTAAACATACATATAAGACAAGTATAAATGCAATGGGTATGAAAAGTTTGAAAAGGTCTAACATCTTGTGGTTCAAATGCATGTTTTTTTAAAAAGCTTTAAGAGCATAATCAACAGTGGTCTGAAGATAAACTGAATCTTGGAAATCAAACAGATGCTGGACTTTGGCTCATAGTAGACACTTCAAGAAAGACCTCGTCAAAGTCCATGGTAGGGATCATTTGTTATCATACAATCACTAGAATAGTCTCTCCATAACAATTTGATATCAATAGGTGTTACCTGACTAAAAGGCCTAAATCATTTTAACTTAAAATGAGATTTATGCTTTGTAACAATCTCCTCTGTAGGTGGTGGTGGTATTGGAGCATGTACATTAGATATTCACCTAGGATCATTTATATCCAAAACAACTGGCTGGTTCATTCCAATTCTATCAACCGCTCCGGTGGTCTAGTGGTTAGAGCATCCGCCCCGGAAGCGGGAGGTCGTCGGTTCGATCCCCGGCCGAGTCATACCAAAGACTTACAAAAATGGTACTAACAGCTGCCTCTCTTGATGCTCAGCATTAAGAGGTTAGTGTTTGGACTGGTCGGCCTGGTGTCAGGATAATGTGACTGGGTGAGACATCATGCTACATGTCTGCGGCATGATGTCTCAGTTTATGCTTTGCTACATGTCTGCGGCATGATGTCTCAGTGCTAGACATCACTATAAACTGCCTCACTGCAGACATCGTAGCGATATGACTGAAAAATTGTTAAAGCTACGTTAAAAATCCTAATCAAACAAACAAACTCTATCATCTAACCTCATTTTCAATATTTTTATAATTATTTCCGGAATATACAGGTACTGTTGATCAGCTTTCTTTGGGTTTGCAGACCATCTCTCACTTTTTTGTTGAATGACCTTTGGTGTCTGACAAGAAAATGCAAACATTTCACCGACAATGTCATTTTATATTTTTTTAATTGTCAAGAGTCCAAATAAAAACTGCATACAATTACATGTAACAAATCATTTTGCTACGGATGAAAATGTAAATATAGCAAACCTGTATCTAACCCATATATTATACAAATGTTTAGATTATTTACAGAATTTTCTAATTACATTAGGCTAATTCTAACCAAAATTGGTTTATGAAAGTTATTTTAAAAAATTTATTCTGTAAAAGATTAAATTGTACCACAAACAGATGGTTTATCAACTTTTAGGTAAAGCATTAATATTTTAACAAAAATGAATTATTACGTTAACAAACAAGAATAAAGTTTATTACCTTATTGTTCCATCTGTGTTTACAATCACATCTCTGTCAATATGATTGTTATGATCAAGAGTTGCCAACAGATTCCTAGCTCTGAAAGCTGATGGCTTATATGAATGTTCTTTGGATGCATACAATAAAATCAAACATCTGGAAATTCTCCAGTTCTGCTGTACTTCTGAAACAAAGTATAATGACTAAATAAATAAATTGATTCATATGCAGAGAACTATTTCAAATTTATAAATCCCAATAAATCTGTTTTGATGAAAATGCCAATGTACAGTAGCATTATAAAGGCAGAGAATAATCAACTCATTCCACCTATACAATTTTATTTCCTTGTCACCTAAAATGGGGGTAGGGAATGCATTTGTGGGCTAATTTTGAATACATCGAAATACATCTGCTTCCAAGAATTATTTGCTTAGATATATGCCTAGGTGTGCTAGATACATCATTCGGCATCTGCATAAGGGTAAAAGTTGGAGTTTTTTTCTTCTTCTGACCTATCATTTTCCTCCTGGCCGCTTTTTACTTCCAATCCCCAATTTATCCTACTTTTGCAAATGTTTATCTGTCTGTGTATAGCTCAGACCGATGTGAATTAGATTGCAAGCAAAAAAGTAACAAATCCGGAAACAAAATCTGATTCCAACAATGGGCATGTGCACAAAAAAATCAGATAAAGCTTGACCCTTCCCTCCCTGTACACATGCATACTTTTTTTTTTACACACACACCATCTGCGTACATGTGATTGCCCTCCCCATTCTGTAGAACAGCCTATATTTAATCCACACAGAAAAGATCAAGGATTAATAATATTATGTATTTAATATAACAGATAGTCCACCAATGTTGAATATCTGGCTGCATCAAAGAAATAAGCTGTGTAACTTTAAAATGTTTGTCGATTGTCCACTAAAGCTCAAACACCAACTGAACCCAGTCAAGCTGGTTACATATTGGACAAGTTACTATCGAGGTATATGTGTACATACATTATCAGCAGACCACCAACCCCCATACACAAGCATATGCATTTGGGTAAACCCCCCTTGCCCTCTCCATGTGTACTAAATGGACAAACCATAACTATGGCCTTAGTGTGGTTTATATTTATAATAAAATGTATTCATATTCTTACTATGATAACCAGTATATCTTCATTTTTTCAATTATTCATCAATACCATATTTAAGATATATTGTAATTACACATTTTTAACTTGTATGTTCATACACTGCAAAGAAAGCTTTTGTGGGAGCAAATTTCTGGTTTATACACAAATACCATGCACAAATACCAATACAATACTATACATGTATATATATGGTTGTTTTTTTAGTATACTTAACACAAATATTCTCCTTTTTAGTATGTATCACAATTATTTTTGTTAGTATAATTTCTCAAATGGGTTGATAAAACATTTAGACTTTGCCATCATAACACTTTCCTTCTCCTTAAGTTTTTCAACTTCAGACAAGACTGAATCCCTTAAAATAACATTTTAAAATGTGTAAATACTAATGTTGAACTTGGAAATCTTTAGTTTTGTATCAAAAGAAAGCATTATCATTTATCTTGGTTATTATAATGTGAATGATAATGCTTCAAGAAATAATAATAATAATAATAATAATAATAATAATAATAATAATAATTTATTTAAAGGGGTGACTCATTTAATCAAAGACTATTCTCCCCTGAGGCTCTTTAACTAAAATACAAACAGCATGATGAGGAACATGAGAAGCTAAATGGAATAATGCCAGTTTATATAAAATATGTTATTCTAAGAGTTTTGATAAAGAGTTAACAATACAGAAATAAAACAGCGGTATAAAACCTTGACTGTTCGTTGCAAAATTGAGACTCACCAGTATCCAACAAGAATTTGTCGACCTCTGGATTATTTTCCAAGCTCAAAGTGGACTTCTTTTTGCTGTGCTGCCATAATTTGCCCAAAGAGCTTTTTTCCCCTCCTTTCAGAATCTAAGTTTTGGTTTTCGATCTAGTTCAGTAGTTGCGGACACGCCATTATTTTTGTAAACACGTGTTTGCGCATTGCTAAAATTCTTAATCTTCGGGAGAGGTCAACACAGAGGTTACATGAATATAGGCGTGGCAAATAGCGAATTTTTATCTGGCAGACAATAATTAAAAATCGCGTATTTTATCACAAAATTACCGATACTAGCCTGATTTCGGCCTCAGTAACAGACTGAATCGTAATTTTTCAACTAAATAAGTAATCACGAACTGAAAAAAGAACAAAATAATTTCATTCGTTTTTACTTAGGTTGTATGCCTTTAAAATCTATTTATATTATAACTGCATACAATATACTTTTACAACGTTTGTTAATGTTTATCTCTACTATTTAAAACATGTTTCTAGAGAGTAAAATATGAAACAATAGTACAGCAATTAATTTAAAATCTTGCGCAAATAGATCATAATACTATGGTTTTGACATTAACAAGATTAATTAATTTAATTGAATATTTACAAGAAACTGCTAATGAATATTTATATGAACATTCATTTCCTTTCTGGTCAAGACTTGAAGACTGCGCGTGTGTTGGTAACTAAGATTCGTGGTGTAGATATGTACGATTTCAATGCGAAATGTGTACTGTTCGATTTTTGTCTGAGTCGAAAGATCTTTCTGATAAATAGAGTACGCATGCTAATGAAAATAACATCTAAAAGGACCACTGTGGCTTGGGCTAAACAATTTAAACATTCGGCCATTAATTTAGATAACCTGGTGCAAATCACTATTAAATCGCCAACCTTTGTGTTAACTATCCCAGAGATAATACTGCGTGTTGCATTATTCAACGCCCAAAAAGTAGGACCACCGGAAAAGCGCACAGAAATAGTCATTTTTATCAACGATCAGAATATCGACATCTTATGACTGACAGAAAGAAAAGTAAAACATTAGGCGATGAGCCCAAGTGCGCGGATCTAACTTCTGCCGCACATCGTTTGAACTAGCCAACATAACACTTACAATGGAGCAAAGGTCAGTCCACTTTTACTGCCTCTACCGCCCTCCTCCTAGTAGGAAAAAACTGACTGAAGCTCTTTTTTAGGAGCAGTTTCCGAATCACCTGGAGTATGGAAACTCGATAGGAGACAACCTGATTAATCTTCGAGATTTCAACTTTCGCTTTGACTGTCCTGGAAACCCATACAGATCAAATATTCCCTTCACTAACTGATAGTATTAATACCTCTAGCTTACTTACGGGGAATTTTCCATTGGAAAGCCTCTGCGGAAGAATCCAACACTCGATCATAACGATTTAAAGAACTACCGCTCAGTTTCTAATCACCCATTCGTATAACAATACCTTCGAAAACGTCATTCTAACCCAACTTGTGTCTCATCTGAATTCAACTAGTCTTTCTAGCAATTGTACAGTCTGCATATCGCCTTTTCCACAGTACTGAAACCACTTTTAGTAAAATATATGATGACATTCTCTCTGCTTTGGATAGCAGAAAGATTATAGTCCTCACCTTCCTTGGATTGTCTCCTGCATTTGACACAATATACCATATATTACTTGGAATTCACAATACAGCCTTACTGTAGTTCAAGTCCTACTTAGTCAACAGGACACAAATTGTATCTGCAAATGGAATACACTTCATCGCAGTTGATCCTTGTTGTGGTGTTCTACAGGGGTCTGTTATTGAACCTGTTCACTTCATTATATACACTCAACCGCTCTAATGTTTCATATATAATCAACCAGTGTCTCACTAATTGTATGTTGATGACACCCAAATATACAAATCTAGCTATGCAACTGAAGTTAAAGATACCATCCAAGGAGTAAAGAGGTGCATTTCTGATGTGAAATCATGGATGACATGTAATAAGCTGCAGATGAATCATTATAAAACTGAGGCCATTCTGATCAAAACATAAATACTTTCTCATTCACATCCTTTACCTCAAACAATAATATAAATAACACCAATATTAAAATTAAAGTCAGTACGAAACCTAGGGGTTACTCTGGACAGTACCCACACGTTGCAACAACATGTCATGAACATAAGCAAGGCTGCATAGCCTGAGCTGAGATGCATCAGCTCCAATTGCCAAAATTTTTCAGTTAATGCCACTAAAAACATTTGTGTATTCATTAATACTTTCAAGAATGGCTGCTGTAACTCAATTATGGCTGTTTCGTCTCCATATATATTCTAGAAGTTACAACAACAAAAAAGTTCAAAACACAGATGTTCGGATTATCCCTAAAGTACCAAGATCAGAACACTCCTCTCCGTTGTTCTATGTACTACACTAGCTATCCATTTAATTCCAAATCAAACACACAATGAGTTCTATGTGCTACGATTCACTGACGGACTCCAGTACAACATACCTATCTGGCCTCACCAATATGTATACACCAGCAAGATACTCAAGCTCCTCTTCTAACTGTCGTATACTCATTATTCTCACTATGAAAACGAAGTTATATGGACAACGTTCTTTTGCATAACATGGCCTAGCAACGTGGAATGAATTTCACATTAACATTAGACACAACGACACAGTAATCCCTTTCGAGGGTGCTCTTAGAACTCACCTTTTCCGACTGCAAAAAACAAACCTAAAGACCTAAAAATGTTTCCTACCTTAACTATTTTCAGCCTTTCTAATGTTTTTTAATTTCATGGTGTGTTGTTATTTTGTAGTCATATCATTATAGTTGATGTAAAACGGGTAGAGCTTGTTACGATTAGATGCTATACAAAGTCCTGATTACTGTTTTTATTATTATTACACGAAAGATACCAGTCTGGAAACACTTGAAGGTGTAAATTAATCTGACCTAAAGAATGATAATTTGATGAAACGAGACAAGAGGACCATGCAGACATGTGAAGAAATAATATTGTTAGAATCCTTATTTGTATGTGTCTTTATAATTCGTAGGGTAGAAAATGTGTATGATTGCCAGTGATATTGAAAGTTTAAAATAGAGTAGTTAACAATTAGAGATGAGTATGCACGTATTAGAACTCGTTATTAAAAACAATATGTTTTCTCATTTGTTGTACAACAAAACGTGTTATGGAACATGTAGATGTGAGTGCGTGAGTTAACGTGTTCATTTATTCGCCGTTATTCGGATGAAAGATCTATGAGAATTAGATTAATGTCATACGATTACAGGTAGGAGACATATACGTCTATACGTCTCTTTTAGTTCTCCAGGAAGCGTTGTTTGTTGTTTGTGTAGATATCCATTTCCGGAAGGAGGACGTGCTAGTGAGCAACAGACTTTTAAGAGGAAAGGATCCGGACGTTTCAGGAGACTACGTGGTCTAGGGTACCAGACATACCAATGAGAAAAAATTGGAGACAGTGATTGACAGAGACATAGCAGAGACATAACTGAAACAAACACTCCCTTGAGACCTTGAAGTTCATTTGGTGAACAACTAATTTGCAACTGTGAATATGTCATTAACTGTATTTGTTTGAACGAAATTACGATTGACAACCTCCTTTGTCCTTTGGCTGTTGTACTCCGAATTTATCAATTCTGTGTATCAGTCATGGGAAAAATTGTTGTTACCTCTTCTTAATGTTTCTCTCTACTATTTTAATATTTGTTTGCAGAGAGAGATTAATATGAAACAATCATACAGTAACTGATTAAACTATTGCTCAAATAAGCCATTATACTATGGTTTTGAAATAAACAAGCTTAATTAATTTAATAGAATATGTACAAGAAAATCATATTATGTATTTATATGAATGCTGCTTTCCTTTCTCGTCACGAAGTGCTAATGTAATCCATTATGTGTCCAGATACTTTCAGATATGAGTCAGTACATGCCGAAAATATTTTTGATGGGTAACTGTTGTTCTGATGAGATTAGTAGAAAACGTGTTCGAAATGTGAGATGTCGTTTATACAGTTTGAGTTTTAAACGATGATTTGGAAATTCCATTACTGTTGTACGACAATTTCAAGGACTATCCGAGACATTAATTTCATATGATAAACATTTGTCTTAACTACAGTACATGCTGAATTAATGACTGCAACAATAAAAAAAACAAACAATGCGAGAATCATCATGTACATTGAAAAGCAATGTGAAATACAGGAAAGTCAGTCACAGCTGAAACTTTAAAATTTACATACAACTGAATTAAAACACAATATAGAAACTGTCGTTGTTCGACAGAAACAGTGGCTTGATTTTTATATCGAACAGAATCTGAAAGAAAATGCAAGAAATAATTACGACAAGGATTTTTACAAATAATCAAAAAAGGGTGTATTCGATGAACAGACAGACCATTGTCTGGAAACGAATAACATTGCAGAGATATAAAAATATATTTTTCCAACATAAAAGGCACAATTAGGTAAGACAAAGACATCATTTGTCATTATCAATATATATGTGAGCACGAAGAAATCAAGTTAAAGAAACCAAGTTACCATGCATTTATAGTTTAATAGTCAACAAAATTGTCGATGTACGAATTTGACTTCAAGACGTTGGAAATCAATACCATGACAGAATGAGCTACTAATTAATATAATTCAGTATGAGATGTCTTTCTTTGATATGATTCTGAAGATAATGTCGTGAATTCATTTGTCTTATATGTTATATGGCTCGTGTACTATTCAAATTTCATATTATTGCTTGATAGGATTCTTGAGTTATTTGATTTATTCGTTTACATCCAATACAAATAATGTGTGCAAGGAAATTATTATACTCATAGGTTGGTAGGACGCTATGTCAATGAATTGTGATTTAGAAAATGTTGTAATTATAACAATAAGTGAATGTTTCTTTAAGTGATAAGTATAATTACTTTTTGAATTCTATTAACATACTAATCAGTGTATCAGCATTGGTGTCACGTACCATACGATTTATTGACGACCGTATCGGTACATGTGTCAGACATTAGTCAAGATATAGTTTAAATGCTCACACCGCAGGGCTTAATTGTTTACTAAGTGAGTCTAGCCTTTACCATATATCGATTAGTAATATTCAATAGCATCTTTATGTACTATGTTCTATTTATGAAAGGTACTGAGCTAGCATTTATATGGTAGATGGATGCAATATAGCATACATTAAATCCATTTATCATCTAATGAAGTTGTATGTAGACAAATGAATCCATGCACAAATGGTAACATGAATCCTAGTTCAGTTAATGTCCGGTTGAAATATGGTATGACGATGTCAGACGTAACAAGAGAGGAGATGATCTTCTATTCATGAGGTAAAGACCCAACAAACTATATAGGATGCATATTTATCTGCTTAACAAAGCAAGCGTTTCCACGACACGAGGACATATAATTACAATCCATATTGCAGTTCAGTACCCGTACGAGGCTAGATGCAAGACTACATTTGCCATATCTGTCTTAATGGAACTGTTATATTCGTTTTAACTAACATTTGGTAGTTATTTTTCTAATAGAAGTTAGCATTATCAGAGTCTTTGCAATATTATTTTGCACAGCGAATTGATTACATTGATGTATTTTATTTCTGAGAGCTCGTATTGTTCCCTTCTATATCTCTGTCAGATCTCCATTAATTATATCCAATAATTTCCTATTTGTATTATTCAATCTATCCCGCAATAAAACAGAGATCGATAATTTTCTAGATTACGATAACCATCAAAACCATCCCGTAATATATAAATACTGACTCTTCATTTGTTAATTTTGAGAAGAAAACTTGTATGATAATATGAAACGTAATATCAAGCTATACTATCCTAAGACCAGCAGATTTAATTTACCATGATATAATAAAAATCAACTTTCTGGTGTTTTCAAACATGAATCGAGCTTTGTTCCGATTAGTAGAGTTATTCATTTAAGATAGACTAAATTGAAAAGAAACTTACTGAATAAGTCAATAAATGCCTGATCGAAAAATTAAAACTGTGGATAAATAAGGATTTATTTAATCAAATGGAAACTGACCAGGAAACGAGTTTGATGTATTGCACAATCATGAGATGAAAAAGATCAGGATGCAACAAAAGTAGGATAAGCATATTAAAGCATGCGCGTGTTGGTTGACAGCTTAAAATCATTACATTTAGATCAAGGCGATACCATGTATTTATTCCATGCACATAAATCTATTTATGACATAACTGGTATCCAAGTCTAATTAAAGTTTTATATTTGTTTGTTTAAGAGTTTCTACTAGTTTTCCTTTTATTGCGTCAGGATACTAAAGGTTGGTTTCAAGAACAAAGTTTGCCTGTTTTCTTCTGTTGCTGTAGAAGATTAAAATCAAAAACAAACATTAACGTAAAGGTATTTTATTCCTGTTTTGTACTTTTCTACATTCACCCGAATTTATACTTCCAAACATCCTACCGATAAGAGCCACTTGGGTGTCCAAATTAAAATTACGAACGTTACTAATTTATGTGTGCTGTTTCTGTTCGTCAAAGCAATATTCTGTTTTGTTGTAAACGTTTATTATAATTGCAGATCATAAAAACCAGTCATATCTTATAAGCTTTCTTTAGTCGCAGAGAGTTTGTCTATTCCAGACTTGTGAAGCGTCTCTGTATCACTTTCTTAACCTTCCTTTTCACAATATCAAGCACGCTTCATTCATGTTCAGGAAAAATCAAGTGCATGATTTGTCAATGTTGTAGTGGCAGCTACGTCGATACTTCTCCCCTAATGTGGCAGTAAACGAAAGCAATCACAAATCTGTATGTGGCATTTACCGACTACACAATTTATTTTAATGTATCGTGCCGAAAATGAATATGTTCTAGTTCTATTTCTTTGCTACAGCCTTCCGTGACTTCCGATGCTTTCGCAAGAGCTATGATAACGCTGATCTCCCGTGGAAGAACACAGGGATATATTGGATAAGGTTAATATTCTAAATTCAACTGGGACTCTAAACCTCTTTTCACACGCAAAAACTGTATAACGTTAGTATTTTGTGCATTAGCTATCTCTTATTGTAGATTTTCAATGTATCAATCGCAATAATAGCTCGCTTCTATATCTTTGCCAAAAATGTAGACAATTACAAATCACTTATGTCATTATGACGTTGTCGTCATTTACGTTAAGAAAATGTATTGTTTTCAGAAGTACTCCACTTGTTTACCCTGCATAAGCACAACCTTTCTAAACTATTATCACTACAAGACCAAACATCCTGACAAAATCATGATATTTGCATCTAGCTTTTCAATTATGATATGCAAGGTTTGTTCAGGTGTCATGGCTGCTTCTATTGATATGCATTTATGCATTTTTGAAAACGATTTCTGCTTTTAACATTTTATTTTCTGGCCATTTTTTTCTCTTGAATAATCATAATTATTTTCCATTTTAATTTGGTTTACTCTATGCTTTTGAAACAACCAACACAATTGACGATAGCTTACGTGTATTCATTGAACGAGTTTGAAAATATTTTCTATGAATATGTTGATGCAGATTCTTACGTTAAAATACAACCACAAGGTACCGTTTCTGTTAATGATTTCGATGATCAAAGTCTATGACATTTTGCTACTGTACATAAAGGTATCAATCAAAACGATATATCTTTAGTGGAACGATCTTTGTTTATAGAAAATATACTTATAAAGTAGCAATAACTTTGTTAAGTTACGCTGTATGCGATACATGCTAGAAACAGATATAACAAATCTTTATTAAGATGTACGGTATGAAATATATGACGGAAACAGACATTGCAGAGCCAGGTGTAGCAAGTTATATATATATACCAGGGAAGCTCTTCCGAGATTTAGTGTTCTATTTTGCAAGTTGTATGTCACAAGCAAAGAACTATTACGAGCACAGAAATAAACTATATATGTTCACACTGTTTTGTCTCGCGAAAGCAACGTAACAGAATATAATACGAATATATCCGTAAACAGTGTTGAAAACAGTTTATTGCATATTTAGATTGAGAGAAATCAGACGGTCCAGTCGGACAAGAATACTATTTGTTTACAGCATGCCCACAGGAGTAACCGCTTTTAACAGCTTCAAAGAAAATAATTGTGTCACCAAGAACAAGTTTAAAAATAGTAAATGATTTTATTCTTCTTTATATATACTAGTTTGGTGAATCCGGTAAAAGATTTTATTCTTCTTTGTTTATATTAGTCGTTGGTGAATCCAGTAAACAATTTTATTCTTCTTATTAATGCTAGTCGTTGGTGAATCCAGTAAACGGTTTTATTCTTCTTTATTTATGTTAGTCGTTGGAGAATCCAGTAATCGATTTTTTTTTCTTCTATATGTAAAATAGGGGTTGGTGAATCCAGTAAACGATATTAGGCAATGAACTTTTGTCTAATATTTCGTACAAAATGTATGTATTTATACAACTTAAGGAACAAAACGTACAAGAACAATTGAAAAGTGTTGAAAGCCAAAATTACATGGACTTCTAGCATTATAGAATGTATTCATACAAAATATTTTAGGATTAATTAAAACTAAACAAATACCTTTAGGAGAAATTTGAAAGAATTGTATAATGAAAAGGGTATTGCAATGCCGGAAATAGGTCTTTGCAATATTTATGACAAAATCAAAGGTTCTTCTGACCATAAAAGATGATGAATAAACAAATTACAGTAGTGCTTTTTCAGAAAGCAACGATGTTATGTACTCTAATTGCCAATACTAACAAGGCAAATAAATATTGGTAAATATTTGTTAGAGTTAACCTAAAAGCATCACTATTACCTGATATTAATTATAGTGTTGTAAATCGGTTACTTATGAGTGCATGCCAAACAGTTTTTTGTCCTTTCAGAACATATTTTACTTATATTACCATCAGTAGGAGGACAAATTACATAGAAAATAAAAATATTTTCAATTATGTTGAATAAGTGATGGTCTGTCTCTCTATGCGGACAATTCAAACAACTACAAACAAAAACACTTAAAATATTTGTGCATACTGTTCTGGTATGGAACGACCAAACTGACAGAATCTAATACTAATGTATAACAAATAAACTGGATTGTTTATTGAAAAAGTACCATAATTAAGTTAACTAAATGAATATGCGAGCTGATAGAATGCCTTTATAGAAAATGAAACACTCTGTTTGCGAATTGCTGGGTAATAATCACACGGTCTGGAGTCTAGTAAATATAGCTAGCAGAGGAAGGGAGATAATTATATTTGTTTCAATGAAATACTTCAAAGATTTATTGCACCTAATATGTTTAGTAGACCTACGTTTGAGGTGCCACATTTGTATGTACTATTTCTATTGTGAGTACAATGGTATTATTGCAATTAAAAGTAACATAAAACATTAAATTAAAGCAGTTTATTTTTATTACACTTTGCTTAATCTTCCTTGTTCTTTCAACGTATTAAGTATAGCCTGCTCAATTTAGATTACATAAAATTATAGTAGATGAAAAACTAATTTGTCTAAATTAATGAACGCCACAGTATGTAACCTTTTTTCCCATTAAAAATGTGCTCCATTATTTCCGAGAAACTACGCGGTTCAGAGTCCAATGATAATATATTCTCCCAACGCCACCCCTAAACAGTACGAAACTCTTTTGTCGTGATCCATGAAGTAGTAAAAACAAATAATGATTAATGAAATGTATATTATTTAGGGATTCACCCAGTAAACAATAATAATTTCCACTAAAGAACGCAGAAATATAAAATGTATGTTTTTTATTATTTAACATAGTATTGAGTAATATCAGTTTTTAACATGTTACCATCCTCTGCACTATATTTTCTTTAACTCTGTGTGTGTGTGTGTGTGTGTGTGTGTGTGTGTGTGTGTGTGTAGAATATTTTGAAAACCAGAAGCACTTTATCTAAATTTCAGACATTAATACGGCAGCAGTTTAAAATATGACAGCTGTCTATACTAGCTTATGGTATGGCACTCCAAGCAGCTTGATTCTTAATTTAGTAAACAATTGCTATTTTAAACTTTAATTAATTACTGGACCAGTGATTCTATAAAATTTAGATCAGAACATGAAGGGTTTTATATTTAACAAACTATTCCTATCCCCCTCTAAATATTGCTGCTCCAAAACCGCTGAATAGAAGTTGAACAAATCAATGAGGAAGCATAATGGCTTGAAGACATTTCAAGTTGTAAGAAAAATGTCAAATGGTCTGCCTGTAAGTATGGCCGCTGTTACTCAGATTGATAAAGTCAATGCTACTCAGAAAAGATAATTGTGTCAACTATTTGTTTCGAAACTGATACATAGAACTTGACTATGTGAGAGAGAGAGAGAGAGAGAGAGAGAGAGAGAGAGAGAGAGAGAGAGAGAGAGAGTATGTGATTAGAATTTTTAACGTAGCTTTAACACGTTTTTAGTCATATCGCTACGATGTTTGCAGTGTGACACTTTATAGTGATGTATGACGCATCATGCCCCACCCTGTCACATTATCCTGACACCAGGCCGACCAGTCCTAACACTAACCTTTTAATGCTGAGTGCATAGCGCAGCTGTTAGTACCATTTTTGTAAGCCTTTGGTATGGCTCGGCGGGGGTTTCATGCTTGAAAGAAAGAACAATTGTTTGTAGACGTTTTCAGTTTATACAAATGATGAATATATAATACTAAAAATAAAAATTTTATTTTAAAAACCGCTTAGCCGAATTGGATATATTTTAAAGAAGTATCATAAATAAAAGCGATCTAAAATTGAAGCATTTGATACTAACAATCTATCAAATTTGACCGTCGTTACTTAAAACGGAATAAACTTAAACCAGTTTTTGTCCATAAACCCTTACAAAACAGAAATTGAGAATATTCTGTAGGAATTATTCTGACTTGAAAACCTTTCCAAGTTATACATGTATTGCCGATAAGCTATCAAATATGGGAACCATTACTAAATATAGAAACATCGTAAAAATGACATTTGCCGCAACCCTATGGAATAGATCTTGATGAAACCTGACAGAATGCTTTATATTAAAAGAACGTTTTAAACGTGCCAAAAAGATGCCGACTACCATTAAATATAGGCGTCGTGGCAAATAAATAAGTAAATAAACTCTTATCAAACACCGCTCAATTTTGTTCACCAAATTTTACAGAAAGCATCTTGGCTTAGAAAGTTTTCAAGCTAAACAGGTGAATGTGATGCAAACAGAAAATCTTTGACAAAACGTAAAAAAAAAAAGGCCGCAGTCACTAAAATTATAAAAGAAACTTATACGATGACTTCTCCAAAACCGCTAAAATCATTTGCTGAACATTATAGAAGGCATTTTGGCATAAACGACCTTCCACATTTACAAAAAGAATCAAGATCTGCCATCAAATATATCAATGCTTGCTATAAATAAACAAAACCTTTCAACGACTTCTCAGCAACTGTTGTATAGACACTCATCAAACTTGACAGAAGATATTCTAACAAAACGACTTTTAAAATTCGTAGATGCGTTACCGATCTGTCATAATGTAACCGCCATTACTCGGGAAAAAATAAATTAAACTAAGATCTACTTATTATATGTCATTCTGACAAGCACAACTAAAGCTTCGTGTTTTCGTGATATTTGGAAAACCATGTCCTAATAATGTAGTAGCCTATTAGATAAAGCATTGCATTTCCTTATAAGGATAGTTATTGTTAAAAACGTTTTAATCCGAATGATGTTTATCACGTTCACAAATGATAAAGTTTTCATCTGTTTGGTGGATCGAAAGGTCAGCATATATGATTTCGTTTTATCCATCTTATCGCAAATCTGGATTTAATAAAGTTAACAGTAAATTTTAAACGATTACATCTCATAAAATACGGAAGAGATGCTGATCCGATTGAACGTATTCATTTACAACTGGTCCTGAAACGCCATCAAATATGAACTCCGTTGCTAAAACTTAAAAAGTCTTGAAAGGACGTCTTTCCCAGCATATAATTTGACAAAGCGTTGCATGAAAAGCATTCAAGTCTGAAGATGTGTTGATCCATCTTCAAATATGGTTCCTGTTAATAAAAACGGTATTATAAAAAAAAATTGAAAGATTTCTCCTAAATTGTGGCATAGAATGTTAGCATTAATTTGATCTTTCAGCATGTATACAAATGATGTAAATTGGTCAATAAATATGGCTGGCAGTGACCTAACAACATTATACAACTTACAACATTTAAACAATTTCCTAAGAAACAGCGCTCAAAGAATGAATTTGATAAAATTTAACCGAACGCAACATGGTAGAGGGGGCTTTCGCATCTGAATAAATGATGCGAATCGAAAACTAACTTGAGGAGAAAAGAATTGTACGCAATTTTATCAAATTCGAACACTGAATATAATTTGGCGCCTGTAAATATTTCTCAAGTGAAATCATTGAATCAGTTGCACATTGTTGTGTTTAAGGTTTAGCATCGCATACCATATTACTTAACCTAAGCAAAGATCTTCACCGTGTGTTCATCTGCGAAGATACTTTTGATACACATACGAATTATTATAATTTGGATACACGGTAAAGTTCAGCACGGCCAAACAAAATGTAGTTGCATAGCACGCAGACCTTTAGCAAGGGAAGTAACTTAATTCTTCACACAGCCGATACCGTAATGGGAATGACCAAGTTATCGAGTATCATATAACTAGCGTACCCAAAGCAAACTTCAACCAACTCGTCAACCATGTAATGAAACTGACACGATCCTTTTTCACTGACGTTCCATGTATTTATCTTTACAATTATGTTATAAAGTCATAGTTTAAAAAACCGACTGGTACATTCAGTCGATTTTAGTTTCTATGTTCGTCATATTAAAACCTTTATTTCCTTTTTGTTTTGTAATTCCTAAATATTCTGTAAGCCACTCTCTGATTGGTTTTTGCAGAAAGTGTGACAGTCCTACTGCATTGATTGGTTTTTGCAGGAAGTGTGATAGTCTTACTGCACCTGAAGGGTATAAAAGCCACATCGGGGGGCGGTCTAGTTATTTGCTTGTTGAAAGTGTGTCTGACATTGTTTGAGGAGTCTTGATCTATGATATATGATAATTGTATCCTCCTGTCTAGAATTTTTGGCCCTAATACCAAACATTTAGATCGGTGGTAGCCTTAAAGGTCACCTGCCATACTCTGACATTTTTTTATTTATATCAGATTTGCATTACATTTGTAAAAGTAGTCATACTCGCACAAAAAGATTTTAAAAATTATAAAGTGTAAAGATGATATAATAATTTAATTACTCGAAAAATAAGCATCACACGCTGTTAACTCCCCTTAGGTAAGATTTCCCACCTATAGAGGACGCCAACCGGAAATGACGTACATTTATCCCCAGAAGAGAAAGTACACGCTTCTTGTTGTTGAAAACGAACGCTACAGATTATGGAAGGGAAATTTTTAGATGAAACTATTGAAAACGATTTTACAGTTCAGCCTTATATGTATGAGCCTATGCCAGCCAACAACGAAGAGGAAGCCGAATCATCGGCCCAACTCGAAAGACGATTCGGCCCAATTAGAGTATAGTAGAGTTGTACGCTTGGTCTCAATAACTTAAATCTCAAGCAAAACATGAGATATTCTCGTATTTGAACGTATTTGTTACAAATAAATTTATACAGATAAAATGGTTGAAACTGCATAATTAGTTATTTTGCGATAATTTGACAAATTTAATTCAGAACATTATTCCGTTTTGCTGTTATATGTTACGAAAAAGACAGATAAATGTGCACAATGATATTATTGCCGTGGATATTATTAGGTCATAAATTGTTTGCATGGATAATAACTTTTTCCCTTCTGTAAAAGTATATTAACTAAATGCAAGTCTAATATGGTGTAAACCGATGAGGTGTACAACAAACTTTTAGTGGGACGACACACAAACTTGTTTCCAACTTTTTTCTGAACACATTTAGTTAGCTCGCAAGCATAAGGTTATGAATTAAAGTATACATTTGCTATCAGTACTTAAATCTTCATAACAGAGAGTAAATTAAAGTATACATTTGCTATCAGTACTTAAATCTTCATAACAGAGAGTAAATTAAAGTATACATTTGCTATCAGTACTTAAATCTTCATAACAGAGAGTAAATTAAAGTATACATTTGCTATCAGTACTTAAATCTTCATAACAGAGAGTAAATTAAAGTATACATTTGCTATCAGTACTTAAATCTTCATAACAGAGAGTAAATTAAAGTATACATTTGCTATCAGTACTTAAATCTTCATAACAGAGAGTAAATTAAAGTATACATTTGCTATCAGTACTTAAATCTTCATAACAGAGAGTAAATTAAAGTATACATTTGCTATCAGTACTTAAATCTTCATAACAGAGAGTAAATTAAAGTATACATTTGCTATCAGTACTTAAATCTTCATAACAGAGAGTAAATTAAAGTATACATTTGCTATCAGTACTTAAATCTTCATAACAGAGAGTAAATTAAAGTATACATTTGCTATCAGTACTTAAATCTTCATAACAGAGAGTAAATTAAAGTATACATTTGCTATCAGTACTTAAATCTTCATAACAGAGAGTAAATTAAAGTATACATTTGCTATCAGTACTTAAATCTTCATAACAGAGAGTAAATTAAAGTATACATTTGCTATCAGTACTTAAATCTTCATAACAGAGAGTAAATTAAAGTATACATTTGCTATCAGTACTTAAATCTTCATAACAGAGAGTAAATTAAAGTATACATTTGCTATCAGTACTTAAATCTTCATAACAGAGAGTAAATTAAAGTATACATTTGCTATCAGTACTTAAATCTTCATAACAGAGAGTAAATTAAAGTATACATTTGCTATCAGTACTTAAATCTTCATAACAGAGAGTAAATTAAAGTATACATTTGCTATCAGTACTTAAATCTTCATAACAGAGAGTAAATTAAAGTATACATTTGCTATCAGTACTTAAATCTTCATAACAGAGAGTAAATTAAAGTATACATTTGCTATCAGTACTTAAATCTTCATAACAGAGAGTAAATTAAAGTATACATTTGCTATCAGTACTTAAATCTTCATAACAGAGAGTAAATTAAAGTATACATTTGCTATCAGTACTTAAATCTTCATAACAGAGAGTAAATTAAAGTATACATTTGCTATCAGTACTTAAATCTTCATAACAGAGAGTAAATTAAAGTATACATTTGCTATCAGTACTTAAATCTTCATAACAGAGAGTAAATTAAAGTATACATTTGCTATCAGTACTTAAATCTTCATAACAGAGAGTAAATTAAAGTATACATTTGCTATCAGTACTTAAATCTTCATAACAGAGAGTAAATTAAAGTATACATTTGCTATCAGTACTTAAATCTTCATAACAGAGAGTAAATTAAAGTATACATTTGCTATCAGTACTTAAATCTTCATAACAGAGAGTAAATTAAAGTATACATTTGCTATCAGTACTTAAATCTTCATAACAGAGAGTAAATTAAAGTATACATTTGCTATCAGTACTTAAATCTTCATAACAGAGAGTAAATTAAAGTATACATTTGCTATCAGTACTTAAATCTTCATAACAGAGAGTAAATTAAAGTATACATTTGCTATCAGTACTTAAATCTTCATAACAGAGAGTAAATTAAAGTATACATTTGCTATCAGTACTTAAATCTTCATAACAGAGAGTAAATTAAAGTATACATTTGCTATCAGTACTTAAATCTTCATAACAGAGAGTAAATTAAAGTATACATTTGCTATCAGTACTTAAATCTTCATAACAGAGAGTAAATTAAAGTATACATTTGCTATCAGTACTTAAATCTTCATAACAGAGAGTAAATTAAAGTATACATTTGCTATCAGTACTTAAATCTTCATAACAGAGAGTAAATTAAAGTATACATTTGCTATCAGTACTTAAATCTTCATAACAGAGAGTAAAACTTTGTTAATTATTTTAACCAAGATCTAATTTAAAATCGAACTTGAAACTTGTGCTTTAACCGAAATGAATCCGTCCTTTTACAGTTGAACAAAAATATAATTCTCAGCAAAGATGCACATTTATTATCAAAAGCTTTCACCACTGCGGCAACAATGAGCAGCCTGAAAGATAATGGATACTTTCAAGGGATTTCCAAATTCAACGTCAACTAGATTACGCTGGATTGATGCCATACATTGAAACTTTTCCGTCTGTAACGTTAGTATTTTCACGCATAATTTCTTAAATCTAGCCAAAGTTTAAAGCATAATTAGTCTCAAGAAAAGAGAAAACGGAATGGAAGATAGGGAGGGATGATAGCACTGAGCTGTGCTGCAGACTTAAAGATGCAAGTGAGCTCTTTGTTCTAAGGTAATGCGATCATAATATCTAGGGGTCCTTTTGTAATTGTAGTAAATAAAGCATTGCGTGAACGAAAATAATATAATATGAATCAGACAGACTTATATATGTATCTATATTCATTAACTATATTATGTATATTTTACCCTTGATCATTACTTCTTTGCTGTACGTGTTTCAGAGAAAAAGAGAGAGAGAGAGAGAGAGAGAGAGAGAGAGAGAGAGAGAGAGAGAGAGAGAGAGAGAGAGCACTAAGTTTGTTTATACCTGATACGAGCTGTGTTCTCATATATTTCTTGGTTTATAACTTATGTTGAAATCATGCCAGATGAAAATGCAGCTCACTCAAATGGGACATATGTGTCTTGGTCTATAACGTACAAATTGAACAGTTGAGTTAATGATTGAACTATTTAATTTAATATATATCTCCCACACACATCAACCACATTATCTTCGACAGTATATTCAATGCAGTATATCTCATTATTTGAGCCTTATCTTGGAAATTAAAATTCCGACGTGTATGTGCATGCACCTAAACGATAAATACACTTTGGTGAAAGTTGTGATATTGTGATATTGTGTGTTTTTTAATTTGCGTGTGCTGCAGACTTAAAGATGCAAGTGAGCTCTTTGTTCTAAGGTAATGCGATCATAATATCTAGGGGTCCTTTTGTAATTGTAGTAAATAAAGCATTGCGTGAACGAAAATAATATAATATGAATCAGACAGACTTATATATGTATCTATATTCATTAACTATATTATGTATATTTTACCCTTGATCATTACTTCTTTGCTGTACGTGTTTCAGAGAAAAAGAGAGAGAGAGAGAGAGAGAGAGAGAGAGAGAGAGAGAGAGAGAGAGAGAGAGCACTAAGTTTGTTTATACCTGATACGAGCTGTGTTCTCATATATTTCTTGGTTTATAACTTATGTTGAAATCATGCCAGATGAAAATGCAGCTCACTCAAATGGGACATATGTGTCTTGGTCTATAACGTACAAATTGAACAGTTGAGTTAATGATTGAACTATTTAATTTAATATATATCTCCCACACACATCAACCACATTATCTTCGACAGTATATTCAATGCAGTATATCTCATTATTTGAGCCTTATCTTGGAAATTAAAATTCCGACGTGTATGTGCATGCACCTAAACGATAAATACACTTTGGTGAAAGTTGTGATATTGTGATATTGTGTGTTTTTTAATTTGCGTGTGCTGCAGACTTAAAGATGCAAGTGAGCTCTTTGTTCTAAGGTAATGCGATCATAATATCTAGGGGTCCTTTTGTAATTGTAGTAAATAAAGCATTGCGTGAACGAAAATAATATAATATGAATCAGACAGACTTATATATGTATCTATATTCATTAACTATATTATGTATATTTTACCCTTGATCATTACTTCTTTGCTGTACGTGTTTCAGAGAGAGAGAGAGAGAGAGAGAGAGAGAGAGAGAGAGAGAGAGCACTAAGTTTGTTTATACCTGATACGAGCTGTGTTCTCATATATTTCTTGGTTTATAACTTATGTTGAAATCATGCCAGATGAAAATGCAGCTCACTCAACTGGGACATATGTGTCTTGGTCTATAACGTACAAATTGAACAGTTGAGTTAATGATTGAACTATTTAATTTAATATATATCTCCCACACACATCAACCACATTATCTTCGACAGTATATTCAATGCAGTATATCTCATTATTTGAGCCTTATCTTGGAAATTAAAATTCCGACGTGTATGTGCATGCACCTAAACGATAAATACACTTTGGTGAAAGTTGTGATATTGTGTGTTTTTTAATTTGCGTGTCGGTAGGTGTTTTTGCTTCTACATTCGCACGTTCTTCTTGCATTAGTATCTCCACATATAGCAAGAAAAAATACATTACAAGAGGCTATAAATTGAGCTAATTATGTTCAACGTTGGCATAAATAAGATAAAGTGTTCTGATACTAAGCACGTAAGCTCTCAATCACAGACATAAATCAAAGTATCAAATGTTTCTGTAAACAAATGATGTTTGTGCTCCGACATGACTGACATTATCAAAGGCAATCACTTGATACCAGGATATCATTTGTCCAACGATCAGAGAGAGAGAGAGAGAGAGAGAGAGAGAGAGAGAGAGAGAGAGAGAGAGAGAGAAGAAAAGACGGAATATAAGAAAGAATGAAAGAAAAGGGGAAACCTGGTGGCAGGAAAAATATAATCAAGACTGAACACCATTTATATAACACGTAAAATGACAGATTACCAGGCGGTATAAAATAAGTCTATACTGTTATGGGTCGTCCTTCGCATCAATTGGATCAAATTGTTTTAATATTGACCAGACACTATCAAAAGTGCATATTCTCGGACACCGACGGATGTAGGTGCATATCCGACTCAACACCATCATGCGACAGATTATTGGCTTTAATATCTTTATGCAAGTAGACCAAACCAACTTTTGGGGCATAAAGAAGACGCAAATTCCTTTCAAAACAAAACCAGAATTTCCAAATACTGATGCTACTACTACTACTACTACTACTACTAATAATAATAATAATAATAATAATAAGAAGAAGAAGAAGAAGAAGAAGAAGAAGAAGAAGAAGAAGAAGAAGAAGAAGACGTAAATTCCTTTAAAAACAAAATCAGAATTTCCAAATAATGGTGCTACTACTACTACTACCACTACTACTACTACTACTACTACTACTACTACTACTACTAATAATAATAATAATAATAATAATAATAATAATATTGATTGTTCTTGACTGGTGATTAACTAAACATGCACACCTTTTTTTAGTAGTTACGATATAATTGCTGAGCATAATGGTGGGCATTCAGTGACCGACCACTTTCAAAATGATCCACAATGTTAAATATTTAAGTAGAATAGCATTATAAGTGTGCACAAAAAGCCGTACCAACGTTGCTTTGTACATTTTATCATTGAAATTTACTTTTTATTATAACACTGCGAATAGTTATAGTCAATTGAATATCTTGTCAATTTTACAAATATTGAATAACAAACATGCGCTACAAAAATGTTTCATAAACACTGACAGTAATCGAGACAAACACATTCCAATAGAATCGACAGTGCCCGCACGCGCTTTGGTCTATTACTAGTTAATGTAACTATGTCGCAATGATAATCGCTTTCATTTGAAGGAATGACATGCGTTTTGTTTCTGTTAATTTCGCAGTAAAATTCATAATTAGTTTCTTCGCGTGTAGTGATCCATTAGAAGTAACAGTGTGTACATACTACGGTCTTAAACTAAATAACAGAAAGAAGCAAAACCATGTATATTAAAATTATCAATTAAATTTATTTTTCCAAAAAAGAAGTGAAGATTTAAGAGGAAATTACATTATTGAGAATTAAATCCCATATAATCCTAAATGTTCTATGCCATGTGCAAAATAATAGATGATCCAAAGTATTACATGTACTATGAACCTCGATTTTTTTTTTATTTGTTACGAAATGCCCGATATGGCATAGAGGATACACTATACTCCTCTAAGCTATATTTTAAGCATTAATTTTGTCATATAATGTGTTTGTCGACGTTCTGTATTTCATGAATTATTATTTTTAAACTCGTTGTTATGACGTCGTTACGCAATATCCGATATGGCGTAGAGGGTACACCATACTCCTCAACGTGAATTGTCCTATACAGCGAGTTGCACGTGCCGCGCGGATAATTCACGCGAATTACTTTTTTACAAGTACGGCCGACTAATATATAAGTACAGTGCAGGGTCTTTTTAAGACACAGTGGACATTAGAGCAGACCTCTAAACGTTACATTTGTCGGATTTTAGAGCCAAAGAGTTGGGTGAGTTAAATACATTCCTTTTTGGTTTATTGTTTCTGTTGAATATTCAGTTTCGGAATAGCACGTTAGTTTTTATGTATTGCGTAAATTCATTTTTATTATTTGGGAAACTGTCTATTTTTATATTCAGCTCGCCGGTCGTGTGAATAGATGAGTATTCAAGACCAATGATAACCGGTGGAATGGAGACGGACAATGAACTACTGTCACACCGGAGGGAAGTGAAATGTTAACACTTGCAGTTTTGTTTGGTTGACTACTTTTATGTAAAACACGAATAGCGTGTTTGTAGTCAATAGAACCCTCCGTTTGCTTTTTGACTATTTATGTAAAACACGAATAGCGTGTTTAGTCAATTGGATAGTATTGTTTGGTTTTTATTGATTATATTTTTGTGTGTGTAACACGAATAGTATGGTTATAGTCAATTAAACCTTATGGTTTGAATTACTGACTATGTTGTGTGGGGTACGAATTTCGTATCAATAGTCAAATTCATGCTACGTTTCTAGATATATAATACAGTAGTGTATGACTATAGACATAATACAGTAGTGTATGACTATAGAGATATAGTACAGTGGTGTACGACTAGAGATATAGTACAGTGGTGTACGACTACAGATATATATAGTACAGCAGTGTATGACTACATGTATAATACAGTAGTGTATGTATACCGTCATATAGTAGGGTGGTAGATTCATTTGTGTGTGTATTGTGTGCTCATTATATATATATATATACCTATCATGATTTTTTTTTATAATATAAGTTTTATTTGAACAAACGTGTTTGTTATTTCTTCAAAACCCAACCTAATCTCAAAGGGTCGGCTCGACTACGTTACAATTTTGGTGGCAGCGATGGGATTGTACTTTCTATCCGAGCAAACTTTTGGATTGTTAGTTTGAGTTTTCATATCCAACAAGTGTCGGGAAAAGCCTTTGAGACAGGAGTGTTTTGAGAAATACTATTTTACATTTCATTGTAAACGAAACTGAATTTGGTCTTCCCTTAGATAAACAAGTTAATTTAGTGACGCTCGTTTGAAGCGAACGTTTATCTAAAATCATGTCGTCCACGAGGGAATTGTTAGAGCTTGGTAAGCAATTGGGGTATGAGGGGGAAGCTTTACAGCAGTTTATCAAGGACGAACAAAAGAGAGAACTAGATCGACGCGCCGAAGAAAGAGAGGCTGAAAAAGAAAGAATACAGGCAGAACGCGAAAAACTAGAATTAAACGCACGCCTCGAAAAGGAAAGACAGGAGGCAGAACGCGAAAAACTAGAATTAAACGCACGCATCGAACGAGAGGCAGAACGCGAAAAATTAGAATTAAACGCACGCATCGAAAAGGAAAGACAGGAGGCAGAACGCGAAAAACTAGAATTAAACGCACGCATCGAACGAGAGGCAGAACGCGAAAAATTAGAATTAAACGCACGCATCGAAAAGGAAAGACGGGAGGAAGAACGCGAAAAACGAACTAAAACGCACGCATCGAAAAGAAGTTTCAACGTGAACAGGAAGCAGAGCGCGAGAAATTAGAAGTTAGTGCGCGGGTCGAAAGGGAAAAGCTGGAGTTAGAAAGGTCTAGACTAGAGAACGATAGGGTATTTCAATCGAGTAAATTCAAAAAACCACAACCCCCAGCATTTGAAGAATATAAAGATGACTTAGATAGTTACCTGTTGAGATTTGAGAGATATGCTACTGCGCAAAATCTCCGAAAAGAAGATTGGGCATTACACCTGAGCACTTTATTAAAAGGTAGGGCTTTAGAAGTGTACTCAAGGATACCAAGTGCAGAGGCATCTAACTACGATTTGTTAAAGGATGCATTACTGAAAAGGTTTGAACTTACTGAAAAGGGTTTCAGGGAAAAATTCCGATCTAGTAAGCCAGAAAAGGGAGAAAACTTTGATCAATTTGTATACCGGATAACTAATTACCTATTCCGTTGGTTAGCTTGCGGGGGAGTCGCAAAAACTTACGAAGCAGTATGTGATTTTCTTGTCAGAGATCAATTGCTTGCAGTATGTAGTAAGGAACTATTCCAATACTTAAAAGAGAAAACCATTAATAAGTCAAGCGAGATGGCAAAACAAGCAGATATATTCGCTGATGCGCACGGAGGGGTTATGAACGTGATAGTCCGGGACACGAGGGGTCCTAAGGAAAGTAAGCAGGTCAATTCAGATAAAACTAATTTTGGGAGGGGTTTACCTCAAAACCAAAAGGGTGAGTTAGTCAGGTTAGATCAGAGGGGACCTAGAAGTCAAGATAGACAGAGAAAACAATGTTTCAGTTGCGGAGAGTAGGGTCATATGTCTAGCGCATGTCCGAAGCGTAAAAGGGATTTACCAAAGGCGGTAGGGGTATATGGTAGGCTCTTCAGCTTGTGTAGAGAGCAATAAGAGTGGCTCCAATCAAAAGGCATCAAACGTATCAATACAGTGTGAGGGATTAGTGAATGGGGTTAGGGCCTCAGTACTTAGAGACACGGGATGTAATACAGTAGTTGTTAAGCAAAGTTTGGTAAGGCCGGATCAATACCTTGGGGAAACTGTATCTGTCAGATTGATGGATAATACCGCAGTACAAGTGCCGACCGCATGCGTACATATCGAAACACCTTATTTGACAGGCACAGTGACAGCATGTTGTGTAAAGCAACCTCTGTATGATCTGATTGTAGGTAATATAGAAGGGGTAGCGAATTTTGTTGTGCCAGGCAAAGCATTGGCCGATGTTCCAACTTCCATGGCTGCTGAAACTAGGTCACATATATCTAAGAGTAAGAAGCCTTTGTCAAAATTAAAAGTACCAGATGCCATACCGATGATAGATAAAAGGACACCAATTAAAAAGCAAAATGAAGACGAGTCGTTGTCAATAATCAGAAATAAAGCCGCGTCAGGGGAAGTCATGAAATGTAAAGGTGGGGGTAGCTACAGGTTCAAATATCTCAATAAGCAGCAGAGGGGGCGAATCAGACAACTTTTTTTTGTTTTTATTTTTGATTATACCCCCTCCAAAATAACACTAGACCCTTCTCGCGAAAAAATAAGTCTCCGACCCTTGTCTGAAAACATTCGCGTCGCAACGTCGTTGTCACTCACCCCCTCTGCTGCTAGAACTTTCAGTTGGGGTTAACCGAATATTTGATCAAGTCCGATACGATATCGTGTTCGAGGGTCATGTAAATTTATTGTTACAAATCCGTGTGGGGTAGACTGAGCATGACTAAAGAAATTTCTAAATTGATTGAAGTCCATATCAGAACACCATGTCTGCCAAATATTTCGTAGCGTATGTGTATCAACGCCGTTGAATACAGCAAGCATATTACAGTTATCTCTAATCACTTTTGGAATCTGAGTGTAGCGTTGAGTGACATAGATCACATCCGTGTTTTTATGCCTGCCTCTGGAAAATATTCTAGCAGGATTTTTTTGATTATCTAACATGACATCGTCGTATACAACTAAATTGTTGATACTTCCATCGAGGTCATTCACGGATGGCGCCTCGTCAATATCGGTTATAAATTCAATAACATCCTCGGCGGCAATCTCTGAAGCGTTTTCATTAAAATCTTTTAGCACTTCATAGCATCGTTGATCATCTACGCTAGGGGCAATTAAATACAACTTATCCCACTTCATCCATCTCATTATTAAATTGAGCAACAATTGCGTTTTACCGGATCCAGATGGTCCGATTATAATTGCGCGGATAGAGTTTGGTAGCGCTGCATGATGCTTCACTGGTTCTCTTGTTTTAGTCGCTGAAAAATCAATTATATTCATATCTCTATACATAAATTATGGATCTATATTGCGTGAAGTGTAAGACGCGTACTGGCACAGATGACTTGACGACGATTACAACTAAAAATAACCGATCAGCGCTTTCTGGTAAATGCGTACAATGTAGTACAAAGAAATTTAGATTTGTTTCTAAACCCAAGGAACTCAAGGAACCTTTAAAAAAAAAGGAGGAGGTGATATCGCAGCCAAATTAGCAAAACTCCCTGGAACTCCATGGGCAAAATACCCTGGAGAAAAGCACCTTCCAGGATATAGCTACTGTGGACCGGGAACAAGACTTGATATCAGACTCAATGATCAAAATCAGCCCCGACCCGGTGAGGAACCAATAAACGCTATTGATAAGGCCTGTCACCTTCATGATGTATCTTATAAAAGCAGTAATCTGCAGCACAGGCATCTAGCAGATGTGAAATTAATTCATGCGTTAAATGCTATTTCTGATAAATCTTTCAAAGAAAAATTGGCTTCCTTTTTGATTAAATCGGCTATGAAAAGTAAATTGATGTTAGGGGCTGGTAATTAATAACAACATGGAATCTATTTATTATTCCCCAAGAGGATACTGGAGGGGTAAATCAGCAATCCATAAACTCGCTAGCGCTGCAAAAGTGAAAAAAACCACTGCGGCTCATTGGTTATCCAAACAGGCACTATGGCAAATTTATCTACCACCGCCTAAACAAATCAATTTCTCGCATTTTGATGTGACCGGACCCAATGAAGTTCATCAGGCTGATATATTATTTCTGCCACATGATCGTGGTTACAAATACGCATTAACCGTAGTTGATATTCCAAGTCGATACAAAGAAGCAGAACCGTTAAAAACAAAATCAGCCACTGAAGTGGCTTCTGCATTTGAAAGGATTTATCGAAGGAGTCCTCTGCACTGGCCAAATCTGTTACAAGTTGATCCTGGCAAGGAATTTCAGGGTGCAGTGTTATCTACAATGAAATATCACAATGTCGCTATCAGACGAGGGCATACTGCACTGCATCGTGATCAGGCCATTGTAGAACGATTTAATAAAACCCTTGCTGAGCGGTTATTTGGATATCAATACGCAAAAGAATTCATCCAAGAAAAAAGATCCCGTGAATGGGTTAAAAGGTTACCAGCTGTGATTACTGCACTGAATAACGAGATTACTAGAACCATCAACATGAAACCTATCAATGCGATTAAAAAGAAGTCAATACCTGAAATGGAAATTCAAAAAGATTTTAGCGTTTCCCAACCAATTCTTGGTAGTAATGTCATTGTGAGGTACTTATACGAACCAGGAGAGCTTGAGGGTGGCACAAAAAGGGCTACTGATCCTATTTGGAGTGTTACTGCACATAAGATATCTAGTATAACACGATCTACGGGTAGACTTCCAATCTATAAACTGGATTCAACTGCCCCTCAACGGGGTTTTACTAGACAACAATTACAAGTGATACCTGAGGATACTCAATTACCACCGCATGGGCTTAACTAGCACCCTTGCGTCTATTGCACTCAAGACAAGTCAACATCACATTATTTCTGACATGACCGAGATTGTTATTTTTTCTGTCCACGGTGAATTGGCGAGGATCCTTATCCGAATACTGCCAACGCATTATACAATTGCAACTCGCGCAGTGATTATTCTGTTGTTGCTTCAGAGTAATTATTAATTCAGCATCAATATCAAATTCTCGTTGTTTTTTTTTGTCTTGTTGTTTGTAACCGGAGAGTTTTTTATCAATAATATCATCTATTGTGGTGTCATTATCATCGCCAATGATTTCATCATCGCCTGACTCTGTCAGGACAATTCTTCGAAGTTGATTTATTTTTCGTACTCTAGACACTGCGAGATAGACTAAATTCGACCATTCTATGCGATTATCTACTATCCAAACAATTGTATCCGATATAGTCAATCCCTGTGAAGAGTGTATTGTTGCTGCATAACCTAGCGTCCATGGGGATTTATTAGCACGCAATGCATCTTCAACGACATTGATATCAACCAGCACAATATCATTTAATACGAGAATCTGTCTTTGAAATCCTTCGGATTTTGGTCCTGGAATATCAACTTCGATGTTCTGTTTTCGTGTATCCGATGGCCTATAACATAACGGTACTGGAAGTGTTGCAAATTTTTGTTTATGCAATTCAAATAACTTCATCTGAAGTGTGTCCCTGACTATTTTTCTACTTGCAATGATTAAATCATTTGGTCTCCACGCTTCCCAAAACTCATTCATGGGAGTTTCCGAAATTATTTCACGGGTTATTTCACACTGGATTCTATCCGGTTGTAATCTAATTAGTTTCTTCAATTCTTTTAATTCATTATCAAGTGATCTGTGATCGGTATCAATTTCTTCATAATAGTCTACAAAACCCTTTAGCCATTCATGGGGGGATGCACCGACAAATGGTGGTGGTTGGCCGTGATCACCGCACATGACGACTTTTGTATTCTTCAATAACAACCACTCAAGAAATATTTTTAAGACATCTTCGGACACTGTGTCTATTTCATCCCACATGATAATTTCAGGAATAAATTTCTCTCCCATGCGCTCAGGAGTCCATTTATCTCCCTTCCATCTAAAGAAACTATGATAAGTGCAGGCATTTACCCCTCGTTGTTTCATCTCTCTGGCGAGTCTGTGAGTCGGTGTTAGCACAATCATGTTTGGATTGGAAACACGAAATAACTCAATTGCCCGGGTTGTTTTTCCTGACCCGCCACAGCCGTTTAAATAAACTGTTTTATATCTACAGATTGGATCAGAAATCGGTGGTGCACTAGAAAATTCTGAACACTGATTGCTTTCTAAGTAATTATTTTCAATGGTAACATCTGCTGATGGAATATAATCATGAAGCATTTCCTTCTTAATTCTCCATGACCCCCAATTCTCGTTGCCAGTAGCCTTAAAATCAGCCATTTTGCTATTTATGTAAAATGAGTCAGTAGCAACTCTAACTGCGGTGGTAGGAAATCTATTGATCATTGAAAACAGATTGATAGAAGCATAACCAAGCATAGAAGCTCTCAAATATGTGTACTGCTGATGGTATCCATCAGTGTAAGTAACAATTGTACCCAATTTGGTTCCATCGGACATAAATGCGTCCTTACGATTGACATATAAGCCCCTATTCGTTAAATCTTTGATTACAAAATCGTATTCAGCATTGTCTATAATCAATCGTGAAGAATATCTCGTATTATCATCTTTGCCACCTTGGGTAAATTTACCGATTATTCTTCGTCCAAGATCTTTTGCTTCATTGTTTCTGATTTCAAATAACTGTCTGGACCAATCCATGATTTGTTGTTCATTAAAATCAGGAAACAGTTTTCGCTCTTCGCTAATTATTTTTTCTAGATCAGGTTGTGGTAACCAGACTGATTTCTGTGCTCGATAGGATATAATTGCTTCACTGACAATTAATGATTTTAACATCTTACAATCAAGCATATACCGTAATAACACTATTGGCATCCAGTGTTTTTCAGACATGTGTTTACCAATCCAAAGATAACTACACGGATGAAGCCCTTCAGCCATTTCAAATGATACTACACAAGCGAATCCGGTTAAATCGAAATGTGGCAGTGGTCCATTAATAGCAACACGGGTCATTTCGTGTGTAGGGTGTCCAAATCGTTTGAAATATTTCTCACACTCTCCATACCCAAGAAAACTTCCTGGATAACATGCAATCATATCAACTGAAATAACGGAATCAGAGGTGTATTTTGTGTTCCATAATCCGCCGTGGCTGTATTCAAGACAGGACAATTTGACATCTGATAAGAACTCACTTCGGGTTGGTTTCCACGCGTTTTTCTTCCTAGCAAAATGTGCTACAACTGATGGAAGTGTAAAACAGTTTGCTAATAATTGATCGTTGTCTTCCCCCCCAGAACTCTGGGGAGAAAATTCACTAGCTAGTTGTTTCATTTGATTATGCAGCTCTTCAGTACGGTACAATTCTCCGTTGGGCCTTACAAACTGATCAAATCTACATTCTTCGTCTGAAGTACTATGAAATAGCCACACTGACACAGGATCGTTTTTACTCAAATGGTAAATAGCATCAAATAATTTCTGCTCTGAAAAAAACTCTTCGGTTCCAAACAGATATTTTACGGTTCTATCCCGTGGGAATATTGTTACTGCAGATGACCACGCGTGTTCGTTATGATCAATAATTTCAATGGGAGCTCCCTGTGATTTATATTTCGATTTGTATAATACTTCTCCGGTGATTGTCCTTACCGATATTGGAAATCTCAATGATGTTTCTAATTTGGCTATATCTTGAATTGTTGCCCCATGCTGTTTCACTGTCAGTTCCCACTCGGTTATTTTTTTTCGTCTTAGATCAGTTAGTTTATTTCCCCGGGACGCATTTGTGAAGTGTTCTATTATTCGTGTTGCTACACAATTGAGCCCTGTCGAATATTTCATGGGTGCTAGTTTTGAAATATCAGGTTTTTCATTGAGCGGATATATCCCGTAAACAACTACTGTGACAGGATAAGATCTTTCGTAGTAGGGTTTATCAAGTCCAGTCAAAATTCCTGGTTTTGAATCCTGAGTCACAGTGACAGTTTTTTTGTCCTTAAGAATAGGCTCGTATTTGTCCCTAATGATCCATTTTCCATTATCACGGATAAGGAATTTTATTCGAAAAAAATTTCTTTCTTCCCCAAGACGTGAGATTATCACTGCTGCTTTTTCATCATTCATGGTAGCGTCAACAACACCATCAATTCGAAATGTTGACCAACAATGAGCTGCCCCATCACGCTTGAATTCATTAAAACAGTCTCTGATTTTACTAATCAAGGTTCTATCAAGAATTTTATTCTTTGGTGTATCAGAAACTCTATCAAGATTGAATTGAACACTTTTCCAAGGCTTAATTTTCGATAATCTCTCGAACTCCTCCATACTATAATTAAAACAAGCATTTAAATGAAAGATTTAAGTATAATGAATCATTGCAAATGGCTTATGATTGGATCAGTGACACCGTGTAACAAATCATGCAGAAATGAATTCTGTTGGTATCATATGCAAAGCTTTCGTCGTGGAAGCCGAGGTCCGTTACCCTGTATTCAATGTGGGGTTGGGGTCAGGGGGAGGTCGCAATTATGCATTATGTGCGGCGGAAAACGATACAGGGAACTAAAACGCTATTATGATAAAAAAATAAAAAATACTGCCATTGACCCCAACGATGACAAAATAATAAAGACTGCTCAAGATTATATACAGAGACTTATAATTAAACCAAACAATGAATTAGAAAAATAGTGTTATTATACAAATGAACCAATAATTCAGACCTCACCCCTCCGTGCTTGTTAATTATGAAGCATTCCGTAATGGTATTATCAGAAAATTCTATTTTCGTATGTCAAAATACAGTACACGCGTACCGTCTATAACACCAAGGGAGACCACTCTTAAATGATAATAACCAAGGGAGTTATCATTGTGATTTAGCGGCTTGGTATTTCTTTTTAGGAAAAGATATATTTTCTTTTTTTTTTAGTGTTTAAGTCAAATATTCTGTGTCACGTGCGATTAATGCGTATTTCATAACATAGGATGTGATCCGGAGATACAGGCGTTACAGGATAACACACGTGTATACTTTCTCCCTTAGATTGTGTTAACTTGTTTAATGGGTATTGTGATTCAGCGCTGGGCATTGTTTTGGAAGAAAAGACATGTTTTCAAACAATTATATTCTTTGTTCTAGTGTTTAAGTCAAATATTCTGTCTCATTTAAATACTGTGAAACACCATTAATAAGTAATTCAAGAAAATAAAATGGCATACTTGCGGATTGATGTATTAATTTCCTTTATATACCATATGAATAGTTACAACATATATACGTTAAAAAACGTTATTCTTTATAGACGTGAACAGTGGTCTAACGGTATCGTGTTTGGCTTGTAAACCCAGACAATTATTCTTCACATGTTCGCGCCCCATAGCAGACAATTGTCTGATGGTGAAACGGTTGGATGTTTTTTTTTCTATTTAATTGAGGGGAGGAAGGCGCCCCCTCTGTGTTTTTTACATTCACATAACATGCAAACCCATGCTATCAAATTCATGGTAGCGGTGGGTTGTCGGTTTTTGACAACTTACGCAACCATGAATTTGATTTCATGGGTTGCATGTTGAATGTGTAAACACATTAATGCCCTAAAATAAATAACATCCATGGATGTAATTAGCTCTCCGTCACATTTGGGTAGCCCCGTATGGTGTTCAAAATGAATTACCGGCCAAAAAAAGGTTTGGATGCACATTGGGTAACCCCAGAATGAATTATAGGCTAATAGAAACGGTCATAGGGTCATATCTCAAAGAGCAAAAACAAAAAAAAACATTCTGATATAAAACAGAAACAGAAAAATGCTCTAACAAAGGACCCTATGAAAGACACAAAGGCCTAATAAGGGACCCAATGAATGCAAATAGAACCAAAACGCGGCCTATATCAAGGGGGCCAAATGACTGATAATCGCTCATCATGGTTGATATTTATTTTTGTCTGCATTTGTATTTATATATACAGAATTAATTTTAAAAAATATATTTATATATACAGAATTAATTTTAAAAAATATATTTATATATACAGAATTAATTTTAAAAAAGATATTTATATATACAGACTGAATTTTTAAAAAAGATATTTATATACAGACTGAATTTTAAAAAAAGATATTTATATATACAGACTGAATTTTAAAAAAATATATTTATATATACAGACTGAATTTTTAAAAAAGATATTTATATATACAGACTGAATTTTAAAAAAATATATTTATATATACAGACTGAATTTTTAAAAAAGATATTTATATATACAGAATTAATTTTAAAAAAGATATTTATATATACAGAATTAATTTTTAAAAAAGATAGTTATATATACAGACTGAATTTTTAAAAATATTAACGGCTCTTTTATTTTTGAAAAATGAATTAGAAATATGTATTATCATATATGAATTCTGAAATTATGAATAGCATCATAGTTGAAATTGCAAAATTGAAAAATCAGAATATTAGATTGTCAGATGGGTTAAATCCTGATCAAATCAAGTCGGATTTTCAGGATATAGAATACGGAGTTAGCACTAACAAGTATATGTTGCCAAAGAAATATGCACTCATCAAAAAAATTCAAAATTCTATTCGAGACTCTCTTGCATTTTCCAGTGAAGTAGATGTGTTTGTTCCGTTATATACTATCGTGGAAGGAATACGAAAAGAATTGGGTAACGAATATGAATTGAAAAAGGAAGTTAATTCTAAAATTAGAAACTTACGAGCGTTAATTCAAGAAAATGAACTATTTTGATTGACCGGCCCCTCAAAAGATTTTGTCAGACAGTAAAATCTCCTTGAGATTTTCATTTTTTTTTGTCATTTTTGATTGAATCAGTGAAAATATTTCACACTGCTAAAATAAAATAGAATCCTAACTTTTAAGAACTTTTCTCTATGGAAAATCCAATGCAAAATCGACTACTTGACCCTACGAGGTTTTTTGATGAAAATCGATGAAAAATGACCAAACATCACTGAAAACAGGCAAAAATTGATGAAAAATGGCTAAAAATCATCAAAAATGAGTTTTAACAGCTTTTCCTTATGGAAAATCCCATGTAAAATCGACTACTTGACTGTAAAATCTCTTTGAGATTTTCAACTGAAAACCACCAAAATGGCACCAAAACAGGCAAAATCAATGGATAAAAAATAAAAATATTTCACAGCAATAAAAAATTGGACCGTTAAGGATGGAATCATTGATGGGAAAAATTGTTTTACAATTGAAAAATGGTTTCTGATTTCAAATAATGGTCAATGAAGCATTAACGACCCGATTGGCTCGTGAGCGACTAGATGCAATTAAGAAATTTATACCAATTCGCGACTCTGTCAGGAATAAACTGCAACAACGACAGAGTTTACAAACTGATTTTGCTCTGGAGTCTGAAGAGTTGTTTAAACCAGTAACCACAGCAACGAAAGGAGTAGAGCGTGCTTTACTGGGAGATAGTCCCGAGACGGGGAAATCTGTTATTGGTGAGCTTGAAAAACTAGCAGCGAAAACTGAACAAACTGAAAAAACTGATCCGAAAAAAACGACTGTTTCTCTGCTGAATAAATTTACTGATCATGCTAAAATATTAATAAAAAAACCTAGTTTATTGAAATCAAAGGATTATCAAGCCTTTGGTAATTTTGCTGCTCAAAGCTATAATTCAAAAAAAGATTTTTTAAAGGACGAGTATAAAAATGATAGAATATCAAGTAATGATTGGTTCGATTATTTGTATAAACTAAATAAAGGGATTGGTCGTTTGAATAAGGATGAGATAGGATACAAGGAATTTAAAAAGGGAATTAGTAATTATAAAAGAGAACAAATAGAAGAGCGACAACGAGAAATAGAAGAACGGCAAGAACTAAAACGTCAAACACCAACACGTAGACAAACAAGAAGACAAAAAAAACAACAACTACCACCTGATGATGATGATTTAGAAGAACGACGTCAAACACCAACACGGAGACAAAAAAAACAAGAAGAACCTAAAAAACAACAACTACCACGTGATGATGATGATGATGATACTCTTGATTATTTACAAACCACGGATACAGACAAACTAGATGAAGCAGCTGGCTATAGCGGAAGTGGACTGCAAAATCCAAGGATTGGAAACACTTGTCCTGATAGTGTTATCAATGATATATCACGATTAGATGTTCTTGTAGGAGGGTTCCGAGCTGGAAATAACTCTCCAGAAATAATTAATGAAGCAGCTGATATTTGTAGACGATTATTTGCCGGTGGTATCATGGATATCAAAACTTATCGAGATTTCATTGACGAGTTAGCAAATGGGTATCATAGCGATTAAATAACAATTGAAAACACTATTGTTTTTATAATAATGATCATCCATTACAATCATGATAAACCAACCCTCGTCTATGTAGTTAATTCACGGTTTCCAGTTTATAGAGCATACTACGGAGATGGCCTCGGCAAGACCATTTTAGGATTCTTTTCAAGAACGGCCCCAAAAGTGATGCCGTTAGCTAAACAACTTGGAATGAAAGCCATTGATGTTATTCGTGATAAGGGTATTAGTACTGTTGGAGATCTTGCCGGGAAAGCGTTTTCAACTGCGAAGGATAAAATAACATCATTAGTGAGTCGAAAAAAGAAACCGTTACCGTCTACAGAAGAAATGCCTGCAAGTGTTAGTAAAATTATAAATAACGCAGTAGATGAAAAACTAGCGTCGATGGTAAATCAAGGAGACCAAAGCAATATTGCAAATATGATAGCGGGAAGTGGCTTTAGAAAACCACGTCGATGAAATCCTATGGATTTTCACGCTAGCGTTTTTCACGATGAAATGGAAAATCCGATTTAGACTCTGATAAATAGAATAAAATGTTCAAAAAATCATCTGATCCAGCATTTGATATAGACGCCCCAGTGCGTAAAGATGATTCTGTACGCGATTATCAATTTTATTCTTATCACGCAGTACAACCAGATCTCCGATCGCGAATTGAACTTCAAGTTCATGATACCAGTAAATATTTTCTACCGTGTGAGGCATTTATTGAAGTAGAAGGAGAACTTGTAACAAATGTTGCAGCTGATACCCCATATGACAATAACTCAAATGTCCGAGTTGGTTTTGTTAATAACGGCATCATGGCGTTATTTGAAAGCGCTAGATATCTCATTGATGGAAAAGAAATTGAATCCATTGACCGTGAAGTTGATATGGCCACAACAATCATAGGGTTAGCGAGATATTCTGATGATTATACAAGATCAGCGGGTCCATCTATGATGTTTGCAAAGGATACCTCTGATACCGCTGATCACCTTCAATTCATTAAAGTGTTAACAGCACAGGGTACTGCAGAAGCCAATCAACAAGAAGCAGCTAATCCAGAACGTCGAATTAGACCCGGAGCTGCGTTTGATATTCTCGGAGGCGTTAATGGTAATCTCAATTTAGGATTTGCAACACGTGTAGCAACGTTGCATGGGCAGCGTCGACGATTTTCATGTGCGATTCCACTACATCACATATTTGGATTCTGTAGAAACGTCCGAAAAGTTATTTATGGAGCCAAACACACAATAGCGCTTGTACGAAAGGGTACTGATGATGATGCAATCTGGCGTAATGCTGGGGTTGCTGCCGGTAAAGTCATTTTAACAAAACTATCATTATGGATGCCAGTGTTAACTCCATCAATCACAGACGAACAGCGACTACTATCATTTATGGACCAAGGAGGAAAGTCGTTGTTAAGTTGGTTATCAGTGACCACGGATATTAAACAAGACAGTGTTGATGGTACATTCACATGGCACCTGGCATCAAAACAAGGGGTTTCAGCTCCACGTCATATATTTATTGCGTTACAGAATGCTGCGCGAGTTGGTAGTCAAGAACGAAGTCATATGATATTTGATCAGTTAGGTGTTAGTGAAGTCTCGCTGAGAATAAACGGACAGCAGGAACCATCCGAGGATATACAACTTGATTACGGTCAGAATCATATTGCACGTGTCTATCATAACCTGTTGTCATTTATGGCACGTGATCAAAATGTGGATACCGGTTTGCAAATATCACAATTGGATTTTAAAAGCCTCTATCCGATTTATTACTTTTCATTGGAACATCTTGATTTGATGAGACAATCTGTCGTTGATATACACTTTAGAGCCCGTGTAACCCGTCCGACTGGTCCACCAGTTGCTGGGGTTGCTCCTATCCTTATCCCGAATTATAGAGCAGTTGCTGTCATTCTTAGTGATAAATCAATGTTACTTGAAGGTGTTGGTGGAAGAATGAGAGTGGTAGATGCACCAGTAGAAAATCTTTGAACGATTTTTCATTGAATTAGAATCAATCAATTATATATAATGTCATATAGTGTTATTAGTGTTACGTTAACTCCTGGTCAAATCAAAAAATTGCAATCAGAATCGGCTAAAAAATGTGGAACCACAATCACGTTGAAACCTAATCAAATGACGGGTGGTGAAAATAAATTATCGCTGACAACTCGTCAGGTGAAACATTTCAATGATGCTTTCAAGGATAAAAAGGGAGTTCAGATTACTCTCTCTGCGGCTGCTATTAAAAATATGATGAAAACAGGTGGTATATTTCCATTGTTAGCTGCAATACCAGCATTGATTGCAGCAGCAGCCCCAGCGGTGGCTAAAGCAGCAGCGTTAGGAGCCGTTGGTACTGCAGCAGGAATGGCGTTGAAAAAGGCAGCTGGACAAGGATATAAAAAAAAGAGACGATCCGTTCAAGGATTGGGTCTAAGACTACCAGGAACCCCGTATTCGTGGTACAGCGGAAAAGGTCTAAGACTACCAGGGACCCCGTATTCATGGTACAGCGGGAGATCCGTTCACGGATCAGGCCTGAGACTACCAGGAACGGTTTATTAATACAGAAATCATCAATGATTCCAATGTCCAATTTTGATTTAATGGATGCTGCTAAAAAACTAGCGATTAAACATTTCAGAGGTGTTTTTATGAAAGATCAATTACCACATCAACCAAACAAAACTGAAACAGGTATTATTAATCTCGATAACAGCACCGGACCTGGAACTCACTGGGTTGCATACGCTATTGATCCACGTGGGATTGTCTATTTTGATTCATATGGATTAGCCCCACCAAAAGAGTTTATGCGGTATATAAAAACCCTTCCAATGAAGACTTGGTATTCTACGCTACCAACACAACAAATCAATGACCCACCAATATGCGGCAGTGAAGTATTAAATGTCCTTGACGCTATTTCTAACTCCTTGGGTAACCCAAGGGGAAAACCACCACACATTGTCGTAAATGACTACACTAGTAATCGCTTTTTAGAGAGAGATATATAAAATATCATGATTGATATTTGGGGAAGACCTCTGAAACCCAAACCCGATGACACTGCAACTCCTGATTCTATCAAGGATATAACAAAAAAAATTAAAGATGAAATAGCTGAGACGTTGAATTTAGAAAGTGTTGAACCCAATGAAATAGTTGTATTTCAGGACAAACAGGGTAAATTGAAATCTAGTAATATCTCTCTGGATGATATTTTAGTTAAACAACAAAATGCAATCGAGAACACAGTTGCGTTATTTTCCGATCAGGGTAAACTCAAACCAGGTGTACTCGTTTCGACGATTACAGATCGATTAAAAACTCTCAACGACGAGTTAAACAATTCTGTGGTTGTACTAGCAACACTTGAATCTAGAATTGAAGAACACATAAAACAGTTTATATCATTTCGTAGAAATATCATTGATAAATTTATTGGAACCCCGTTAGATAAAATTGAACTAAAACTCCCTGATATTAAAAAATCCATCGATGAGACGAAAACTTTCATCGAAGACATCAAAGGGGATGCAACGAGGATGATAACAGCCATTGAAAAAACAAAAATTCCTCATGAGAAAACCAACAACTTAGTATACACGATCCAACACGGATCATTTGAGTGGACACCTACAAACAACACATTAGATATCACTGCAACCGTTAAGGGTATTTATCGATTAACACTAGTAACACCATTATCTCAATTTAATATTTCATCGTTCAGTTCATCCGGGGTCAATAATACAATTTCAACGATCATCGACAAGAATACAACTGAAAAGTTTACAATCGCATCTACTGATAAAAATTTGGTTAGGGTCTCAACAACGTGGTATGTGGAATTCGTAGCGGATTTAAGTAAATCGTAATTGAAAACGCTAGCGTATTTAAAATAAAAATGATTTCATCATCGCAATATCGCTATGATCAGGTCAGAGAGTATCAAACTAGACTCAAAACCTTGTCTGAGGAGTATGAATTGAAAATTAAAAAATATCGCAGGAGAATTACCGCAATTGATGTTACTGTGTACGCTGTGAGTGGTGTAATCACCGGAGCCGGTATTATACTGTCTTCAGTGACAATGATGGCCCCGATAGCTGTTCCAATTTGCATTTCTGCGGCAACAACAATCGCTGGAATAATTTCAATAATCACAAAAAAAATATCCTCATGCAGCCAACGGAAACTACAAGACTACATAATTCAATTTCATGTTGTGTCTACTGCATACTCGCAATTATCCTCATTGATATCGTCATCGCTCGATGATACAATTATATCAGAGAGTGAGTTTTCAGCGATGGTAGATATATATGATTCTGCGATGTCAAAATTAGAAATACATCATGAATATAATAACAATGACAACACAGATGGAATTACTTCAACAAATAGTGGAGAACACAAACCCAGTACAAACAAGCATGATCTCAATAACCTCAACGAATCCAGAATTCAGTGTGAATTTCCCCTCTCCAGTCCCAGTGAAGGAGATAGCGCTAGCAAAATTACGAGTATACCACAGTTGGCCAAATATTAGGTCAAAATCATTTGGTGGTCAACAACCCAATAATTCACTGGTATTTGCAAATAAGAATAAACCCGACGGTACCCCAGACTGGAACGTTGTTTCCATACCAACCGGATCATATCAAATTGAACAAATCAATGATGAATTCGCGCGTAGAATAAAATCGATTACTGGAAAAGAATCAAAAATAGCTATAACAGTTCATGTGCCGACACTATCATCTGCCATTGAAATAAGCACAGAAGGATACGTCGTAGATATCTATCAGAGTTCTATTAGAACCGTACTAGGATGGCCTGAATTACCACCCGGAGGAAAAACCGTTAAATTACCAGAACCACAAAAAACCGATTATATCACAGACAGGATAAAATCTGATAATCCAATAAAGAGTTATAAAGATTATAATAAGTGGGAACTTTTCAATGGAATAGTAGAAAATAACGTTGTCAAATTCGTACCCCGACAGAACAAAATTACTGAAAATTTCACAGCGATGGAATATGATTTTTTACTGTTGTTAATATCCATTAAATCCGGCACTCTCACCCGAGATGAATTTATCAGCGTTGTAGAAATATGTAACAAAATCATCAATGACATGGAAACATTTCATTCACAAATTATTCAAGAGATATTAGGTGACGATAATCCTAAAACGAGAACAGAGTTTGCGATGAAAAGTAATATACGCGTAGAAGATATTCGTGAGTTTAAACTACCAGGATATAATATCTCAGAATTACAAAAATCTCTCAGTGATGCCATCGATGAAGGTTTCAAAAAAATCCATGATACGTGGAAAAAAACACAACCACAACCACAAACAACTATCCTCAAACATAATAATGACCCAGATGGTGGTGGCAGGCATATTGCTCCGTTCAATGTGAATATTTCAACGGTGATTGCGCTCAATTTAGTATGTGATGTGATCGAAGGAAGCTATCAAATAAATTTAGAACGATCAAATCAAGCTCAGCAAGGATATATTTTGTATTCATTTGCACCAACAGCCCCTCCAGGATTTTTAATAATTGAGTCCCCGGTGAATCCAGTCTATATGCGATGTCATAATAATTCATTAACCAGAATTAATTTCAAACTCACAGATCAGTCTAATAATCTGATTGATTTACAAGAGGAGGTTTTACAAATTAGTCTATTTGTGAAATCATAAATGATTTTCGTCCTAAGGACTGGATCAAATATTCGGTTAAAATCACCGTAAACCTAGAACTGAAAGTTCTAGCAGCAGAGGGGGTGAGTGACAACGACGTTGCGACATCAACGAAAACGCGAATGTTTTCAGACAAGGGTCGGAGACTTATTTTTTCGCGAGAAGGGTCTAGTGTTATTTTGGAGGGGGTATAATCAAAAATAAAAACAAAAAAAAGTTGTCTGATTCGCCCCCTCTGCTGCTCAATAATGTCTTGCATAGGGAGCATACTACTCGTGAAGGTCGACGGTTTACACAGGTAGTAGTGCCTCGGAACTATAGACCGCATGTGTTGAAGTTGGCACACGAGTCAACGATGGGGGGTCACCTGGGCTCTACAAAAACTAAAGACCGTGTATGTGCAGAATTTCATTGGCCAGGGGCTCACGGGGATGTAACTAGGTATTGCAGATCATGCGACATATGTCAGAAAACGCAGTACAAAGGGAAAGTGAAACGCGTACCTATCGGTAAAATGCCTTTAATCGAAACTCCGTTCAAACGCGTGGCGATAGATATTGTTGGTCCATTATCACCTCTTACAGACCGCAAGAATAGGTACATCTTGACTATGGTTGATTATGCAACCAGGTATCCGGAAGCCGTCGCTCTACCATCCATCGAAACTGAGCGAGTAGCCGAAGCCCTAGTAGAAATGTTCAGTAGATTAGGGATTCCGGAAGAGATTCTGACGGACTGTGGGTCACAGTTCACATCACTTCTCATGGCAGAAGTTAGTAGGCTTCTATCAATCAAACAACTATGGACAACTCCATATCACCCAATGTGCAACGGGCTGGTTGAGAAGTTCAATGGAACACTCAAACAAATGTTGCGACGGATGTGGTCAGAGCGTCCGAACGATTGGGATAGATATCTCCATGCAGTATTATTTGCATATCGAGAGGTTCCTCAAGAGAGTCTAGGGTTTTCACCATTTGAACTTTTATACGGAAGAACGGTGCGAGGGCCAATGAAAATTTTAAGACAATTATGGTCAGATGACGAAACAGATGACGAGATTCGAACGACATATCAGTACGTATGTGATTTGAAGGACAAGTTGAGAGACTTGTGCAATAGCCCATGAAACGTTAAGGCAAGCTAGTAGTCGCGCAGCTCGCTACTATAATTCAAAAGCGCGTGATCGGAAATTTAAAAAGGATGACAGAGTTTTGGTTCTCCTTCCAACCGAGAGAAACAAATTGATGTTACAATGGAAAGGTCCATATACCATCATAGATGAAAAGGGAGGCATGGATTATACCATCGATGTAGGTGGAAAGTCCGTACGTTTCATGCTAATTTATTGAAACGGTACTATGATCGGACAAATGCAAAGCCAGACCAAGGAATTTTAAACGTGGTCGGGGTAGCCATCATTGAGGAGGATGAGGAACAAGAGTCAGTTCCAGGTCTTAATTTGAGTGGGTTACTGGAGTGCGACATGGGAAAAACGGTATTTAATGAGTCCCGATCTGACTGAGAAACAGAAAAAGCAGGCTCAGGATCTCATCAATGACTATCCCGATGTGTTCTCGAACAAACCTGGTAAGACAGACGTGCTAGAGCATAGGATTAAACTTACATCGCATGAACCATTTCGAGTTAAGGGGTACCCAATGCCTCATGCATCCAAAGATGTCATCGAAAAGGAAGTTGAAGAAATTCTTAAATTAGGAGTGATAGAGAAGTCGTGCTCACCGTATGCATCACCTGTCGTTCTAGTGAAAAAGAGTGACGGCACAAACAGATTCTGCATTGACTTCCGCCAATTGAACGCGCGTACGGTATTTGATGCCGAACCCATACCGGACATTGAAAGTATTTTCGTCCGTATGGCAGGGCATAAATGTCAAGAGACTGGATCTGACAATGGGATATTGGCAGATACCCTTGTCAGAGGGAACAAAAGAAATGACTGCGTTCACCACCGGAAGTGGATTGTACCAATTTCGTGTTCTACCGTTCGGGTTGGTAAACGCCGGGGCTTGCGCTGTAAGACTAATGCGTAAAGTGATGCAGGGATTTCAGCATGTGGAAACCTACATTGACGACATCTTTATATTTAGTGATACGTGGGAAGAGCATTTACGTGACATTGCTCAAGTTCTAGATCGATTACGTGAAGCTAAGTTGACTGTAAAACCTACTAAATGCAACGTGGGGTATAGGAGCTTAGTGTTTGGGACACGTAGTTGGGAGGGTAAACGAGTTGAGACCCGACCCCAAGAAAATTGCAGCAATCAGGGATTCATTGCCACCCACGTCAAAGAAGCAAGTTAGGTCATTTATCGGGTTGGCAGGGTATTATCGAAAATTCATCCCTAACTTTGCAGCCATAGCCAGTCCTTTAACGGACCTAACCAAAAAGGGGCAGCCAAATAAAGTTCAATGGGGAGGTAACAAGACAGGGCTTTTAACACTTTAAAAAAATTGCTAACAGAAGCTCCCGTACTTAAGTTGCCCGAACTGAACAAAACATTCATTTTGAGAACCGATGCTTCAGAGTTGGGACTAGGGGCGGTTTTATTACAGGAACAAGATGGAGTCAAGCTCCCAGACGCCTACGCCAGCAGGAAATTACTTCCAAGAGAAAAGAATTTCTCGGTAATAGAGAAAGAGTGTTTAGCAGTAGTGTGGGGAATAGATAAATTCCAAACCTACCTCCAGGGTCGAGAATTCAATCTGGAAACAGATCATCAGCCTCTACTTTACCTCAATAAGGCAAAGATTAATAATTCACGGTTGATGCGATGGGCCTTGTTGTTACAACCTTACAGATTCCGAATCGAGGCAATCAAAGGTACGGAAAATGTAGGTGCGGATTATCTCAGTAGACATTGATTATCTGGTTACCCATATCGTGTAATTTCGTGGTTTTTAAAGTAAATATACTTTTTTTAGGGGGGAGGTGTGTTCCGAAATGCCCGATATGGCATAGAGGATACACTATACTCCTCTAAGCTATATTTTAAGCATTAATTTTGTCATATAATGTGTTTGTCGACGTTCTGTATTTCATGAATTATTATTTTTAAACTCGTTGTTATGACGTCGTTACGCAATATCCGATATGGCGTAGAGGGTACACCATACTCCTCAACGTGAATTGTCCTATACAGCGAGTTGCACGTGCCGCGCGGATAATTCACGCGAATTACTTTTTTACAAGTACGGCCGACTAATATATAAGTACAGTGCAGGGTCTTTTTAAGACACAGTGGACATTAGAGCAGACCTCTAAACGTTACATTTGTCGGATTTTAGAGCCAAAGAGTTGGGTGAGTTAAATACATTCCTTTTTGGTTTATTGTTTCTGTTGAATATTCAGTTTCGGAATAGCACGTTAGTTTTTATGTATTGCGTAAATTCATTTTTATTATTTGGGAAACTGTCTATTTTTATATTCAGCTCGCCGGTCGTGTGAATAGATGAGTATTCAAGACCAATGATAACCGGTGGAATGGAGACGGACAATGAACTACTGTCACACCGGAGGGAAGTGAAATGTTAACACTTGCAGTTTTGTTTGGTTGACTACTTTTATGTAAAACACGAATAGCGTGTTTGTAGTCAATAGAACCCTCCGTTTGCTTTTTGACTATTTATGTAAAACACGAATAGCGTGTTTAGTCAATTGGATAGTATTGTTTGGTTTTTATTGATTATATTTTTGTGTGTGTAACACGAATAGTATGGTTATAGTCAATTAAACCTTATGGTTTGAATTACTGACTATGTTGTGTGGGGTACGAATTTCGTATCAATAGTCAAATTCATGCTACGTTTCTAGATATATAATACAGTAGTGTATGACTATAGACATAATACAGTAGTGTATGACTATAGAGATATAGTACAGTGGTGTACGACTAGAGATATAGTACAGTGGTGTACGACTACAGATATATATAGTACAGCAGTGTATGACTACATGTATAATACAGTAGTGTATGTATACCGTCATATAGTAGGGTGGTAGATTCATTTGTGTGTGTATTGTGTGCTCATTATATATATATATATACCTATCATGATTTTTTTTTATAATATAAGTTTTATTTGAACAAACGTGTTTGTTATTTCTTCAAAACCCAACCTAATCTCAAAGGGTCGGCTCGACTACGTTACAATTTTGGTGGCAGCGATGGGATTGTACTTTCTATCCGAGCAAACTTTTGGATTGTTAGTTTGAGTTTTCATATCCAACAAGTGTCGGGAAAAGCCTTTGAGACAGGAGTGTTTTGAGAAATACTATTTTACATTTCATTGTAAACGAAACTGAATTTGGTCTTCCCTTAGATAAACAAGTTAATTTAGTGACGCTCGTTTGAAGCGAACGTTTATCTAAAATCATGTCGTCCACGAGGGAATTGTTAGAGCTTGGTAAGCAATTGGGGTATGAGGGGGAAGCTTTACAGCAGTTTATCAAGGACGAACAAAAGAGAGAACTAGATCGACGCGCCGAAGAAAGAGAGGCTGAAAAAGAAAGAATACAGGCAGAACGCGAAAAACTAGAATTAAACGCACGCCTCGAAAAGGAAAGACAGGAGGCAGAACGCGAAAAACTAGAATTAAACGCACGCATCGAACGAGAGGCAGAACGCGAAAAATTAGAATTAAACGCACGCATCGAAAAGGAAAGACAGGAGGCAGAACGCGAAAAACTAGAATTAAACGCACGCATCGAACGAGAGGCAGAACGCGAAAAATTAGAATTAAACGCACGCATCGAAAAGGAAAGACGGGAGGAAGAACGCGAAAAACGAACTAAAACGCACGCATCGAAAAGAAGTTTCAACGTGAACAGGAAGCAGAGCGCGAGAAATTAGAAGTTAGTGCGCGGGTCGAAAGGGAAAAGCTGGAGTTAGAAAGGTCTAGACTAGAGAACGATAGGGTATTTCAATCGAGTAAATTCAAAAAACCACAACTCCCAGCATTTGAAGAATATAAAGATGACTTAGATAGTTACCTGTTGAGATTTGAGAGATATGCTACTGCGCAAAATCTCCGAAAAGAAGATTGGGCATTACACCTGAGCACTTTATTAAAAGGTAGGGCTTTAGAAGTGTACTCAAGGATACCAAGTGCAGAGGCATCTAACTACGATTTGTTAAAGGATGCATTACTGAAAAGGTTTGAACTTACTGAAAAGGGTTTCAGGGAAAAATTCCGATCTAGTAAGCCAGAAAAGGGAGAAAACTTTGATCAATTTGTATACCGGATAACTAATTACCTATTCCGTTGGTTAGCTTGCGGGGGAGTCGCAAAAACTTACGAAGCAGTATGTGATTTTCTTGTCAGAGATCAATTGCTTGCAGTATGTAGTAAGGAACTATTCCAATACTTAAAAGAGAAAACCATTAATAAGTCAAGCGAGATGGCAAAACAAGCAGATATATTCGCTGATGCGCACGGAGGGGTTATGAACGTGATAGTCCGGGACACGAGGGGTCCTAAGGAAAGTAAGCAGGTCAATTCAGATAAAACTAATTTTGGGAGGGGTTTACCTCAAAACCAAAAGGGTGAGTTAGTCAGGTTAGATCAGAGGGGACCTAGAAGTCAAGATAGACAGAGAAAACAATGTTTCAGTTGCGGAGAGTAGGGTCATATGTCTAGCGCATGTCCGAAGCGTAAAAGGGATTTACCAAAGGCGGTAGGGGTATATGGTAGGCTCTTCAGCTTGTGTAGAGAGCAATAAGAGTGGCTCCAATCAAAAGGCATCAAACGTATCAATACAGTGTGAGGGATTAGTGAATGGGGTTAGGGCCTCAGTACTTAGAGACACGGGATGTAATACAGTAGTTGTTAAGCAAAGTTTGGTAAGGCCGGATCAATACCTTGGGGAAACTGTATCTGTCAGATTGATGGATAATACCGCAGTACAAGTGCCGACCGCATGCGTACATATCGAAACACCTTATTTGACAGGCACAGTGACAGCATGTTGTGTAAAGCAACCTCTGTATGATCTGATTGTAGGTAATATAGAAGGGGTAGCGAATTTTGTTGTGCCAGGCAAAGCATTGGCCGATGTTCCAACTTCCATGGCTGCTGAAACTAGGTCACATATATCTAAGAGTAAGAAGCCTTTGTCAAAATTAAAAGTACCAGATGCCATACCGATGATAGATAAAAGGACACCAATTAAAAAGCAAAATGAAGACGAGTCGTTGTCAATAATCAGAAATAAAGCCGCGTCAGGGGAAGTCATGAAATGTAAAGGTGGGGGTAGCTACAGGTTCAAATATCTCAATAAGCAGCAGAGGGGGCGAATCAGACAACTTTTTTTTGTTTTTATTTTTGATTATACCCCCTCCAAAATAACACTAGACCCTTCTCGCGAAAAAATAAGTCTCCGACCCTTGTCTGAAAACATTCGCGTCGCAACGTCGTTGTCACTCACCCCCTCTGCTGCTAGAACTTTCAGTTGGGGTTAACCGAATATTTGATCAAGTCCGATACGATATCGTGTTCGAGGGTCATGTAAATTTATTGTTACAAATCCGTGTGGGGTAGACTGAGCATGACTAAAGAAATTTCTAAATTGATTGAAGTCCATATCAGAACACCATGTCTGCCAAATATTTCGTAGCGTATGTGTATCAACGCCGTTGAATACAGCAAGCATATTACAGTTATCTCTAATCACTTTTGGAATCTGAGTGTAGCGTTGAGTGACATAGATCACATCCGTGTTTTTATGCCTGCCTCTGGAAAATATTCTAGCAGGATTTTTTTGATTATCTAACATGACATCGTCGTATACAACTAAATTGTTGATACTTCCATCGAGGTCATTCACGGATGGCGCCTCGTCAATATCGGTTATAAATTCAATAACATCCTCGGCGGCAATCTCTGAAGCGTTTTCATTAAAATCTTTTAGCACTTCATAGCATCGTTGATCATCTACGCTAGGGGCAATTAAATACAACTTATCCCACTTCATCCATCTCATTATTAAATTGAGCAACAATTGCGTTTTACCGGATCCAGATGGTCCGATTATAATTGCGCGGATAGAGTTTGGTAGCGCTGCATGATGCTTCACTGGTTCTCTTGTTTTAGTCGCTGAAAAATCAATTATATTCATATCTCTATACATAAATTATGGATCTATATTGCGTGAAGTGTAAGACGCGTACTGGCACAGATGACTTGACGACGATTACAACTAAAAATAACCGATCAGCGCTTTCTGGTAAATGCGTACAATGTAGTACAAAGAAATTTAGATTTGTTTCTAAACCCAAGGAACTCAAGGAACCTTTAAAAAAAAACGAGGAGGTGATATCGCAGCCAAATTAGCAAAACTCCCTGGAACTCCATGGGCAAAATACCCTGGAGAAAAGCACCTTCCAGGATATAGCTACTGTGGACCGGGAACAAGACTTGATATCAGACTCAATGATCAAAATCAGCCCCGACCCGGTGAGGAACCAATAAACGCTATTGATAAGGCCTGTCACCTTCATGATGTATCTTATAAAAGCAGTAATCTGCAGCACAGGCATCTAGCAGATGTGAAATTAATTCATGCGTTAAATGCTATTTCTGATAAATCTTTCAAAGAAAAATTGGCTTCCTTTTTGATTAAATCGGCTATGAAAAGTAAATTGATGTTAGGGGCTGGTAATTAATAACAACATGGAATCTATTTATTATTCCCCAAGAGGATACTGGAGGGGTAAATCAGCAATCCATAAACTCGCTAGCGCTGCAAAAGTGAAAAAAACCACTGCGGCTCATTGGTTATCCAAACAGGCACTATGGCAAATTTATCTACCACCGCCTAAACAAATCAATTTCTCGCATTTTGATGTGACCGGACCCAATGAAGTTCATCAGGCTGATATATTATTTCTGCCACATGATCGTGGTTACAAATACGCATTAACCGTAGTTGATATTCCAAGTCGATACAAAGAAGCAGAACCGTTAAAAACAAAATCAGCCACTGAAGTGGCTTCTGCATTTGAAAGGATTTATCGAAGGAGTCCTCTGCACTGGCCAAATCTGTTACAAGTTGATCCTGGCAAGGAATTTCAGGGTGCAGTGTTATCTACAATGAAATATCACAATGTCGCTATCAGACGAGGGCATACTGCACTGCATCGTGATCAGGCCATTGTAGAACGATTTAATAAAACCCTTGCTGAGCGGTTATTTGGATATCAATACGCAAAAGAATTCATCCAAGAAAAAAGATCCCGTGAATGGGTTAAAAGGTTACCAGCTGTGATTACTGCACTGAATAACGAGATTACTAGAACCATCAACATGAAACCTATCAATGCGATTAAAAAGAAGTCAATACCTGAAATGGAAATTCAAAAAGATTTTAGCGTTTCCCAACCAATTCTTGGTAGTAATGTCATTGTGAGGTACTTATACGAACCAGGAGAGCTTGAGGGTGGCACAAAAAGGGCTACTGATCCTATTTGGAGTGTTACTGCACATAAGATATCTAGTATAACACGATCTACGGGTAGACTTCCAATCTATAAACTGGATTCAACTGCCCCTCAACGGGGTTTTACTAGACAACAATTACAAGTGATACCTGAGGATACTCAATTACCACCGCATGGGCTTAACTAGCACCCTTGCGTCTATTGCACTCAAGACAAGTCAACATCACATTATTTCTGACATGACCGAGATTGTTATTTTTTCTGTCCACGGTGAATTGGCGAGGATCCTTATCCGAATACTGCCAACGCATTATACAATTGCAACTCGCGCAGTGATTATTCTGTTGTTGCTTCAGAGTAATTATTAATTCAGCATCAATATCAAATTCTCGTTGTTTTTTTTTGTCTTGTTGTTTGTAACCGGAGAGTTTTTTATCAATAATATCATCTATTGTGGTGTCATTATCATCGCCAATGATTTCATCATCGCCTGACTCTGTCAGGACAATTCTTCGAAGTTGATTTATTTTTCGTACTCTAGACACTGCGAGATAGACTAAATTCGACCATTCTATGCGATTATCTACTATCCAAACAATTGTATCCGATATAGTCAATCCCTGTGAAGAGTGTATTGTTGCTGCATAACCTAGCGTCCATGGGGATTTATTAGCACGCAATGCATCTTCAACGACATTGATATCAACCAGCACAATATCATTTAATACGAGAATCTGTCTTTGAAATCCTTCGGATTTTGGTCCTGGAATATCAACTTCGATGTTCTGTTTTCGTGTATCCGATGGCCTATAACATAACGGTACTGGAAGTGTTGCAAATTTTTGTTTATGCAATTCAAATAACTTCATCTGAAGTGTGTCCCTGACTATTTTTCTACTTGCAATGATTAAATCATTTGGTCTCCACGCTTCCCAAAACTCATTCATGGGAGTTTCCGAAATTATTTCACGGGTTATTTCACACTGGATTCTATCCGGTTGTAATCTAATTAGTTTCTTCAATTCTTTTAATTCATTATCAAGTGATCTGTGATCGGTATCAATTTCTTCATAATAGTCTACAAAACCCTTTAGCCATTCATGGGGGGATGCACCGACAAATGGTGGTGGTTGGCCGTGATCACCGCACATGACGACTTTTGTATTCTTCAATAACAACCACTCAAGAAATATTTTTAAGACATCTTCGGACACTGTGTCTATTTCATCCCACATGATAATTTCAGGAATAAATTTCTCTCCCATGCGCTCAGGAGTCCATTTATCTCCCTTCCATCTAAAGAAACTATGATAAGTGCAGGCATTTACCCCTCGTTGTTTCATCTCTCTGGCGAGTCTGTGAGTCGGTGTTAGCACAATCATGTTTGGATTGGAAACACGAAATAACTCAATTGCCCGGGTTGTTTTTCCTGACCCGCCACAGCCGTTTAAATAAACTGTTTTATATCTACAGATTGGATCAGAAATCGGTGGTGCACTAGAAAATTCTGAACACTGATTGCTTTCTAAGTAATTATTTTCAATGGTAACATCTGCTGATGGAATATAATCATGAAGCATTTCCTTCTTAATTCTCCATGACCCCCAATTCTCGTTGCCAGTAGCCTTAAAATCAGCCATTTTGCTATTTATGTAAAATGAGTCAGTAGCAACTCTAACTGCGGTGGTAGGAAATCTATTGATCATTGAAAACAGATTGATAGAAGCATAACCAAGCATAGAAGCTCTCAAATATGTGTACTGCTGATGGTATCCATCAGTGTAAGTAACAATTGTACCCAATTTGGTTCCATCGGACATAAATGCGTCCTTACGATTGACATATAAGCCCCTATTCGTTAAATCTTTGATTACAAAATCGTATTCAGCATTGTCTATAATCAATCGTGAAGAATATCTCGTATTATCATCTTTGCCACCTTGGGTAAATTTACCGATTATTCTTCGTCCAAGATCTTTTGCTTCATTGTTTCTGATTTCAAATAACTGTCTGGACCAATCCATGATTTGTTGTTCATTAAAATCAGGAAACAGTTTTCGCTCTTCGCTAATTATTTTTTCTAGATCAGGTTGTGGTAACCAGACTGATTTCTGTGCTCGATAGGATATAATTGCTTCACTGACAATTAATGATTTTAACATCTTACAATCAAGCATATACCGTAATAACACTATTGGCATCCAGTGTTTTTCAGACATGTGTTTACCAATCCAAAGATAACTACACGGATGAAGCCCTTCAGCCATTTCAAATGATACTACACAAGCGAATCCGGTTAAATCGAAATGTGGCAGTGGTCCATTAATAGCAACACGGGTCATTTCGTGTGTAGGGTGTCCAAATCGTTTGAAATATTTCTCACACTCTCCATACCCAAGAAAACTTCCTGGATAACATGCAATCATATCAACTGAAATAACGGAATCAGAGGTGTATTTTGTGTTCCATAATCCGCCGTGGCTGTATTCAAGACAGGACAATTTGACATCTGATAAGAACTCACTTCGGGTTGGTTTCCACGCGTTTTTCTTCCTAGCAAAATGTGCTACAACTGATGGAAGTGTAAAACAGTTTGCTAATAATTGATCGTTGTCTTCCCCCCCAGAACTCTGGGGAGAAAATTCACTAGCTAGTTGTTTCATTTGATTATGCAGCTCTTCAGTACGGTACAATTCTCCGTTGGGCCTTACAAACTGATCAAATCTACATTCTTCGTCTGAAGTACTATGAAATAGCCACACTGACACAGGATCGTTTTTACTCAAATGGTAAATAGCATCAAATAATTTCTGCTCTGAAAAAAACTCTTCGGTTCCAAACAGATATTTTACGGTTCTATCCCGTGGGAATATTGTTACTGCAGATGACCACGCGTGTTCGTTATGATCAATAATTTCAATGGGAGCTCCCTGTGATTTATATTTCGATTTGTATAATACTTCTCCGGTGATTGTCCTTACCGATATTGGAAATCTCAATGATGTTTCTAATTTGGCTATATCTTGAATTGTTGCCCCATGCTGTTTCACTGTCAGTTCCCACTCGGTTATTTTTTTTCGTCTTAGATCAGTTAGTTTATTTCCCCGGGACGCATTTGTGAAGTGTTCTATTATTCGTGTTGCTACACAATTGAGCCCTGTCGAATATTTCATGGGTGCTAGTTTTGAAATATCAGGTTTTTCATTGAGCGGATATATCCCGTAAACAACTACTGTGACAGGATAAGATCTTTCGTAGTAGGGTTTATCAAGTCCAGTCAAAATTCCTGGTTTTGAATCCTGAGTCACAGTGACAGTTTTTTTGTCCTTAAGAATAGGCTCGTATTTGTCCCTAATGATCCATTTTCCATTATCACGGATAAGGAATTTTATTCGAAAAAAATTTCTTTCTTCCCCAAGACGTGAGATTATCACTGCTGCTTTTTCATCATTCATGGTAGCGTCAACAACACCATCAATTCGAAATGTTGACCAACAATGAGCTGCCCCATCACGCTTGAATTCATTAAAACAGTCTCTGATTTTACTAATCAAGGTTCTATCAAGAATTTTATTCTTTGGTGTATCAGAAACTCTATCAAGATTGAATTGAACACTTTTCCAAGGCTTAATTTTCGATAATCTCTCGAACTCCTCCATACTATAATTAAAACAAGCATTTAAATGAAAGATTTAAGTATAATGAATCATTGCAAATGGCTTATGATTGGATCAGTGACACCGTGTAACAAATCATGCAGAAATGAATTCTGTTGGTATCATATGCAAAGCTTTCGTCGTGGAAGCCGAGGTCCGTTACCCTGTATTCAATGTGGGGTTGGGGTCAGGGGGAGGTCGCAATTATGCATTATGTGCGGCGGAAAACGATACAGGGAACTAAAACGCTATTATGATAAAAAAATAAAAAATACTGCCATTGACCCCAACGATGACAAAATAATAAAGACTGCTCAAGATTATATACAGAGACTTATAATTAAACCAAACAATGAATTAGAAAAATAGTGTTATTATACAAATGAACCAAGAATTCAGACCTCACCCCTCCGTGCTTGTTAATTATGAAGCATTCCGTAATGGTATTATCAGAAAATTCTATTTTCGTATGTCAAAATACAGTACACGCGTACCGTCTATAACACCAAGGGAGACCACTCTTAAATGATAATAACCAAGGGAGTTATCATTGTGATTTAGCGGCTTGGTATTTCTTTTTAGGAAAAGATATATTTTCTTTTTTTTTTAGTGTTTAAGTCAAATATTCTGTGTCACGTGCGATTAATGCGTATTTCATAACATAGGATGTGATCCGGAGATACAGGCGTTACAGGATAACACACGTGTATACTTTCTCCCTTAGATTGTGTTAACTTGTTTAATGGGTATTGTGATTCAGCGCTGGGCATTGTTTTGGAAGAAAAGACATGTTTTCAAACAATTATATTCTTTGTTCTAGTGTTTAAGTCAAATATTCTGTCTCATTTAAATACTGTGAAACACCATTAATAAGTAATTCAAGAAAATAAAATGGCATACTTGCGGATTGATGTATTAATTTCCTTTATATACCATATGAATAGTTACAACATATATACGTTAAAAAACGTTATTCTTTATAGACGTGAACAGTGGTCTAACGGTATCGTGTTTGGCTTGTAAACCCAGACAATTATTCTTCACATGTTCGCGCCCCATAGCAGACAATTGTCTGATGGTGAAACGGTTGGATGTTTTTTTTTCTATTTAATTGAGGGGAGGAAGGCGCCCCCTCTGTGTTTTTTACATTCACATAACATGCAAACCCATGCTATCAAATTCATGGTAGCGGTGGGTTGTCGGTTTTTGACAACTTACGCAACCATGAATTTGATTTCATGGGTTGCATGTTGAATGTGTAAACACATTAATGCCCTAAAATAAATAACATCCATGGATGTAATTAGCTCTCCGTCACATTTGGGTAGCCCCGTATGGTGTTCAAAATGAATTACCGGCCAAAAAAAGGTTTGGATGCACATTGGGTAACCCCAGAATGAATTATAGGCTAATAGAAACGGTCATAGGGTCATATCTCAAAGAGCAAAAACAAAAAAAAAACATTCTGATATAAAACAGAAACAGAAAAATGCTCTAACAAAGGACCCTATGAAAGACACAAAGGCCTAATAAGGGACCCAATGAATGCAAATAGAACCAAAACGCGGCCTATATCAAGGGGGCCAAATGACTGATAATCGCTCATCATGGTTGATATTTATTTTTGTCTGCATTTGTATTTATATATACAGAATTAATTTTAAAAAATATATTTATATATACAGAATTAATTTTAAAAAATATATTTATATATACAGAATTAATTTTAAAAAAGATATTTATATATACAGACTGAATTTTTAAAAAAGATATTTATATACAGACTGAATTTTAAAAAAAGATATTTATATATACAGACTGAATTTTAAAAAAATATATTTATATATACAGACTGAATTTTTAAAAAAGATATTTATATATACAGACTGAATTTTAAAAAAATATATTTATATATACAGACTGAATTTTTAAAAAAGATATTTATATATACAGAATTAATTTTAAAAAAGATATTTATATATACAGAATTAATTTTTAAAAAAGATAGTTATATATACAGACTGAATTTTTAAAAATATTAACGGCTCTTTTATTTTTGAAAAATGAATTAGAAATATGTATTATCATATATGAATTCTGAAATTATGAATAGCATCATAGTTGAAATTGCAAAATTGAAAAATCAGAATATTAGATTGTCAGATGGGTTAAATCCTGATCAAATCAAGTCGGATTTTCAGGATATAGAATACGGAGTTAGCACTAACAAGTATATGTTGCCAAAGAAATATGCACTCATCAAAAAAATTCAAAATTCTATTCGAGACTCTCTTGCATTTTCCAGTGAAGTAGATGTGTTTGTTCCGTTATATACTATCGTGGAAGGAATACGAAAAGAATTGGGTAACGAATATGAATTGAAAAAGGAAGTTAATTCTAAAATTAGAAACTTACGAGCGTTAATTCAAGAAAATGAACTATTTTGATTGACCGGCCCCTCAAAAGATTTTGTCAGACAGTAAAATCTCCTTGAGATTTTCATTTTTTTTTGTCATTTTTGATTGAATCAGTGAAAATATTTCACACTGCTAAAATAAAATAGAATCCTAACTTTTAAGAACTTTTCTCTATGGAAAATCCAATGCAAAATCGACTACTTGACCCTACGAGGTTTTTTGATGAAAATCGATGAAAAATGACCAAACATCACTGAAAACAGGCAAAAATTGATGAAAAATGGCTAAAAATCATCAAAAATGAGTTTTAACAGCTTTTCCTTATGGAAAATCCCATGTAAAATCGACTACTTGACTGTAAAATCTCTTTGAGATTTTCAACTGAAAACCACCAAAATGGCACCAAAACAGGCAAAATCAATGGATAAAAAATAAAAATATTTCACAGCAATAAAAAATTGGACCGTTAAGGATGGAATCATTGATGGGAAAAATTGTTTTACAATTGAAAAATGGTTTCTGATTTCAAATAATGGTCAATGAAGCATTAACGACCCGATTGGCTCGTGAGCGACTAGATGCAATTAAGAAATTTATACCAATTCGCGACTCTGTCAGGAATAAACTGCAACAACGACAGAGTTTACAAACTGATTTTGCTCTGGAGTCTGAAGAGTTGTTTAAACCAGTAACCACAGCAACGAAAGGAGTAGAGCGTGCTTTACTGGGAGATAGTCCCGAGACGGGGAAATCTGTTATTGGTGAGCTTGAAAAACTAGCAGCGAAAACTGAACAAACTGAAAAAACTGATCCGAAAAAAACGACTGTTTCTCTGCTGAATAAATTTACTGATCATGCTAAAATATTAATAAAAAAACCTAGTTTATTGAAATCAAAGGATTATCAAGCCTTTGGTAATTTTGCTGCTCAAAGCTATAATTCAAAAAAAGATTTTTTAAAGGACGAGTATAAAAATGATAGAATATCAAGTAATGATTGGTTCGATTATTTGTATAAACTAAATAAAGGGATTGGTCGTTTGAATAAGGATGAGATAGGATACAAGGAATTTAAAAAGGGAATTAGTAATTATAAAAGAGAACAAATAGAAGAGCGACAACGAGAAATAGAAGAACGGCAAGAACTAAAACGTCAAACACCAACACGTAGACAAACAAGAAGACAAAAAAAACAACAACTACCACCTGATGATGATGATTTAGAAGAACGACGTCAAACACCAACACGGAGACAAAAAAAACAAGAAGAACCTAAAAAACAACAACTACCACGTGATGATGATGATGATGATACTCTTGATTATTTACAAACCACGGATACAGACAAACTAGATGAAGCAGCTGGCTATAGCGGAAGTGGACTGCAAAATCCAAGGATTGGAAACACTTGTCCTGATAGTGTTATCAATGATATATCACGATTAGATGTTCTTGTAGGAGGGTTCCGAGCTGGAAATAACTCTCCAGAAATAATTAATGAAGCAGCTGATATTTGTAGACGATTATTTGCCGGTGGTATCATGGATATCAAAACTTATCGAGATTTCATTGACGAGTTAGCAAATGGGTATCATAGCGATTAAATAACAATTGAAAACACTATTGTTTTTATAATAATGATCATCCATTACAATCATGATAAACCAACCCTCGTCTATGTAGTTAATTCACGGTTTCCAGTTTATAGAGCATACTACGGAGATGGCCTCGGCAAGACCATTTTAGGATTCTTTTCAAGAACGGCCCCAAAAGTGATGCCGTTAGCTAAACAACTTGGAATGAAAGCCATTGATGTTATTCGTGATAAGGGTATTAGTACTGTTGGAGATCTTGCCGGGAAAGCGTTTTCAACTGCGAAGGATAAAATAACATCATTAGTGAGTCGAAAAAAGAAACCGTTACCGTCTACAGAAGAAATGCCTGCAAGTGTTAGTAAAATTATAAATAACGCAGTAGATGAAAAACTAGCGTCGATGGTAAATCAAGGAGACCAAAGCAATATTGCAAATATGATAGCGGGAAGTGGCTTTAGAAAACCACGTCGATGAAATCCTATGGATTTTCACGCTAGCGTTTTTCACGATGAAATGGAAAATCCGATTTAGACTCTGATAAATAGAATAAAATGTTCAAAAAATCATCTGATCCAGCATTTGATATAGACGCCCCAGTGCGTAAAGATGATTCTGTACGCGATTATCAATTTTATTCTTATCACGCAGTACAACCAGATCTCCGATCGCGAATTGAACTTCAAGTTCATGATACCAGTAAATATTTTCTACCGTGTGAGGCATTTATTGAAGTAGAAGGAGAACTTGTAACAAATGTTGCAGCTGATACCCCATATGACAATAACTCAAATGTCCGAGTTGGTTTTGTTAATAACGGCATCATGGCGTTATTTGAAAGCGCTAGATATCTCATTGATGGAAAAGAAATTGAATCCATTGACCGTGAAGTTGATATGGCCACAACAATCATAGGGTTAGCGAGATATTCTGATGATTATACAAGATCAGCGGGTCCATCTATGATGTTTGCAAAGGATACCTCTGATACCGCTGATCACCTTCAATTCATTAAAGTGTTAACAGCACAGGGTACTGCAGAAGCCAATCAACAAGAAGCAGCTAATCCAGAACGTCGAATTAGACCCGGAGCTGCGTTTGATATTCTCGGAGGCGTTAATGGTAATCTCAATTTAGGATTTGCAACACGTGTAGCAACGTTGCATGGGCAGCGTCGACGATTTTCATGTGCGATTCCACTACATCACATATTTGGATTCTGTAGAAACGTCCGAAAAGTTATTTATGGAGCCAAACACACAATAGCGCTTGTACGAAAGGGTACTGATGATGATGCAATCTGGCGTAATGCTGGGGTTGCTGCCGGTAAAGTCATTTTAACAAAACTATCATTATGGATGCCAGTGTTAACTCCATCAATCACAGACGAACAGCGACTACTATCATTTATGGACCAAGGAGGAAAGTCGTTGTTAAGTTGGTTATCAGTGACCACGGATATTAAACAAGACAGTGTTGATGGTACATTCACATGGCACCTGGCATCAAAACAAGGGGTTTCAGCTCCACGTCATATATTTATTGCGTTACAGAATGCTGCGCGAGTTGGTAGTCAAGAACGAAGTCATATGATATTTGATCAGTTAGGTGTTAGTGAAGTCTCGCTGAGAATAAACGGACAGCAGGAACCATCCGAGGATATACAACTTGATTACGGTCAGAATCATATTGCACGTGTCTATCATAACCTGTTGTCATTTATGGCACGTGATCAAAATGTGGATACCGGTTTGCAAATATCACAATTGGATTTTAAAAGCCTCTATCCGATTTATTACTTTTCATTGGAACATCTTGATTTGATGAGACAATCTGTCGTTGATATACACTTTAGAGCCCGTGTAACCCGTCCGACTGGTCCACCAGTTGCTGGGGTTGCTCCTATCCTTATCCCGAATTATAGAGCAGTTGCTGTCATTCTTAGTGATAAATCAATGTTACTTGAAGGTGTTGGTGGAAGAATGAGAGTGGTAGATGCACCAGTAGAAAATCTTTGAACGATTTTTCATTGAATTAGAATCAATCAATTATATATAATGTCATATAGTGTTATTAGTGTTACGTTAACTCCTGGTCAAATCAAAAAATTGCAATCAGAATCGGCTAAAAAATGTGGAACCACAATCACGTTGAAACCTAATCAAATGACGGGTGGTGAAAATAAATTATCGCTGACAACTCGTCAGGTGAAACATTTCAATGATGCTTTCAAGGATAAAAAGGGAGTTCAGATTACTCTCTCTGCGGCTGCTATTAAAAATATGATGAAAACAGGTGGTATATTTCCATTGTTAGCTGCAATACCAGCATTGATTGCAGCAGCAGCCCCAGCGGTGGCTAAAGCAGCAGCGTTAGGAGCCGTTGGTACTGCAGCAGGAATGGCGTTGAAAAAGGCAGCTGGACAAGGATATAAAAAAAAGAGACGATCCGTTCAAGGATTGGGTCTAAGACTACCAGGAACCCCGTATTCGTGGTACAGCGGAAAAGGTCTAAGACTACCAGGGACCCCGTATTCATGGTACAGCGGGAGATCCGTTCACGGATCAGGCCTGAGACTACCAGGAACGGTTTATTAATACAGAAATCATCAATGATTCCAATGTCCAATTTTGATTTAATGGATGCTGCTAAAAAACTAGCGATTAAACATTTCAGAGGTGTTTTTATGAAAGATCAATTACCACATCAACCAAACAAAACTGAAACAGGTATTATTAATCTCGATAACAGCACCGGACCTGGAACTCACTGGGTTGCATACGCTATTGATCCACGTGGGATTGTCTATTTTGATTCATATGGATTAGCCCCACCAAAAGAGTTTATGCGGTATATAAAAACCCTTCCAATGAAGACTTGGTATTCTACGCTACCAACACAACAAATCAATGACCCACCAATATGCGGCAGTGAAGTATTAAATGTCCTTGACGCTATTTCTAACTCCTTGGGTAACCCAAGGGGAAAACCACCACACATTGTCGTAAATGACTACACTAGTAATCGCTTTTTAGAGAGAGATATATAAAATATCATGATTGATATTTGGGGAAGACCTCTGAAACCCAAACCCGATGACACTGCAACTCCTGATTCTATCAAGGATATAACAAAAAAAATTAAAGATGAAATAGCTGAGACGTTGAATTTAGAAAGTGTTGAACCCAATGAAATAGTTGTATTTCAGGACAAACAGGGTAAATTGAAATCTAGTAATATCTCTCTGGATGATATTTTAGTTAAACAACAAAATGCAATCGAGAACACAGTTGCGTTATTTTCCGATCAGGGTAAACTCAAACCAGGTGTACTCGTTTCGACGATTACAGATCGATTAAAAACTCTCAACGACGAGTTAAACAATTCTGTGGTTGTACTAGCAACACTTGAATCTAGAATTGAAGAACACATAAAACAGTTTATATCATTTCGTAGAAATATCATTGATAAATTTATTGGAACCCCGTTAGATAAAATTGAACTAAAACTCCCTGATATTAAAAAATCCATCGATGAGACGAAAACTTTCATCGAAGACATCAAAGGGGATGCAACGAGGATGATAACAGCCATTGAAAAAACAAAAATTCCTCATGAGAAAACCAACAACTTAGTATACACGATCCAACACGGATCATTTGAGTGGACACCTACAAACAACACATTAGATATCACTGCAACCGTTAAGGGTATTTATCGATTAACACTAGTAACACCATTATCTCAATTTAATATTTCATCGTTCAGTTCATCCGGGGTCAATAATACAATTTCAACGATCATCGACAAGAATACAACTGAAAAGTTTACAATCGCATCTACTGATAAAAATTTGGTTAGGGTCTCAACAACGTGGTATGTGGAATTCGTAGCGGATTTAAGTAAATCGTAATTGAAAACGCTAGCGTATTTAAAATAAAAATGATTTCATCATCGCAATATCGCTATGATCAGGTCAGAGAGTATCAAACTAGACTCAAAACCTTGTCTGAGGAGTATGAATTGAAAATTAAAAAATATCGCAGGAGAATTACCGCAATTGATGTTACTGTGTACGCTGTGAGTGGTGTAATCACCGGAGCCGGTATTATACTGTCTTCAGTGACAATGATGGCCCCGATAGCTGTTCCAATTTGCATTTCTGCGGCAACAACAATCGCTGGAATAATTTCAATAATCACAAAAAAAATATCCTCATGCAGCCAACGGAAACTACAAGACTACATAATTCAATTTCATGTTGTGTCTACTGCATACTCGCAATTATCCTCATTGATATCGTCATCGCTCGATGATACAATTATATCAGAGAGTGAGTTTTCAGCGATGGTAGATATATATGATTCTGCGATGTCAAAATTAGAAATACATCATGAATATAATAACAATGACAACACAGATGGAATTACTTCAACAAATAGTGGAGAACACAAACCCAGTACAAACAAGCATGATCTCAATAACCTCAACGAATCCAGAATTCAGTGTGAATTTCCCCTCTCCAGTCCCAGTGAAGGAGATAGCGCTAGCAAAATTACGAGTATACCACAGTTGGCCAAATATTAGGTCAAAATCATTTGGTGGTCAACAACCCAATAATTCACTGGTATTTGCAAATAAGAATAAACCCGACGGTACCCCAGACTGGAACGTTGTTTCCATACCAACCGGATCATATCAAATTGAACAAATCAATGATGAATTCGCGCGTAGAATAAAATCGATTACTGGAAAAGAATCAAAAATAGCTATAACAGTTCATGTGCCGACACTATCATCTGCCATTGAAATAAGCACAGAAGGATACGTCGTAGATATCTATCAGAGTTCTATTAGAACCGTACTAGGATGGCCTGAATTACCACCCGGAGGAAAAACCGTTAAATTACCAGAACCACAAAAAACCGATTATATCACAGACAGGATAAAATCTGATAATCCAATAAAGAGTTATAAAGATTATAATAAGTGGGAACTTTTCAATGGAATAGTAGAAAATAACGTTGTCAAATTCGTACCCCGACAGAACAAAATTACTGAAAATTTCACAGCGATGGAATATGATTTTTTACTGTTGTTAATATCCATTAAATCCGGCACTCTCACCCGAGATGAATTTATCAGCGTTGTAGAAATATGTAACAAAATCATCAATGACATGGAAACATTTCATTCACAAATTATTCAAGAGATATTAGGTGACGATAATCCTAAAACGAGAACAGAGTTTGCGATGAAAAGTAATATACGCGTAGAAGATATTCGTGAGTTTAAACTACCAGGATATAATATCTCAGAATTACAAAAATCTCTCAGTGATGCCATCGATGAAGGTTTCAAAAAAATCCATGATACGTGGAAAAAAACACAACCACAACCACAAACAACTATCCTCAAACATAATAATGACCCAGATGGTGGTGGCAGGCATATTGCTCCGTTCAATGTGAATATTTCAACGGTGATTGCGCTCAATTTAGTATGTGATGTGATCGAAGGAAGCTATCAAATAAATTTAGAACGATCAAATCAAGCTCAGCAAGGATATATTTTGTATTCATTTGCACCAACAGCCCCTCCAGGATTTTTAATAATTGAGTCCCCGGTGAATCCAGTCTATATGCGATGTCATAATAATTCATTAACCAGAATTAATTTCAAACTCACAGATCAGTCTAATAATCTGATTGATTTACAAGAGGAGGTTTTACAAATTAGTCTATTTGTGAAATCATAAATGATTTTCGTCCTAAGGACTGGATCAAATATTCGGTTAAAATCACCGTAAACCTAGAACTGAAAGTTCTAGCAGCAGAGGGGGTGAGTGACAACGACGTTGCGACATCAACGAAAACGCGAATGTTTTCAGACAAGGGTCGGAGACTTATTTTTTCGCGAGAAGGGTCTAGTGTTATTTTGGAGGGGGTATAATCAAAAATAAAAACAAAAAAAAGTTGTCTGATTCGCCCCCTCTGCTGCTCAATAATGTCTTGCATAGGGAGCATACTACTCGTGAAGGTCGACGGTTTACACAGGTAGTAGTGCCTCGGAACTATAGACCGCATGTGTTGAAGTTGGCACACGAGTCAACGATGGGGGGTCACCTGGGCTCTACAAAAACTAAAGACCGTGTATGTGCAGAATTTCATTGGCCAGGGGCTCACGGGGATGTAACTAGGTATTGCAGATCATGCGACATATGTCAGAAAACGCAGTACAAAGGGAAAGTGAAACGCGTACCTATCGGTAAAATGCCTTTAATCGAAACTCCGTTCAAACGCGTGGCGATAGATATTGTTGGTCCATTATCACCTCTTACAGACCGCAAGAATAGGTACATCTTGACTATGGTTGATTATGCAACCAGGTATCCGGAAGCCGTCGCTCTACCATCCATCGAAACTGAGCGAGTAGCCGAAGCCCTAGTAGAAATGTTCAGTAGATTAGGGATTCCGGAAGAGATTCTGACGGACTGTGGGTCACAGTTCACATCACTTCTCATGGCAGAAGTTAGTAGGCTTCTATCAATCAAACAACTATGGACAACTCCATATCACCCAATGTGCAACGGGCTGGTTGAGAAGTTCAATGGAACACTCAAACAAATGTTGCGACGGATGTGGTCAGAGCGTCCGAACGATTGGGATAGATATCTCCATGCAGTATTATTTGCATATCGAGAGGTTCCTCAAGAGAGTCTAGGGTTTTCACCATTTGAACTTTTATACGGAAGAACGGTGCGAGGGCCAATGAAAATTTTAAGACAATTATGGTCAGATGACGAAACAGATGACGAGATTCGAACGACATATCAGTACGTATGTGATTTGAAGGACAAGTTGAGAGACTTGTGCAATAGCCCATGAAACGTTAAGGCAAGCTAGTAGTCGCGCAGCTCGCTACTATAATTCAAAAGCGCGTGATCGGAAATTTAAAAAGGATGACAGAGTTTTGGTTCTCCTTCCAACCGAGAGAAACAAATTGATGTTACAATGGAAAGGTCCATATACCATCATAGATGAAAAGGGAGGCATGGATTATACCATCGATGTAGGTGGAAAGTCCGTACGTTTCATGCTAATTTATTGAAACGGTACTATGATCGGACAAATGCAAAGCCAGACCAAGGAATTTTAAACGTGGTCGGGGTAGCCATCATTGAGGAGGATGAGGAACAAGAGTCAGTTCCAGGTCTTAATTTGAGTGGGTTACTGGAGTGCGACATGGGAAAAACGGTATTTAATGAGTCCCGATCTGACTGAGAAACAGAAAAAGCAGGCTCAGGATCTCATCAATGACTATCCCGATGTGTTCTCGAACAAACCTGGTAAGACAGACGTGCTAGAGCATAGGATTAAACTTACATCGCATGAACCATTTCGAGTTAAGGGGTACCCAATGCCTCATGCATCCAAAGATGTCATCGAAAAGGAAGTTGAAGAAATTCTTAAATTAGGAGTGATAGAGAAGTCGTGCTCACCGTATGCATCACCTGTCGTTCTAGTGAAAAAGAGTGACGGCACAAACAGATTCTGCATTGACTTCCGCCAATTGAACGCGCGTACGGTATTTGATGCCGAACCCATACCGGACATTGAAAGTATTTTCGTCCGTATGGCAGGGCATAAATGTCAAGAGACTGGATCTGACAATGGGATATTGGCAGATACCCTTGTCAGAGGGAACAAAAGAAATGACTGCGTTCACCACCGGAAGTGGATTGTACCAATTTCGTGTTCTACCGTTCGGGTTGGTAAACGCCGGGGCTTGCGCTGTAAGACTAATGCGTAAAGTGATGCAGGGATTTCAGCATGTGGAAACCTACATTGACGACATCTTTATATTTAGTGATACGTGGGAAGAGCATTTACGTGACATTGCTCAAGTTCTAGATCGATTACGTGAAGCTAAGTTGACTGTAAAACCTACTAAATGCAACGTGGGGTATAGGAGCTTAGTGTTTGGGACACGTAGTTGGGAGGGTAAACGAGTTGAGACCCGACCCCAAGAAAATTGCAGCAATCAGGGATTCATTGCCACCCACGTCAAAGAAGCAAGTTAGGTCATTTATCGGGTTGGCAGGGTATTATCGAAAATTCATCCCTAACTTTGCAGCCATAGCCAGTCCTTTAACGGACCTAACCAAAAAGGGGCAGCCAAATAAAGTTCAATGGGGAGGTAACAAGACAGGGCTTTTAACACTTTAAAAAAATTGCTAACAGAAGCTCCCGTACTTAAGTTGCCCGAACTGAACAAAACATTCATTTTGAGAACCGATGCTTCAGAGTTGGGACTAGGGGCGGTTTTATTACAGGAACAAGATGGAGTCAAGCTCCCAGACGCCTACGCCAGCAGGAAATTACTTCCAAGAGAAAAGAATTTCTCGGTAATAGAGAAAGAGTGTTTAGCAGTAGTGTGGGGAATAGATAAATTCCAAACCTACCTCCAGGGTCGAGAATTCAATCTGGAAACAGATCATCAGCCTCTACTTTACCTCAATAAGGCAAAGATTAATAATTCACGGTTGATGCGATGGGCCTTGTTGTTACAACCTTACAGATTCCGAATCGAGGCAATCAAAGGTACGGAAAATGTAGGTGCGGATTATCTCAGTAGACATTGATTATCTGGTTACCCATATCGTGTAATTTCGTGGTTTTTAAAGTAAATATACTTTTTTTAGGGGGGAGGTGTGTTCCGAAATGCCCGATATGGCATAGAGGATACACTATACTCCTCTAAGCTATATTTTAAGCATTAATTTTGTCATATAATGTGTTTGTCGACGTTCTGTATTTCATGAATTATTATTTTTAAACTCGTTGTTATGACGTCGTTACGCAATATCCGATATGGCGTAGAGGGTACACCATACTCCTCAACGTGAATTGTCCTATACAGCGAGTTGCACGTGCCGCGCGGATAATTCACGCGAATTACTTTTTTACAAGTACGGCCGACTAATATATAAGTACAGTGCAGGGTCTTTTTAAGACACAGTGGACATTAGAGCAGACCTCTAAACGTTACATTTGTCGGATTTTAGAGCCAAAGAGTTGGGTGAGTTAAATACATTCCTTTTTGGTTTATTGTTTCTGTTGAATATTCAGTTTCGGAATAGCACGTTAGTTTTTATGTATTGCGTAAATTCATTTTTATTATTTGGGAAACTGTCTATTTTTATATTCAGCTCGCCGGTCGTGTGAATAGATGAGTATTCAAGACCAATGATAACCGGTGGAATGGAGACGGACAATGAACTACTGTCACACCGGAGGGAAGTGAAATGTTAACACTTGCAGTTTTGTTTGGTTGACTACTTTTATGTAAAACACGAATAGCGTGTTTGTAGTCAATAGAACCCTCCGTTTGCTTTTTGACTATTTATGTAAAACACGAATAGCGTGTTTAGTCAATTGGATAGTATTGTTTGGTTTTTATTGATTATATTTTTGTGTGTGTAACACGAATAGTATGGTTATAGTCAATTAAACCTTATGGTTTGAATTACTGACTATGTTGTGTGGGGTACGAATTTCGTATCAATAGTCAAATTCATGCTACGTTTCTAGATATATAATACAGTAGTGTATGACTATAGACATAATACAGTAGTGTATGACTATAGAGATATAGTACAGTGGTGTACGACTAGAGATATAGTACAGTGGTGTACGACTACAGATATATATAGTACAGCAGTGTATGACTACATGTATAATACAGTAGTGTATGTATACCGTCATATAGTAGGGTGGTAGATTCATTTGTGTGTGTATTGTGTGCTCATTATATATATATATATACCTATCATGATTTTTTTTTATAATATAAGTTTTATTTGAACAAACGTGTTTGTTATTTCTTCAAAACCCAACCTAATCTCAAAGGGTCGGCTCGACTACGTTACAATTTTGGTGGCAGCGATGGGATTGTACTTTCTATCCGAGCAAACTTTTGGATTGTTAGTTTGAGTTTTCATATCCAACAAGTGTCGGGAAAAGCCTTTGAGACAGGAGTGTTTTGAGAAATACTATTTTACATTTCATTGTAAACGAAACTGAATTTGGTCTTCCCTTAGATAAACAAGTTAATTTAGTGACGCTCGTTTGAAGCGAACGTTTATCTAAAATCATGTCGTCCACGAGGGAATTGTTAGAGCTTGGTAAGCAATTGGGGTATGAGGGGGAAGCTTTACAGCAGTTTATCAAGGACGAACAAAAGAGAGAACTAGATCGACGCGCCGAAGAAAGAGAGGCTGAAAAAGAAAGAATACAGGCAGAACGCGAAAAACTAGAATTAAACGCACGCCTCGAAAAGGAAAGACAGGAGGCAGAACGCGAAAAACTAGAATTAAACGCACGCATCGAACGAGAGGCAGAACGCGAAAAATTAGAATTAAACGCACGCATCGAAAAGGAAAGACAGGAGGCAGAACGCGAAAAACTAGAATTAAACGCACGCATCGAACGAGAGGCAGAACGCGAAAAATTAGAATTAAACGCACGCATCGAAAAGGAAAGACGGGAGGAAGAACGCGAAAAACGAACTAAAACGCACGCATCGAAAAGAAGTTTCAACGTGAACAGGAAGCAGAGCGCGAGAAATTAGAAGTTAGTGCGCGGGTCGAAAGGGAAAAGCTGGAGTTAGAAAGGTCTAGACTAGAGAACGATAGGGTATTTCAATCGAGTAAATTCAAAAAACCACAACTCCCAGCATTTGAAGAATATAAAGATGACTTAGATAGTTACCTGTTGAGATTTGAGAGATATGCTACTGCGCAAAATCTCCGAAAAGAAGATTGGGCATTACACCTGAGCACTTTATTAAAAGGTAGGGCTTTAGAAGTGTACTCAAGGATACCAAGTGCAGAGGCATCTAACTACGATTTGTTAAAGGATGCATTACTGAAAAGGTTTGAACTTACTGAAAAGGGTTTCAGGGAAAAATTCCGATCTAGTAAGCCAGAAAAGGGAGAAAACTTTGATCAATTTGTATACCGGATAACTAATTACCTATTCCGTTGGTTAGCTTGCGGGGGAGTCGCAAAAACTTACGAAGCAGTATGTGATTTTCTTGTCAGAGATCAATTGCTTGCAGTATGTAGTAAGGAACTATTCCAATACTTAAAAGAGAAAACCATTAATAAGTCAAGCGAGATGGCAAAACAAGCAGATATATTCGCTGATGCGCACGGAGGGGTTATGAACGTGATAGTCCGGGACACGAGGGGTCCTAAGGAAAGTAAGCAGGTCAATTCAGATAAAACTAATTTTGGGAGGGGTTTACCTCAAAACCAAAAGGGTGAGTTAGTCAGGTTAGATCAGAGGGGACCTAGAAGTCAAGATAGACAGAGAAAACAATGTTTCAGTTGCGGAGAGTAGGGTCATATGTCTAGCGCATGTCCGAAGCGTAAAAGGGATTTACCAAAGGCGGTAGGGGTATATGGTAGGCTCTTCAGCTTGTGTAGAGAGCAATAAGAGTGGCTCCAATCAAAAGGCATCAAACGTATCAATACAGTGTGAGGGATTAGTGAATGGGGTTAGGGCCTCAGTACTTAGAGACACGGGATGTAATACAGTAGTTGTTAAGCAAAGTTTGGTAAGGCCGGATCAATACCTTGGGGAAACTGTATCTGTCAGATTGATGGATAATACCGCAGTACAAGTGCCGACCGCATGCGTACATATCGAAACACCTTATTTGACAGGCACAGTGACAGCATGTTGTGTAAAGCAACCTCTGTATGATCTGATTGTAGGTAATATAGAAGGGGTAGCGAATTTTGTTGTGCCAGGCAAAGCATTGGCCGATGTTCCAACTTCCATGGCTGCTGAAACTAGGTCACATATATCTAAGAGTAAGAAGCCTTTGTCAAAATTAAAAGTACCAGATGCCATACCGATGATAGATAAAAGGACACCAATTAAAAAGCAAAATGAAGACGAGTCGTTGTCAATAATCAGAAATAAAGCCGCGTCAGGGGAAGTCATGAAATGTAAAGGTGGGGGTAGCTACAGGTTCAAATATCTCAATAAGCAGCAGAGGGGGCGAATCAGACAACTTTTTTTTGTTTTTATTTTTGATTATACCCCCTCCAAAATAACACTAGACCCTTCTCGCGAAAAAATAAGTCTCCGACCCTTGTCTGAAAACATTCGCGTCGCAACGTCGTTGTCACTCACCCCCTCTGCTGCTAGAACTTTCAGTTGGGGTTAACCGAATATTTGATCAAGTCCGATACGATATCGTGTTCGAGGGTCATGTAAATTTATTGTTACAAATCCGTGTGGGGTAGACTGAGCATGACTAAAGAAATTTCTAAATTGATTGAAGTCCATATCAGAACACCATGTCTGCCAAATATTTCGTAGCGTATGTGTATCAACGCCGTTGAATACAGCAAGCATATTACAGTTATCTCTAATCACTTTTGGAATCTGAGTGTAGCGTTGAGTGACATAGATCACATCCGTGTTTTTATGCCTGCCTCTGGAAAATATTCTAGCAGGATTTTTTTGATTATCTAACATGACATCGTCGTATACAACTAAATTGTTGATACTTCCATCGAGGTCATTCACGGATGGCGCCTCGTCAATATCGGTTATAAATTCAATAACATCCTCGGCGGCAATCTCTGAAGCGTTTTCATTAAAATCTTTTAGCACTTCATAGCATCGTTGATCATCTACGCTAGGGGCAATTAAATACAACTTATCCCACTTCATCCATCTCATTATTAAATTGAGCAACAATTGCGTTTTACCGGATCCAGATGGTCCGATTATAATTGCGCGGATAGAGTTTGGTAGCGCTGCATGATGCTTCACTGGTTCTCTTGTTTTAGTCGCTGAAAAATCAATTATATTCATATCTCTATACATAAATTATGGATCTATATTGCGTGAAGTGTAAGACGCGTACTGGCACAGATGACTTGACGACGATTACAACTAAAAATAACCGATCAGCGCTTTCTGGTAAATGCGTACAATGTAGTACAAAGAAATTTAGATTTGTTTCTAAACCCAAGGAACTCAAGGAACCTTTAAAAAAAAACGAGGAGGTGATATCGCAGCCAAATTAGCAAAACTCCCTGGAACTCCATGGGCAAAATACCCTGGAGAAAAGCACCTTCCAGGATATAGCTACTGTGGACCGGGAACAAGACTTGATATCAGACTCAATGATCAAAATCAGCCCCGACCCGGTGAGGAACCAATAAACGCTATTGATAAGGCCTGTCACCTTCATGATGTATCTTATAAAAGCAGTAATCTGCAGCACAGGCATCTAGCAGATGTGAAATTAATTCATGCGTTAAATGCTATTTCTGATAAATCTTTCAAAGAAAAATTGGCTTCCTTTTTGATTAAATCGGCTATGAAAAGTAAATTGATGTTAGGGGCTGGTAATTAATAACAACATGGAATCTATTTATTATTCCCCAAGAGGATACTGGAGGGGTAAATCAGCAATCCATAAACTCGCTAGCGCTGCAAAAGTGAAAAAAACCACTGCGGCTCATTGGTTATCCAAACAGGCACTATGGCAAATTTATCTACCACCGCCTAAACAAATCAATTTCTCGCATTTTGATGTGACCGGACCCAATGAAGTTCATCAGGCTGATATATTATTTCTGCCACATGATCGTGGTTACAAATACGCATTAACCGTAGTTGATATTCCAAGTCGATACAAAGAAGCAGAACCGTTAAAAACAAAATCAGCCACTGAAGTGGCTTCTGCATTTGAAAGGATTTATCGAAGGAGTCCTCTGCACTGGCCAAATCTGTTACAAGTTGATCCTGGCAAGGAATTTCAGGGTGCAGTGTTATCTACAATGAAATATCACAATGTCGCTATCAGACGAGGGCATACTGCACTGCATCGTGATCAGGCCATTGTAGAACGATTTAATAAAACCCTTGCTGAGCGGTTATTTGGATATCAATACGCAAAAGAATTCATCCAAGAAAAAAGATCCCGTGAATGGGTTAAAAGGTTACCAGCTGTGATTACTGCACTGAATAACGAGATTACTAGAACCATCAACATGAAACCTATCAATGCGATTAAAAAGAAGTCAATACCTGAAATGGAAATTCAAAAAGATTTTAGCGTTTCCCAACCAATTCTTGGTAGTAATGTCATTGTGAGGTACTTATACGAACCAGGAGAGCTTGAGGGTGGCACAAAAAGGGCTACTGATCCTATTTGGAGTGTTACTGCACATAAGATATCTAGTATAACACGATCTACGGGTAGACTTCCAATCTATAAACTGGATTCAACTGCCCCTCAACGGGGTTTTACTAGACAACAATTACAAGTGATACCTGAGGATACTCAATTACCACCGCATGGGCTTAACTAGCACCCTTGCGTCTATTGCACTCAAGACAAGTCAACATCACATTATTTCTGACATGACCGAGATTGTTATTTTTTCTGTCCACGGTGAATTGGCGAGGATCCTTATCCGAATACTGCCAACGCATTATACAATTGCAACTCGCGCAGTGATTATTCTGTTGTTGCTTCAGAGTAATTATTAATTCAGCATCAATATCAAATTCTCGTTGTTTTTTTTTGTCTTGTTGTTTGTAACCGGAGAGTTTTTTATCAATAATATCATCTATTGTGGTGTCATTATCATCGCCAATGATTTCATCATCGCCTGACTCTGTCAGGACAATTCTTCGAAGTTGATTTATTTTTCGTACTCTAGACACTGCGAGATAGACTAAATTCGACCATTCTATGCGATTATCTACTATCCAAACAATTGTATCCGATATAGTCAATCCCTGTGAAGAGTGTATTGTTGCTGCATAACCTAGCGTCCATGGGGATTTATTAGCACGCAATGCATCTTCAACGACATTGATATCAACCAGCACAATATCATTTAATACGAGAATCTGTCTTTGAAATCCTTCGGATTTTGGTCCTGGAATATCAACTTCGATGTTCTGTTTTCGTGTATCCGATGGCCTATAACATAACGGTACTGGAAGTGTTGCAAATTTTTGTTTATGCAATTCAAATAACTTCATCTGAAGTGTGTCCCTGACTATTTTTCTACTTGCAATGATTAAATCATTTGGTCTCCACGCTTCCCAAAACTCATTCATGGGAGTTTCCGAAATTATTTCACGGGTTATTTCACACTGGATTCTATCCGGTTGTAATCTAATTAGTTTCTTCAATTCTTTTAATTCATTATCAAGTGATCTGTGATCGGTATCAATTTCTTCATAATAGTCTACAAAACCCTTTAGCCATTCATGGGGGGATGCACCGACAAATGGTGGTGGTTGGCCGTGATCACCGCACATGACGACTTTTGTATTCTTCAATAACAACCACTCAAGAAATATTTTTAAGACATCTTCGGACACTGTGTCTATTTCATCCCACATGATAATTTCAGGAATAAATTTCTCTCCCATGCGCTCAGGAGTCCATTTATCTCCCTTCCATCTAAAGAAACTATGATAAGTGCAGGCATTTACCCCTCGTTGTTTCATCTCTCTGGCGAGTCTGTGAGTCGGTGTTAGCACAATCATGTTTGGATTGGAAACACGAAATAACTCAATTGCCCGGGTTGTTTTTCCTGACCCGCCACAGCCGTTTAAATAAACTGTTTTATATCTACAGATTGGATCAGAAATCGGTGGTGCACTAGAAAATTCTGAACACTGATTGCTTTCTAAGTAATTATTTTCAATGGTAACATCTGCTGATGGAATATAATCATGAAGCATTTCCTTCTTAATTCTCCATGACCCCCAATTCTCGTTGCCAGTAGCCTTAAAATCAGCCATTTTGCTATTTATGTAAAATGAGTCAGTAGCAACTCTAACTGCGGTGGTAGGAAATCTATTGATCATTGAAAACAGATTGATAGAAGCATAACCAAGCATAGAAGCTCTCAAATATGTGTACTGCTGATGGTATCCATCAGTGTAAGTAACAATTGTACCCAATTTGGTTCCATCGGACATAAATGCGTCCTTACGATTGACATATAAGCCCCTATTCGTTAAATCTTTGATTACAAAATCGTATTCAGCATTGTCTATAATCAATCGTGAAGAATATCTCGTATTATCATCTTTGCCACCTTGGGTAAATTTACCGATTATTCTTCGTCCAAGATCTTTTGCTTCATTGTTTCTGATTTCAAATAACTGTCTGGACCAATCCATGATTTGTTGTTCATTAAAATCAGGAAACAGTTTTCGCTCTTCGCTAATTATTTTTTCTAGATCAGGTTGTGGTAACCAGACTGATTTCTGTGCTCGATAGGATATAATTGCTTCACTGACAATTAATGATTTTAACATCTTACAATCAAGCATATACCGTAATAACACTATTGGCATCCAGTGTTTTTCAGACATGTGTTTACCAATCCAAAGATAACTACACGGATGAAGCCCTTCAGCCATTTCAAATGATACTACACAAGCGAATCCGGTTAAATCGAAATGTGGCAGTGGTCCATTAATAGCAACACGGGTCATTTCGTGTGTAGGGTGTCCAAATCGTTTGAAATATTTCTCACACTCTCCATACCCAAGAAAACTTCCTGGATAACATGCAATCATATCAACTGAAATAACGGAATCAGAGGTGTATTTTGTGTTCCATAATCCGCCGTGGCTGTATTCAAGACAGGACAATTTGACATCTGATAAGAACTCACTTCGGGTTGGTTTCCACGCGTTTTTCTTCCTAGCAAAATGTGCTACAACTGATGGAAGTGTAAAACAGTTTGCTAATAATTGATCGTTGTCTTCCCCCCCAGAACTCTGGGGAGAAAATTCACTAGCTAGTTGTTTCATTTGATTATGCAGCTCTTCAGTACGGTACAATTCTCCGTTGGGCCTTACAAACTGATCAAATCTACATTCTTCGTCTGAAGTACTATGAAATAGCCACACTGACACAGGATCGTTTTTACTCAAATGGTAAATAGCATCAAATAATTTCTGCTCTGAAAAAAACTCTTCGGTTCCAAACAGATATTTTACGGTTCTATCCCGTGGGAATATTGTTACTGCAGATGACCACGCGTGTTCGTTATGATCAATAATTTCAATGGGAGCTCCCTGTGATTTATATTTCGATTTGTATAATACTTCTCCGGTGATTGTCCTTACCGATATTGGAAATCTCAATGATGTTTCTAATTTGGCTATATCTTGAATTGTTGCCCCATGCTGTTTCACTGTCAGTTCCCACTCGGTTATTTTTTTTCGTCTTAGATCAGTTAGTTTATTTCCCCGGGACGCATTTGTGAAGTGTTCTATTATTCGTGTTGCTACACAATTGAGCCCTGTCGAATATTTCATGGGTGCTAGTTTTGAAATATCAGGTTTTTCATTGAGCGGATATATCCCGTAAACAACTACTGTGACAGGATAAGATCTTTCGTAGTAGGGTTTATCAAGTCCAGTCAAAATTCCTGGTTTTGAATCCTGAGTCACAGTGACAGTTTTTTTGTCCTTAAGAATAGGCTCGTATTTGTCCCTAATGATCCATTTTCCATTATCACGGATAAGGAATTTTATTCGAAAAAAATTTCTTTCTTCCCCAAGACGTGAGATTATCACTGCTGCTTTTTCATCATTCATGGTAGCGTCAACAACACCATCAATTCGAAATGTTGACCAACAATGAGCTGCCCCATCACGCTTGAATTCATTAAAACAGTCTCTGATTTTACTAATCAAGGTTCTATCAAGAATTTTATTCTTTGGTGTATCAGAAACTCTATCAAGATTGAATTGAACACTTTTCCAAGGCTTAATTTTCGATAATCTCTCGAACTCCTCCATACTATAATTAAAACAAGCATTTAAATGAAAGATTTAAGTATAATGAATCATTGCAAATGGCTTATGATTGGATCAGTGACACCGTGTAACAAATCATGCAGAAATGAATTCTGTTGGTATCATATGCAAAGCTTTCGTCGTGGAAGCCGAGGTCCGTTACCCTGTATTCAATGTGGGGTTGGGGTCAGGGGGAGGTCGCAATTATGCATTATGTGCGGCGGAAAACGATACAGGGAACTAAAACGCTATTATGATAAAAAAATAAAAAATACTGCCATTGACCCCAACGATGACAAAATAATAAAGACTGCTCAAGATTATATACAGAGACTTATAATTAAACCAAACAATGAATTAGAAAAATAGTGTTATTATACAAATGAACCAAGAATTCAGACCTCACCCCTCCGTGCTTGTTAATTATGAAGCATTCCGTAATGGTATTATCAGAAAATTCTATTTTCGTATGTCAAAATACAGTACACGCGTACCGTCTATAACACCAAGGGAGACCACTCTTAAATGATAATAACCAAGGGAGTTATCATTGTGATTTAGCGGCTTGGTATTTCTTTTTAGGAAAAGATATATTTTCTTTTTTTTTTAGTGTTTAAGTCAAATATTCTGTGTCACGTGCGATTAATGCGTATTTCATAACATAGGATGTGATCCGGAGATACAGGCGTTACAGGATAACACACGTGTATACTTTCTCCCTTAGATTGTGTTAACTTGTTTAATGGGTATTGTGATTCAGCGCTGGGCATTGTTTTGGAAGAAAAGACATGTTTTCAAACAATTATATTCTTTGTTCTAGTGTTTAAGTCAAATATTCTGTCTCATTTAAATACTGTGAAACACCATTAATAAGTAATTCAAGAAAATAAAATGGCATACTTGCGGATTGATGTATTAATTTCCTTTATATACCATATGAATAGTTACAACATATATACGTTAAAAAACGTTATTCTTTATAGACGTGAACAGTGGTCTAACGGTATCGTGTTTGGCTTGTAAACCCAGACAATTATTCTTCACATGTTCGCGCCCCATAGCAGACAATTGTCTGATGGTGAAACGGTTGGATGTTTTTTTTTCTATTTAATTGAGGGGAGGAAGGCGCCCCCTCTGTGTTTTTTACATTCACATAACATGCAAACCCATGCTATCAAATTCATGGTAGCGGTGGGTTGTCGGTTTTTGACAACTTACGCAACCATGAATTTGATTTCATGGGTTGCATGTTGAATGTGTAAACACATTAATGCCCTAAAATAAATAACATCCATGGATGTAATTAGCTCTCCGTCACATTTGGGTAGCCCCGTATGGTGTTCAAAATGAATTACCGGCCAAAAAAAGGTTTGGATGCACATTGGGTAACCCCAGAATGAATTATAGGCTAATAGAAACGGTCATAGGGTCATATCTCAAAGAGCAAAAACAAAAAAAAAACATTCTGATATAAAACAGAAACAGAAAAATGCTCTAACAAAGGACCCTATGAAAGACACAAAGGCCTAATAAGGGACCCAATGAATGCAAATAGAACCAAAACGCGGCCTATATCAAGGGGGCCAAATGACTGATAATCGCTCATCATGGTTGATATTTATTTTTGTCTGCATTTGTATTTATATATACAGAATTAATTTTAAAAAATATATTTATATATACAGAATTAATTTTAAAAAATATATTTATATATACAGAATTAATTTTAAAAAAGATATTTATATATACAGACTGAATTTTTAAAAAAGATATTTATATACAGACTGAATTTTAAAAAAAGATATTTATATATACAGACTGAATTTTAAAAAAATATATTTATATATACAGACTGAATTTTTAAAAAAGATATTTATATATACAGACTGAATTTTAAAAAAATATATTTATATATACAGACTGAATTTTTAAAAAAGATATTTATATATACAGAATTAATTTTAAAAAAGATATTTATATATACAGAATTAATTTTTAAAAAAGATAGTTATATATACAGACTGAATTTTTAAAAATATTAACGGCTCTTTTATTTTTGAAAAATGAATTAGAAATATGTATTATCATATATGAATTCTGAAATTATGAATAGCATCATAGTTGAAATTGCAAAATTGAAAAATCAGAATATTAGATTGTCAGATGGGTTAAATCCTGATCAAATCAAGTCGGATTTTCAGGATATAGAATACGGAGTTAGCACTAACAAGTATATGTTGCCAAAGAAATATGCACTCATCAAAAAAATTCAAAATTCTATTCGAGACTCTCTTGCATTTTCCAGTGAAGTAGATGTGTTTGTTCCGTTATATACTATCGTGGAAGGAATACGAAAAGAATTGGGTAACGAATATGAATTGAAAAAGGAAGTTAATTCTAAAATTAGAAACTTACGAGCGTTAATTCAAGAAAATGAACTATTTTGATTGACCGGCCCCTCAAAAGATTTTGTCAGACAGTAAAATCTCCTTGAGATTTTCATTTTTTTTTTGTCATTTTTGATTGAATCAGTGAAAATATTTCACACTGCTAAAATAAAATAGAATCCTAACTTTTAAGAACTTTTCTCTATGGAAAATCCAATGCAAAATCGACTACTTGACCCTACGAGGTTTTTTGATGAAAATCGATGAAAAATGACCAAACATCACTGAAAACAGGCAAAAATTGATGAAAAATGGCTAAAAATCATCAAAAATGAGTTTTAACAGCTTTTCCTTATGGAAAATCCCATGTAAAATCGACTACTTGACTGTAAAATCTCTTTGAGATTTTCAACTGAAAACCACCAAAATGGCACCAAAACAGGCAAAATCAATGGATAAAAAATAAAAATATTTCACAGCAATAAAAAATTGGACCGTTAAGGATGGAATCATTGATGGGAAAAATTGTTTTACAATTGAAAAATGGTTTCTGATTTCAAATAATGGTCAATGAAGCATTAACGACCCGATTGGCTCGTGAGCGACTAGATGCAATTAAGAAATTTATACCAATTCGCGACTCTGTCAGGAATAAACTGCAACAACGACAGAGTTTACAAACTGATTTTGCTCTGGAGTCTGAAGAGTTGTTTAAACCAGTAACCACAGCAACGAAAGGAGTAGAGCGTGCTTTACTGGGAGATAGTCCCGAGACGGGGAAATCTGTTATTGGTGAGCTTGAAAAACTAGCAGCGAAAACTGAACAAACTGAAAAAACTGATCCGAAAAAAACGACTGTTTCTCTGCTGAATAAATTTACTGATCATGCTAAAATATTAATAAAAAAACCTAGTTTATTGAAATCAAAGGATTATCAAGCCTTTGGTAATTTTGCTGCTCAAAGCTATAATTCAAAAAAAGATTTTTTAAAGGACGAGTATAAAAATGATAGAATATCAAGTAATGATTGGTTCGATTATTTGTATAAACTAAATAAAGGGATTGGTCGTTTGAATAAGGATGAGATAGGATACAAGGAATTTAAAAAGGGAATTAGTAATTATAAAAGAGAACAAATAGAAGAGCGACAACGAGAAATAGAAGAACGGCAAGAACTAAAACGTCAAACACCAACACGTAGACAAACAAGAAGACAAAAAAAAACAACAACTACCACCTGATGATGATGATTTAGAAGAACGACGTCAAACACCAACACGGAGACAAAAAAAACAAGAAGAACCTAAAAAACAACAACTACCACGTGATGATGATGATGATGATACTCTTGATTATTTACAAACCACGGATACAGACAAACTAGATGAAGCAGCTGGCTATAGCGGAAGTGGACTGCAAAATCCAAGGATTGGAAACACTTGTCCTGATAGTGTTATCAATGATATATCACGATTAGATGTTCTTGTAGGAGGGTTCCGAGCTGGAAATAACTCTCCAGAAATAATTAATGAAGCAGCTGATATTTGTAGACGATTATTTGCCGGTGGTATCATGGATATCAAAACTTATCGAGATTTCATTGACGAGTTAGCAAATGGGTATCATAGCGATTAAATAACAATTGAAAACACTATTGTTTTTATAATAATGATCATCCATTACAATCATGATAAACCAACCCTCGTCTATGTAGTTAATTCACGGTTTCCAGTTTATAGAGCATACTACGGAGATGGCCTCGGCAAGACCATTTTAGGATTCTTTTCAAGAACGGCCCCAAAAGTGATGCCGTTAGCTAAACAACTTGGAATGAAAGCCATTGATGTTATTCGTGATAAGGGTATTAGTACTGTTGGAGATCTTGCCGGGAAAGCGTTTTCAACTGCGAAGGATAAAATAACATCATTAGTGAGTCGAAAAAAGAAACCGTTACCGTCTACAGAAGAAATGCCTGCAAGTGTTAGTAAAATTATAAATAACGCAGTAGATGAAAAACTAGCGTCGATGGTAAATCAAGGAGACCAAAGCAATATTGCAAATATGATAGCGGGAAGTGGCTTTAGAAAACCACGTCGATGAAATCCTATGGATTTTCACGCTAGCGTTTTTCACGATGAAATGGAAAATCCGATTTAGACTCTGATAAATAGAATAAAATGTTCAAAAAATCATCTGATCCAGCATTTGATATAGACGCCCCAGTGCGTAAAGATGATTCTGTACGCGATTATCAATTTTATTCTTATCACGCAGTACAACCAGATCTCCGATCGCGAATTGAACTTCAAGTTCATGATACCAGTAAATATTTTCTACCGTGTGAGGCATTTATTGAAGTAGAAGGAGAACTTGTAACAAATGTTGCAGCTGATACCCCATATGACAATAACTCAAATGTCCGAGTTGGTTTTGTTAATAACGGCATCATGGCGTTATTTGAAAGCGCTAGATATCTCATTGATGGAAAAGAAATTGAATCCATTGACCGTGAAGTTGATATGGCCACAACAATCATAGGGTTAGCGAGATATTCTGATGATTATACAAGATCAGCGGGTCCATCTATGATGTTTGCAAAGGATACCTCTGATACCGCTGATCACCTTCAATTCATTAAAGTGTTAACAGCACAGGGTACTGCAGAAGCCAATCAACAAGAAGCAGCTAATCCAGAACGTCGAATTAGACCCGGAGCTGAGTTTGATATTCTCGGAGGCGTTAATGGTAATCTCAATTTAGGATTTGCAACACGTGTAGCAACGTTGCATGGGCAGCGTCGACGATTTTCATGTGCGATTCCACTACATCACATATTTGGATTCTGTAGAAACGTCCGAAAAGTTATTTATGGAGCCAAACACACAATAGCGCTTGTACGAAAGGGTACTGATGATGATGCAATCTGGCGTAATGCTGGGGTTGCTGCCGGTAAAGTCATTTTAACAAAACTATCATTATGGATGCCAGTGTTAACTCCATCAATCACAGACGAACAGCGACTACTATCATTTATGGACCAAGGAGGAAAGTCGTTGTTAAGTTGGTTATCAGTGACCACGGATATTAAACAAGACAGTGTTGATGGTACATTCACATGGCACCTGGCATCAAAACAAGGGGTTTCAGCTCCACGTCATATATTTATTGCGTTACAGAATGCTGCGCGAGTTGGTAGTCAAGAACGAAGTCATATGATATTTGATCAGTTAGGTGTTAGTGAAGTCTCGCTGAGAATAAACGGACAGCAGGAACCATCCGAGGATATACAACTTGATTACGGTCAGAATCATATTGCACGTGTCTATCATAACCTGTTGTCATTTATGGCACGTGATCAAAATGTGGATACCGGTTTGCAAATATCACAATTGGATTTTAAAAGCCTCTATCCGATTTATTACTTTTCATTGGAACATCTTGATTTGATGAGACAATCTGTCGTTGATATACACTTTAGAGCCCGTGTAACCCGTCCGACTGGTCCACCAGTTGCTGGGGTTGCTCCTATCCTTATCCCGAATTATAGAGCAGTTGCTGTCATTCTTAGTGATAAATCAATGTTACTTGAAGGTGTTGGTGGAAGAATGAGAGTGGTAGATGCACCAGTAGAAAATCTTTGAACGATTTTTCATTGAATTAGAATCAATCAATTATATATAATGTCATATAGTGTTATTAGTGTTACGTTAACTCCTGGTCAAATCAAAAAATTGCAATCAGAATCGGCTAAAAAATGTGGAACCACAATCACGTTGAAACCTAATCAAATGACGGGTGGTGAAAATAAATTATCGCTGACAACTCGTCAGGTGAAACATTTCAATGATGCTTTCAAGGATAAAAAGGGAGTTCAGATTACTCTCTCTGCGGCTGCTATTAAAAATATGATGAAAACAGGTGGTATATTTCCATTGTTAGCTGCAATACCAGCATTGATTGCAGCAGCAGCCCCAGCGGTGGCTAAAGCAGCAGCGTTAGGAGCCGTTGGTACTGCAGCAGGAATGGCGTTGAAAAAGGCAGCTGGACAAGGATATAAAAAAAAGAGACGATCCGTTCAAGGATTGGGTCTAAGACTACCAGGAACCCCGTATTCGTGGTACAGCGGAAAAGGTCTAAGACTACCAGGGACCCCGTATTCATGGTACAGCGGGAGATCCGTTCACGGATCAGGCCTGAGACTACCAGGAACGGTTTATTAATACAGAAATCATCAATGATTCCAATGTCCAATTTTGATTTAATGGATGCTGCTAAAAAACTAGCGATTAAACATTTCAGAGGTGTTTTTATGAAAGATCAATTACCACATCAACCAAACAAAACTGAAACAGGTATTATTAATCTCGATAACAGCACCGGACCTGGAACTCACTGGGTTGCATACGCTATTGATCCACGTGGGATTGTCTATTTTGATTCATATGGATTAGCCCCACCAAAAGAGTTTATGCGGTATATAAAAACCCTTCCAATGAAGACTTGGTATTCTACGCTACCAACACAACAAATCAATGACCCACCAATATGCGGCAGTGAAGTATTAAATGTCCTTGACGCTATTTCTAACTCCTTGGGTAACCCAAGGGGAAAACCACCACACATTGTCGTAAATGACTACACTAGTAATCGCTTTTTAGAGAGAGATATATAAAATATCATGATTGATATTTGGGGAAGACCTCTGAAACCCAAACCCGATGACACTGCAACTCCTGATTCTATCAAGGATATAACAAAAAAAATTAAAGATGAAATAGCTGAGACGTTGAATTTAGAAAGTGTTGAACCCAATGAAATAGTTGTATTTCAGGACAAACAGGGTAAATTGAAATCTAGTAATATCTCTCTGGATGATATTTTAGTTAAACAACAAAATGCAATCGAGAACACAGTTGCGTTATTTTCCGATCAGGGTAAACTCAAACCAGGTGTACTCGTTTCGACGATTACAGATCGATTAAAAACTCTCAACGACGAGTTAAACAATTCTGTGGTTGTACTAGCAACACTTGAATCTAGAATTGAAGAACACATAAAACAGTTTATATCATTTCGTAGAAATATCATTGATAAATTTATTGGAACCCCGTTAGATAAAATTGAACTAAAACTCCCTGATATTAAAAAATCCATCGATGAGACGAAAACTTTCATCGAAGACATCAAAGGGGATGCAACGAGGATGATAACAGCCATTGAAAAAACAAAAATTCCTCATGAGAAAACCAACAACTTAGTATACACGATCCAACACGGATCATTTGAGTGGACACCTACAAACAACACATTAGATATCACTGCAACCGTTAAGGGTATTTATCGATTAACACTAGTAACACCATTATCTCAATTTAATATTTCATCGTCCAGTTCATCCGGGGTCAATAATACAATTTCAACGATCATCGACAAGAATACAACTGAAAAGTTTACAATCGCATCTACTGATAAAAATTTGGTTAGGGTCTCAACAACGTGGTATGTGGAATTCGTAGCGGATTTAAGTAAATCGTAATTGAAAACGCTAGCGTATTTAAAATAAAAATGATTTCATCATCGCAATATCGCTATGATCAGGTCAGAGAGTATCAAACTAGACTCAAAACCTTGTCTGAGGAGTATGAATTGAAAATTAAAAAATATCGCAGGAGAATTACCGCAATTGATGTTACTGTGTACGCTGTGAGTGGTGTAATCACCGGAGCCGGTATTATACTGTCTTCAGTGACAATGATGGCCCCGATAGCTGTTCCAATTTGCATTTCTGCGGCAACAACAATCGCTGGAATAATTTCAATAATCACAAAAAAAATATCCTCATGCAGCCAACGGAAACTACAAGACTACATAATTCAATTTCATGTTGTGTCTACTGCATACTCGCAATTATCCTCATTGATATCGTCATCGCTCGATGATACAATTATATCAGAGAGTGAGTTTTCAGCGATGGTAGATATATATGATTCTGCGATGTCAAAATTAGAAATACATCATGAATATAATAACAATGACAACACAGATGGAATTACTTCAACAAATAGTGGAGAACACAAACCCAGTACAAACAAGCATGATCTCAATAACCTCAGCGAATCCAGAATTCAGTGTGAATTTCCCCTCTCCAGTCCCAGTGAAGGAGATAGCGCTAGCAAAATTACGAGTATACCACAGTTGGCCAAATATTAGGTCAAAATCATTTGGTGGTCAACAACCCAATAATTCACTGGTATTTGCAAATAAGAATAAACCCGACGGTACCCCAGACTGGAACGTTGTTTCCATACCAACCGGATCATATCAAATTGAACAAATCAATGATGAATTCGCGCGTAGAATAAAATCGATTACTGGAAAAGAATCAAAAATAGCTATAACAGTTCATGTGCCGACACTATCATCTGCCATTGAAATAAGCACAGAAGGATACGTCGTAGATATCTATCAGAGTTCTATTAGAACCGTACTAGGATGGCCTGAATTACCACCCGGAGGAAAAACCGTTAAATTACCAGAACCACAAAAAACCGATTATATCACAGACAGGATAAAATCTGATAATCCAATAAAGAGTTATAAAGATTATAATAAGTGGGAACTTTTCAATGGAATAGTAGAAAATAACGTTGTCAAATTCGTACCCCGACAGAACAAAATTACTGAAAATTTCACAGCGATGGAATATGATTTTTTACTGTTGTTAATATCCATTAAATCCGGCACTCTCACCCGAGATGAATTTATCAGCGTTGTAGAAATATGTAACAAAATCATCAATGACATGGAAACATTTCATTCACAAATTATTCAAGAGATATTAGGTGACGATAATCCTAAAACGAGAACAGAGTTTGCGATGAAAAGTAATATACGCGTAGAAGATATTCGTGAGTTTAAACTACCAGGATATAATATCTCAGAATTACAAAAATCTCTCAGTGATGCCATCGATGAAGGTTTCAAAAAAATCCATGATACGTGGAAAAAAACACAACCACAACCACAAACAACTATCCTCAAACATAATAATGACCCAGATGGTGGTGGCAGGCATATTGCTCCGTTCAATGTGAATATTTCAACGGTGATTGCGCTCAATTTAGTATGTGATGTGATCGAAGGAAGCTATCAAATAAATTTAGAACGATCAAATCAAGCTCAGCAAGGATATATTTTGTATTCATTTGCACCAACAGCCCCTCCAGGATTTTTAATAATTGAGTCCCCGGTGAATCCAGTCTATATGCGATGTCATAATAATTCATTAACCAGAATTAATTTCAAACTCACAGATCAGTCTAATAATCTGATTGATTTACAAGAGGAGGTTTTACAAATTAGTCTATTTGTGAAATCATAAATGATTTTCGTCCTAAGGACTGGATCAAATATTCGGTTAAAATCACCGTAAACCTAGAACTGAAAGTTCTAGCAGCAGAGGGGGTGAGTGACAACGACGTTGCGACATCAACGAAAACGCGAATGTTTTCAGACAAGGGTCGGAGACTTATTTTTTCGCGAGAAGGGTCTAGTGTTATTTTGGAGGGGGTATAATCAAAAATAAAAACAAAAAAAAGTTGTCTGATTCGCCCCCTCTGCTGCTCAATAATGTCTTGCATAGGGAGCATACTACTCGTGAAGGTCGACGGTTTACACAGGTAGTAGTGCCTCGGAACTATAGACCGCATGTGTTGAAGTTGGCACACGAGTCAACGATGGGGGGTCACCTGGGCTCTACAAAAACTAAAGACCGTGTATGTGCAGAATTTCATTGGCCAGGGGCTCACGGGGATGTAACTAGGTATTGCAGATCATGCGACATATGTCAGAAAACGCAGTACAAAGGGAAAGTGAAACGCGTACCTATCGGTAAAATGCCTTTAATCGAAACTCCGTTCAAACGCGTGGCGATAGATATTGTTGGTCCATTATCACCTCTTACAGACCGCAAGAATAGGTACATCTTGACTATGGTTGATTATGCAACCAGGTATCCGGAAGCCGTCGCTCTACCATCCATCGAAACTGAGCGAGTAGCCGAAGCCCTAGTAGAAATGTTCAGTAGATTAGGGATTCCGGAAGAGATTCTGACGGACTGTGGGTCACAGTTCACATCACTTCTCATGGCAGAAGTTAGTAGGCTTCTATCAATCAAACAACTATGGACAACTCCATATCACCCAATGTGCAGCGGGCTGGTTGAGAAGTTCAATGGAACACTCAAACAAATGTTGCGACGGATGTGGTCAGAGCGTCCGAACGATTGGGATAGATATCTCCATGCAGTATTATTTGCATATCGAGAGGTTCCTCAAGAGAGTCTAGGGTTTTCACCATTTGAACTTTTATACGGAAGAACGGTGCGAGGGCCAATGAAAATTTTAAGACAATTATGGTCAGATGACGAAACAGATGACGAGATTCGAACGACATATCAGTACGTATGTGATTTGAAGGACAAGTTGAGAGACTTGTGCAATAGCCCATGAAACGTTAAGGCAAGCTAGTAGTCGCGCAGCTCGCTACTATAATTCAAAAGCGCGTGATCGGAAATTTAAAAAGGATGACAGAGTTTTGGTTCTCCTTCCAACCGAGAGAAACAAATTGATGTTACAATGGAAAGGTCCATATACCATCATAGATGAAAAGGGAGGCATGGATTATACCATCGATGTAGGTGGAAAGTCCGTACGTTTCATGCTAATTTATTGAAACGGTACTATGATCGGACAAATGCAAAGCCAGACCAAGGAATTTTAAACGTGGTCGGGGTAGCCATCATTGAGGAGGATGAGGAACAAGAGTCAGTTCCAGGTCTTAATTTGAGTGGGTTACTGGAGTGCGACATGGGAAAAACGGTATTTAATGAGTCCCGATCTGACTGAGAAACAGAAAAAGCAGGCTCAGGATCTCATCAATGACTATCCCGATGTGTTCTCGAACAAACCTGGTAAGACAGACATGCTAGAGCATAGGATTAAACTTACATCGCATGAACCATTTCGAGTTAAGGGGTACCCAATGCCTCATGCATCCAAAGATGTCATCGAAAAGGAAGTTGAAGAAATTCTTAAATTAGGAGTGATAGAGAAGTCGTGCTCACCGTATGCATCACCTGTCGTTCTAGTGAAAAAGAGTGACGGCACAAACAGATTCTGCATTGACTTCCGCCAATTGAACGCGCGTACGGTATTTGATGCCGAACCCATACCGGACATTGAAAGTATTTTCGTCCGTATGGCAGGGCATAAATGTCAAGAGACTGGATCTGACAATGGGATATTGGCAGATACCCTTGTCAGAGGGAACAAAAGAAATGACTGCGTTCACCACCGGAAGTGGATTGTACCAATTTCGTGTTCTACCGTTCGGGTTGGTAAACGCCGGGGCTTGCGCTGTAAGACTAATGCGTAAAGTGATGCAGGGATTTCAGCATGTGGAAACCTACATTGACGACATCTTTATATTTAGTGATACGTGGGAAGAGCATTTACGTGACATTGCTCAAGTTCTAGATCGATTACGTGAAGCTAAGTTGACTGTAAAACCTACTAAATGCAACGTGGGGTATAGGAGCTTAGTGTTTGGGACACGTAGTTGGGAGGGTAAACGAGTTGAGACCCGACCCCAAGAAAATTGCAGCAATCAGGGATTCATTGCCACCCACGTCAAAGAAGCAAGTTAGGTCATTTATCGGGTTGGCAGGGTATTATCGAAAATTCATCCCTAACTTTGCAGCCATAGCCAGTCCTTTAACGGACCTAACCAAAAAGGGGCAGCCAAATAAAGTTCAATGGGGAGGTAACAAGACAGGGCTTTTAACACTTTAAAAAAATTGCTAACAGAAGCTCCCGTACTTAAGTTGCCCGAACTGAACAAAACATTCATTTTGAGAACCGATGCTTCAGAGTTGGGACTAGGGGCGGTTTTATTACAGGAACAAGATGGAGTCAAGCTCCCAGACGCCTACGCCAGCAGGAAATTACTTCCAAGAGAAAAGAATTTCTCGGTAATAGAGAAAGAGTGTTTAGCAGTAGTGTGGGGAATAGATAAATTCCAAACCTACCTCCAGGGTCGAGAATTCAATCTGGAAACAGATCATCAGCCTCTACTTTACCTCAATAAGGCAAAGATTAATAATTCACGGTTGATGCAATGGGCCTTGTTGTTACAACCTTACAGATTCCGAATCGAGGCAATCAAAGGTACGGAAAATGTAGGTGCGGATTATCTCAGTAGACATTGATTATCTGGTTACCCATATCGTGTAATTTCGTGGTTTTTAAAGTAAATATACTTTTTTTAGGGGGGAGGTGTGTTCCGAAATGCCCGATATGGCATAGAGGATACACTATACTCCTCTAAGCTATATTTTAAGCATTAATTTTGTCATATAATGTGTTTGTCGACGTTCTGTATTTCATGAATTATTATTTTTAAACTCGTTGTTATGACGTCGTTACGCAATATCCGATATGGCGTAGAGGGTACACCATACTCCTCAACGTGAATTGTCCTATACAGCGAGTTGCACGTGCCGCGCGGATAATTCACGCGAATTACTTTTTTACAAGTACGGCCGACTAATATATAAGTACAGTGCAGGGTCTTTTTAAGACACAGTGGACATTAGAGCAGACCTCTAAACGTTACATTTGTCGGATTTTAGAGCCAAAGAGTTGGGTGAGTTAAATACATTCCTTTTTGGTTTATTGTTTCTGTTGAATATTCAGTTTCGGAATAGCACGTTAGTTTTTATGTATTGCGTAAATTCATTTTTATTATTTGGGAAACTGTCTATTTTTATATTCAGCTCGCCGGTCGTGTGAATAGATGAGTATTCAAGACCAATGATAACCGGTGGAATGGAGACGGACAATGAACTACTGTCACACCGGAGGGAAGTGAAATGTTAACACTTGCAGTTTTGTTTGGTTGACTACTTTTATGTAAAACACGAATAGCGTGTTTGTAGTCAATAGAACCCTCCGTTTGCTTTTTGACTATTTATGTAAAACACGAATAGCGTGTTTAGTCAATTGGATAGTATTGTTTGGTTTTTATTGATTATATTTTTGTGTGTGTAACACAATAGTATGGTTATAGTCAATTAAACCTTATGGTTTGAATTACTGACTATGTTGTGTGGGGTACGAATTTCATATCAATAGTCAAATTCATGCTACGTTTCTAGATGTATAATACAGTAGTGTATGACTATAGACATAATACAGTAGTGTATGACTATAGAGATATAGTACAGTGGTGTACGACTACAGATATATATAGTACAGCAGTGTATGACTACATATATAATACAGTAGTGTATTATTACCGTCATATAGTAGGGTGGTAGATTCATTTGTGTGTGTATTGTGTGCTCATTATATATATATATATACCTATCATGATTTTTTTTTTATAATATAAGTTTTATTTGAACAAACGTGTTTGTTATTTCTTCAAAACCCAACCTAATCTCAAAGGGTCGGCTCGACTACGTTACATTATTGTATCAGTAGTTTTGAATGAGCTGATCTAACATTTGTCCTGATGTATCGGAAAGATATAATTCAGAATGCCTTCCAATGGATTCAAAATAATCATAAAGTAGTGTTCTATCCAAAACTTAAAATGAGCATTTATAATTCCAAATGAATAATTTTTAAATAAGAGCCTCCTCTCAAATTATACCTGAACACAGTTAATGTACTAATTAGAGATTCCTAAAGACTGACTTTAGAAACCGAAATTTTGTTTACCTGATTCTAATACATAATCACCTGACCTACGACGCAACGTTGTTTTCTGGGGAAAAATCTTCACGAGCTTTTAAGCAAGGTCAGGCTTCGAGAAGATTCTAAGTTCGTAAATAAGTCCCGACTTTGAACTCAACTATCAGTAAACAACCTATTTTGTAACTTGCAAACATGACGAAAATCAGATATACAAAAACTATATATTCCATCATGGACAAAAGCCAAGAACACAATATAGGTTCTTTAGCTGTTTCGAATCAATCGAAAGTTCTATAATCACGCATTTCCTTAACCATACTACTACTCAACAAATGCGTAGAGAGCGTAACATACATTTGTTCATTTCGCGATTGACAAAGGCAGTTACTGATAAGCTCCATCCATGTCGAGTGTATTATATGACACTTTTGTACATCTAATTCATAAAGCGCTTTTTTTGCCAAAGTATAAATACATACAATATCATAGAACCACTCGGCAAGGTATATTTCCAAATAACCGTTGCTTGTCTCCATTTAAGTCCACAATCATTTAATTTAATTAATAATTGTTTTTGGTGAGTTGCGTCAGAATAATCAGACATGTTAAATATCCTGTTTTCTAAAGTACTGTATTATTTTTACTTCTTGATTACTTTTAAAAGTTCAATATGCAACAAGAAAAACAGGGATTTTTAATTGGTATTACATTGCTTGCACTACTGTGGCAAGCTTTTCAAAGATATAGATATATATGTGTGTGTGTGTGTGTGTGTGTGTGTAACTCGATAACTACTTTCTTTGCCTGAAAAACATGCCCCAGCCACCAAGCGCAAAGCATCAATTCAAAAGTGTTCTCCATGGTATAGCAGTGTTAGGGACCAGCTTGGCACTGCTAAAATAGACCGCCGTAAAGCGGAGAAGCTTTGGCGATTCACCAGACTCACTATTTATAAACAAATCTATGAAGCCACTAAGAAGAACATAGAAAAACTTAGTCTATTTAGCCAAATTATACAAATACAATACTAAAATCACGCAGAGTTTCAGCTGCAAATAGCTATTCGAGACTTCTAACAAACTAATGTCAAGGAACACATGTACACCACACCAATGCTAATTATTTTCTCTCCAGTAGACCTTCCAGACCCATTTGCAAATTTCTTACATGACAAGGTACAAACTGATGTAATTAATACCTCTCTCTCTCTCATCCGGGGAATTCCAATCATTTTAAACTGTCATTGTAAAGCCTCTGCTGAAGACACAAACACTCTACCTTAACGATTTAAAGAACTACCGCCCAGTTTCTAATCTCCCGTTCATATTAAAAATCTGTCTTTATATCCATGTACTGTCTGCATATCGCTCTTGTCACTGTACTATAAATACTCTTCTGAAAGTAGTTAATGACATTCTCTCTGCTTTTGGATAGTGGAAAGATTATAGTCCTCACTCTCCTTGATTTGTTTGCAGCATTTGACACAAGAGACCATGATATATTACTTCACAATGCAATCTTTCTGTGGGTCAAGTCCTACTTAGTTAACAGGACACAACTTGTATCTGCAAATGTATCACGCAAGCCCAGTTGTTATATGTGTTCCACAGGGGTCTGTTCTCGGTCTTGGTCCTGTTCTCTTCTATCTATACACACAACCGCTCTCATGTGTCATAGATCATCAACCAGTGTCTCATCAATTTTACGCTGATGACTCCCAAATATTCAAATATAACCACCCAACTGAAGTTGATGCTACCTATCAAGGAGTAGAAAGGCGCATTTCTGATGTGAAATCATTGATGACATGTAACACGCTGAAGATGAATGATGATAAAACTGAGGACATTCTGATCACAACACAAAGACTGTCTCATTCACATCCTTTACCTCAAACAATAAATATCATCAACACCAACATTAAATTTACAGTCAGTACGAAACCTAGGTGTTAATCTAGACAGTACTTTCACATTGCACCAACATGTCATGATTATATGCAAGGTTGCATATCTTCAGCGGAGACGCGTCAGCTGCATTCGCAAATATCTTTCAGTTGAAAGCACTAAAACTTGTGTATTTGACTGACCAGGATTGGTTAATAATGTAATTTATGTTTTAGTTAAAAAGAATCTTTTTGAGAGCTCATTCTAGTTGTAGGTGAAAACAAATATAGACAGTGTTTAATTGATGGAATTTCAGTCCTTTAACAATCTTTAGTTTGGAACACTCTTTACTAACATTATTACTTGACTATTTCGTGTAGAATTGACAGCACATGTTTCAAACACATGAAGGTCTAGAAAATGCAGCGGGTCATATCCTTTCCTCTAAGCAAAAGCTGACATCCAGGTTTCATTGACCACTGATAAACATATGTTTGATCATGAGCACTCATACCTTTTTGAAGTTACTGAACTTTCACTATAACTGTGCTTGTATGGGTCTACTATCGAAACGGAATTAATACCGTGACTCCTATAAAGGTTTGAGGTGTTTGACACTGATCGAAAATGTCTGACAATTCGCAAATGTAACAGACGTAGAGGAGTTCCGTTTCTCAACAAGTGTGACGCTTGTTAGTGTTTTTGCTAGCGCGCGGGGAGTGATTCTCTGGTGTGCTGACATCAAACTTTCCATGCTGAATTGCTTTGGGCCTGTCGTGACAACCAATCTACAATTACTGCATGGGCGAGTTTTTTTTTACTTGTTGCTGTACTTTTCAATATCATCTTGGACTATAAAAAACCAACTAAATTATGTAATTGGTGCCGTTTAATTAAAAGTTTCCAACGCTATTTTACCTTTCATCGTCGGCCTCATCAACCAATCCACGAGTGATTCTCTAATGTTTTAATACTTTATATGATTTAGCGTGTGCATCAACTTTATACCACGATTTTTCGTTGTTATAGATCTGGATTTGTATACGGAAAAACATCGCGCTTGAAACTTGGCTGGTTTGGTTTGATTTCTTCGTCAAATCTAATATCAAGGCTAGTTCGAGAACGCAAATAATGATATGATGAAAGATGTTTTTCTGCTGAATACTTAGCCCCTGGCTTTCCATGTGTTTTCCAGATTGCCTTAGCATTATCACCAGTTACTAACTTGCGTCGATTACAATATAAACTCATGATTACAAATAATAAAATATTTGTACAATATGAACATGATTGACTTTCAAGAAAGACGTGATCTACCAATGGCCTGGCATCATCCAGTATTACCAAATTTTATTCGAGCTATTATAATTGGCTTATATGGGTCTGGCAAAACTGAGCTGTCGCTCAACATGATAATGAGGTACCTTAAATGGGACTAACTTTAGTAGCACCACCTGTGGATGACCAACGATGCTAAAAGGTTCTTATGGATTTTAATGAATCTGCAACAGCTGAGGAAGACATTGTTTAATTTATCACAAACATCTATGAAGCGCCGTATGTCGAGGATCTAAATGAAGATATCCGCAATCTAGTTGTTTACGATGGTAGTATGCTTGACAACAAGCAACTCCAGCCAGAATAATTTCACGTGGCAGACATAAAATACTTATATCGTTTACTCAGCGGTATACACCGATTCCCAAAGTGATCAGAGATAACTGTAATTATTTGGTTATTTTTAAAGTGTCGATGCACATTCGCTTCGAAATATTCATCAGATGTGGTCTCCCAGCGACGCCGATATAGGTAACTTTTAAGATGTCATCGTACTCGCTTCGAAAACCGTATGCAACACGGTACGTTTACACGATTCAGCAACACGTTATCGAATTAGTTTCAATAACATCTTTCATTACATAAATGATTCTCTTGAATAATCTACCAGGAATATTAACGAGATTATCTCGACAATCGAACAACTGCAGAAAGATTATCTCGCAGTTCACGTAGATACTGAAAGAAATCAACGATGAGTTTAAGGTAATACAGCAGCAATGTTTAGAGGGTATATACACACTAGCGGCATAGTACTGATTTATCAAATTACTCTAGCGTGATATGAAATAGTCATTGGTGGATTTACACGAACAACATGATATAGCTAAATTTGTTCCACACCAAGCGCCATTGATAAAATCAGAGTTGTCTGGACAATATGAAAATGGAGCGGCTGTGAGTTCCCGTACGATACAGCTAAAATGTTGTATTTGAATATATTAATTATTCCACAGAATCCGCCAAGGAGTAATATCCCAAAGAAAAAGAATAATGACAACTTAGCGACAAATAAATTAACTACAAATGTTTGTTGGACTGTTTTGGTTGTTACTTTTATTGTTACTCTTTCAGCATAGCGTGCCGTCATGGTCTATAACATTCATACAAACTAACGGCCAACTTTCTCCGCGTGTGTCTAATAAATGACCGTCTTGGTTGGTCAGACGAGAACGTATTCGTGACAGCGATGGATTATGACATCGTAAAAAAAAAAACAGGATTAGTGGACACCGACGCAATCAAATGTCTAATCCACCAAATGATTTTTCTCTGATATTTTTCCAACTATAAAAAGTTGTACTTGTGCCAGTGTGATTTAAATTAAGCGACAATTAGGTGCATTTATCGGAGTTGGAAAAACAATATCAAATTCAGGCTGAGTTGACGTTACTGATGTCATTGTGTTCGTCGGTGGTCTTTGGTGGTGTTGTGTTAGCGATGATCTGATAAATTAGTCATGTGGTCAGTTTAATCTATATGGTAGATTATAAATGTGGCGCTGGCAACGCTAGGAACTTTGGCACCGGTATTTTGGCGTTCCTGTGATACCGATAATAAATATCCCTAATTGTGTCAAATTTATTATCTGATATTAAACCATAGTTTAACCACACTGACAGTATTGATGACATATTTATACACCCAAATGTCGCAGCGTTAGTTGTTTATGTTTGCTTGTGCAATTTTCTTTTGGTACATGTATATATTTTTTGCAATAATATTGAGTCTACCAGCAAAGCTACAAAATACAGAGACACCGATTCCAACTTATGGCCGGTATCACATAAGTAGCTGATAATGTGCCGATTAACGATATTGTTCAAGCGACTAGCGATGAAACCTCTTATACAACACTGTCGATGACGATGATTCGTCTGCGATATTGTTTGTTTTTTTATGCTAGTCGATGATTTCTGCAAGCGTTGCTTTCCACGAACATGCTTGATTATGCAGAAAAGACTGTGTGGGATTAATTCTAGTCTATACAAAGTAATCAATTATGATGTCTTCGCTATAAATTACAGAGAGTAATAGTATATCACTGGGAATAAGATATCCTTTGTTCCAATATGAATATCACATCAGTCTTCTGTTTTATCATGAATGTTATAGTTCCGGAAAATGTTCAGAGCTATAACTCAAGGTAAAGAATGGAACTTTTATAAAGTGCTTAGGGCTAAGAAGGGATAACATGTATACCCCCGGAAGCCTCAGCGGTATGTTTGTTCGAGTATTTTTAATCTTTTGTCCATATTGCTGGTCCAGCCACCACTGTGTATACCATGCTAATCAGCAGAGATGTTTTAATCAAACCATATACACCTGTTTTGAATTTATCGATTTTTGTGTTAATCAAATACATTCTTGAGTTGATGTTGATCGGCTCATTCTTTATTATTCCAATTTGTTTATAAACATTGAATAGACCAAGAAGTTGTTAGTGAATTTCAGAGACCATGGTGTTCATGACCGTTGGATTTCCGAAGAAATTATGTATGGTCCTATTAATGTTTCTACGAAACTTTGCCAACGCGGATACATGATTAGTATATTCAGATATGAACGTGGTCATTCCGTCAATTATTGTCGTAAACGAGGTCATCATCAGGATGCTGCTGTTGTCCACGCATTTATGCGTTGCAGTGTCGTGGTTTGATTCCACTCCTCTCAAATTATCAAAGCTATTTCTGCTCATGTTGAGATCGCCAGTCATTGTATCATCGGTTTTAGCAACGTACCTGCTAATCTCAGTTCTGATCGTGGTGTTGTTGCTGTCCACGTATTATTTGGTGACACGTTATCGTCTGATTTCGATTCTCTCTCATCGATAATTGTACTTTCGCTTATGATGAGATCGCAATACATCATATATCCAATTCTTCTAATAAGCTCAGCAACCTTACCCATGACTGTTAGAATTGAACCCCTCAATTTTTTAATTTTAACGTTTTTTGAAAACACCGCTAGATTAACGTTGGTTCCACCTGGAACTCGCAGAATAATATCTATCTACGGGATATTGCTTGTCTTTAACCGTCCTTGCTGAAATTTAAAAACAAAAACCGTATTTGTGTCAACATCGGGGAGAAGCTAAAGATCAGTAAATTGATTTGGAATTGCATATTTGGATAAATCAATGTCACCCTGTGACATGCCTTTAGATGATCTTCCATAAATATATATTATAAATTATTGACCTGTTTAAAACTGCACGGCTTTATGAGACGGTGCCGATAACCTTGAAACGGAATTAAGTACAATAAGTACATATGGAGTGCATATTGTGGACCCATTCTCGTCTTTTTTGGTAATATAGCATACCAGATTGGTATGTTACCATTATTCAGTAAAAAAAAAAACATTATCTTGGTGGTGCCAATCCATACGAATCAAAATAAACAACTACACGCGGATCAAGCGCGTATGCAACCCAATGAGTACCCGTTCTAGAACGTATCGAGATTAATGATACCAGTTTCAACATGGTTTGGGTTTTAATTTTTTTCGCCTAGCAGCATCAAGTAAACAAAATTGGACAAGGGGAGTTTTAACGAAGCTTCCCGGCTGTCTCAGACTTTGTACCGAGTTCCTGGTAATCTTAAACTGTTTCCTTTTTCTGGGTGTGTATGCCTTATCGTGTTGTTTTTTTAGGTGCCATACCGTATGCTAGTTTCAATCGCATAAAGTCTAGCTGTTTTTGCAACAGCTGAAACTGCTGATAATATTAGCGCTGGTAACACTCCTACAAACGGAAATATAACACCGGGTATTATTGTGTCACTGATCGCATTCGCAAACATATCAAGTCGAATGTCAGTTCTTGATTTCTTGGCGTAACGTTGCCGTGATTGAGTTGACCTTCCATCAACGATAACTTATTTGAACCATGCAATGCCGCTGATTTCAGAGTTAATTTACCTCGGAATTCTCCTTTGATGCGGATTGCAGTTTTTAATCTTACCGCGTGTCAGAGTAGCTTTGACGTGATGATATAACATTATGACAACATGAATAATCGAATTACACAGATCGGTTGCAATTAAATTAACATGTTTTGAAAACACATTTTCCACGGGTGCATGAATCACTCTCATTCAACACGATTGTCAGAAGAAACCAGATGTTAACATGGGTATGTTAAACCCTGAGGCTATAATTTCTCGCCGGCAAAATGTCTTAGGTGTCCAGCGAGCTTAATTGAAACAGTTATAAAACTCAAGGCGCGCGGTTTATGTCATCAATTTAACCGTCCGCACCGCTGATTGGGGGCTCAGAGCTTTGCATCTCTCTATCACTACTGCAATTTCTAAAAAACGAGCCAGGGTTGGTCTTCTATATTAATTTAAATAAATTGGAAGCACCCTACCCCAAAACGTTTAGTACATAAACCTTTACAACCTTCAATCAACATTGTTTTTCTGACAATATTATAGCCATTGCTCTTTCATCATGAGGACCAGCAGGTATATCATTAACACTTGCTCGCACGTGACTGTCAACGACAGATTGACTGAAAAGTTGTTCCACTGAGATAAGATAGATTGGATATAGCGTTGACTAATCACGCTGAAATATTTGCAAACCAGAAACATCATTCGGATCACATCCCATAAATCTCTTCAAACTTAGACACGCCCGTGCTACGTTGTTTTGTTCAAACTTCAGTATGTCTTCTAATGGTTTCTGATGTAATTTATCCTCAGCGAAATCGTAGACACAGCTCATCTATCAAAGACCATCGGTTTTCTTTTTTGAGATTCTAAACTTGTGTTACCTTGAAATGCAATGAATATATATTGTCGTACTGAAATTCCCTGTTAAGACTCTATCTGCCATGCAAATGAATTTTCCTTGCTTGTAATGTAGTCTGTGGTCATTGTCAGCAACGACAACGTTGACCTTCTGTCGTTATCCATGAACGTTAACAATTGAGCTTCTACTGGGAGTGATGGAGCCATTGCAGACTTCCATATCGTTGTCATTTGACTTTCGGACTAACTCATGGGTTTATTGCTGACATCCACAACACAAGCCTTGTTAGCATTACTTTACCTGCTTGTTTGTTTGTTTGATTATTTTTTTAACGGTGCACCAGCACACTTAGGCTATTTAGCGCCATACAGTAAGTTCTACTTATACATGATTAAAATTCTAACAGGTTTTATATCGACCAGCGACATAGTACTTTACCTGCAGCTGAAGCATTATTTCGCCAAAATGCGTCGTTTTCAGTGGACCTTCGAACTAACTAAACTATTTGTTTGGCTCCAAAGATAACGTTTCTAACTTGTTTGAGAAATTCAAAGATATTCGATAACGGTATCACACAGCTAAATCTACATTGATCATCAATTTATGATTGTCGTGACGCAAATCCAAAGTTAAATTATGGATTAACGGCGGTCATTACCGGTGCTGTCAGCATCAACTTTGTCAGCGAAGTTTCTTGGTAGTCCTATATTATATTGTGTTTGGTCAAGATAGTCAGTCCTTTGAGAATATCATTGATGGAGCAGCAGACTTTCATTAATCATCGGAATCGCTTGCAAGACCGAGTATCATCGTAGCGACATCGATGTAATTGTGACATACTTCTTTTCGATGTGTCTACTATCAATCATATAGACAACACTTTTAAATTACGCCATAACATCATTATTAACAAATCAACTTTGGTCATTTGCAGCGTATGGATTGTTGTTATCTCATAAAACACCTGCCCTAAACTTCAAAAAATGACTCGGTTTCGATGAAATACCTTGATCTCTTGGATATTGAACGTAGTTCGAATTGCCCACGTTAATTATGCTATCGTGCTTCATAAGAATAATACTAATAATCACGCACAGACTCATCTTTGAGTACTGGTGCGTCCATGTCAAATGCTGCATCAAATACATGATTGAACATTTTAGAATAATTCGTAGTTGTCTAAAACGATGTTCTAACACCGATTAATATTGCCAACGATGACGGGCGAGACCATTACCCGCTGTTAAGTTTGCGAAGATCATTTTATAAACTAGTAATCGTGAGTATATCACCCTGTCGTTTTTAAATCTGCGTTGAAAAATTTTATTAATCAATCTATTTGGTATATCAGATCTAATGGTTCACTCACCGTAATACAAGTCGATAATTTCAGCAATCAGCGTCCGATATACGCCGCTGTCCATAACTCCACTGGTAAAGAAACGCTGACAGACAACTGATAATTCATTGATACTTTCGTGGGAATTGGCGCCAGCTCGTCTTTCAGCAATCAGACTTTCTAGTAGATCAACATTAGCGAGCGAGAATATTATTGTGACAAAGTTTACCCTGAATCACCGGTGATTCAGCGATTATATTGCCACCTTGTTTTTCACGACGTCAATCACGAGTGGCAAGGCAAAGTCCGGTCGCTTTTTTGCGTGTGAGACGGCAGTGATCCGTAACGGAACGCGCTTTTAGACCACTCGCAACTTGTCCGGTCCTTTCTTAGCCCCAAAGAGCTTAACTTTAAAGCGCTCGGGGTTCATTTGGGGGTGGGGTAGCGGTGAGTCAGGGTGCTTAATTACGAATTAGCTAACAAAATTTTAACCTGGACAGCTGTCTGAATCTCTTAAATTTCGTAATACACTTAGCGATTCACCAAGGGCTGTTTTGGCGTCTGTCAGATCTACACTTTGGACTATGGGGATCTGATATTAATCAGATTTGTGACTGCTTATCTGGAATGTTTCATGTTTCTCATCAGTATGCACAAACCTGTTTATCTAATCATTGGGAAGCACGAGTAAAACGTTCTCGCCTTTCTCATCTAACCTGGCAGTTTGTGGATCGATCAGATGGGTTACGTTATTACGACATTAGTGTCTTAAACTATGTAATAGAAACGAACAAAAATCAAAGTTGTATACAATTCAGCTAATGATTTCGTTTTCCAAATTTTACAAAGTGAAAACTTAAAATGAACTTAAAGTATAAAGACTGAAATCCTGTATAGTCCTAAAAGTTATATCAACGTTCCCAATGAATAATTTTCTAATTACATTCCAGTGACGTTCGAAATAAAATCCAACGCTGAAGGTGTTGCTATGCCTGTAGTCTAGAATGCAATAATCTAACAGTAGCCTTCTCCTCGTCTGAATTCACTTAATTCTAAATAATGTTTCTGTCAAAATATTACTGAAGAGCACTTTATATTTGCAGTAATACAATTTGAATAAATAATTCACTCAAATTAAATACTGAACACAACAATACAGATGACTCTGCTTCTAGATCTTACAACAAGAGAGTAATTTGTCAAACTAACAAAAGTCTCTCTCTCTCTCTCTCTCTCTCTCTCTCTCTCTCTCTCTCACACACACACACACACACACACACATATATATATATATATATATATATATATATATATATATATATATATATATATATATATACACGCACACACACACACACACACAAGTTCATTTCTAGAACAATATGCTAGTAACAGTATAAAAAGGATTTATGAAATTTTAGAGGAAGTCCAATATCCCGAAACCAGACCAAACTAATTTTGTTTACCACTATTGATAATGATTCGAACATTTAACCTAGACTCCAAGAGATATATTATATATGCATTATTTGTTTGCCAAAAGAAATAAAAAAACAAATATCAGCGTCTCTAGTCAGGAACAAGATAAACTTGATTGTGGACAAGGTCAAGTGCAAAATAGAATTATACATACTCATGACACTAACAAGCATTACAAATTAAATATAGATAACAATGTGTGTAGATAGTGTTACTTATGTTCTCAATGACGTATGGGTGTTCATGCGTGGTCATGAATAACAATAACGAGGAAATTTATCAATATCAACATAATTTAACAGGAGTGGGAAATTGCTCTCAAAACGCGGACAACCTAGGTGATAAAAGGTACATGGTGGATTTTCGCCCGTGGTTTGCAATGATGATTCATAATCACACACCGACCACATCATATCTTATTTTGCACACGTGAATTTTTATCAGGATTTCCTTTGGCCAACTATAATTTACTTCCGCCTATTGTATATCAGGCGGATTGAAGTTAGTGCAAATACGGGGAAATTAGTAAGTTGTATACAAATTTTTAAGTACATTACTGTAAGTTCGAGTGACATTTGGATAACTTTACGCTCCACCCGCGAAGTAAGGTATGATGGTAAATCCCGAACCTCTCCTACCGAATAGTAGTAACTGTGCGGCTCGTCACTTTTAGCAGGTGAGTGTTGTAACAGTGACATTCGATAGTAGCATGATGTAGCACATTTTCTATAAATGGTGTTATCACTATACATGATTGGAGTGAAAATGATCCGTCTTACCGTTTGTTGCAAAACTGCTCATTAAATAAGCGGAGTGAACATTTGATAAAGGTTTTCAACAGAAAAATATCTTTTTTTTTCCTTATTCACCGACAATAGTAGGACCGAACCGTTGTTGTCATAGTCATATGAGAGCATTCGTTTGCCAGTTTAAAGTCTATTATCACAGTCATATGAGAGCATTCGTATGCCAGTTTAAAGTCTATTATCCTAGCTTTTCGATAAGCATTTTAATCAAGGATTTTGAAAATAATACCTACTTATGTGGTTTATCTGAGTAATTATTTCGCTTTTTAGCTATTTGTGGAAGTAAGATCCGATCGATGCTTTAGTTTAACTTTGTTCAGATTTGCAACTTCGAGGTCAAGCTAATACCTCAAAATTTTTGTTGATGGCAGTCTGGTTCCTTGATTTCTAAGCTTCAAACTATACGAATATCGGAGGTCGGCTAAGTTAATCCTACAATCAATACAAGCTTTTATTGGCCGAAGTAGTCCGAATACTCTTGTTTTCAAGGATCAGACATTCTCGGGCAACAGAATATCATCGGAATATCTTCGGACGTAATTCGTCACCATTGAGAACTTTATTCTGAACATAGCAAATTTCCGAACGGATGCCACACCAAAATTCCATATTGCATTGAGGTTAGAGTTATAAAGATTTTGTTTCGCATGAATTCCTCTCTGGTTACTAGAGATGTCATTTGGGGCGGGGTGATATTCGCTGTTAAATTGTAGCCTATATACGCCAATTAACAAGCCCGTCAAGTTTTTCCCCCACCCCCACCCCCACTCCCGAAAATAATTGAAATTACGACACTGATGGTTACAATGGCCACTTAAAGAGGACTTTATATATCTTAGATACTTTAAAAGAACTTTTAATTCCGTTTATATTGGTGTATAGCTTAATTTTGTTTGTTAAGTAAGCAACATGGCCTTAGTTCAGTCATATCTATATCTATAAAAAGGTACCTGCTCCACTTGTTCAGTTTAACTTCTTGTACTTTAGTAATATATTATATATCTTACTTTGATATATGTATACAATTTTTCATTACACATGCATAAGCTTGTATTGTCATGTGTAGCCAAATTCTTACTCGGTATCTTACTGATTGCAAAAGATAGAGCATTTAAGACTAATTCAGGCTGATTTTATTGCGCACACAGGAACAATAAGTGTGGTTAGAAGTGAGCTTAGATCAGGTACAATTTGCACAAATACAATATCCAAATAAATTTCATACACAATTGTTACATATATCTTATTTAATATATATTAAATTCTTTGTTTGCTTGTCAGTTTTAAATTCTTGTTTTTCTTCATTACATGATATTGTTATGTAAATTAATTCACTAGAGATGATGGTTTTCTTTCTTCATATAATCGGTTGACCTGAATTATTCGATGGTAAACAAGTAACGTTAACCTAGATCCCGACCTTGATTCGGGATTAGTGGCAGCCAGATAAACAGGTTTTTTTTAATTTTAAAATAATTGGTTGTTGTCAAGATGGGACAAGTGAATAAAGAAGTAAACAACTTTTCATTCCTTACAGTAAAATGATTGGTTCTCTTCAGGGTCATGTTAAGAGTACATGATAAAAACGATCACGTGACTCATTTCCGTTTCCCTTTTTTTCTTCGACATTTTGGCATTTATTCGTAATTTCATATTAGAATGATATAATCTTTGTTCTAGTGAAATATAGTTAGTTTTGGGCTTTTATATCTGACGTTAAGTCATTTTTTGTTGTTGTTGTTGTAGCCAGTCCTTAAATCCATGTTAACGTTACTTCAATTCACTTGGATTTTAAAGGATTAATTCCTATCTCTGAATGTTTGATGTACTCATACGTAATTCCTGGACAAAGAAAGTTTATCAAAATCTTTCTCGGACTTCCAACACCGGAGTGTTAGGTATTGTTTTTAAAGACTATTCGAACTTGTAATTTAATTCGTTGATTATTCTTGGATTATTTTTGGATTTGTTTCTTAAACCTGATAATTATCTTTCCATTTTGCAATCTTTTTCCAGAGAAATAAAATATGTGTTAAATTTTACAAATATTTTTGTTTTAGTTCTTTCTTTGTTGCCGTTTATTACAGCCAAAACTCGAACAAAGAATTGGGCGTTCGTCCGCTATATTTGATAAATGGCTGAAAAATAGTTTAGAAAACTGTGTTTTCAGAAAATTTAAATCCCGTGTTTTTTTTTATTTCTTAAGTGAGATTGACAAGCTATTTCTAAAATGACTTCAAAAAATGAAATCTTTCTTTCAAATCCTACCCAGAAAAAAATTAGACTTTTTCCAAAACGATGAATAATATCAACTTGCTGGAAAATACTATCTTAACGAAACAAGAAATAAGAAATATTTTGTTATTTTTTCATATCAAAGGGTTCCATATCACTCTTAGGCCATTCGGCCAATTATATCCCTTTTAAAATGTAAGGGACACAGGAGATTCTCAGTATTTTATTGTCAGGTACTTTGCCTTTTTCTAAGAAGTCTTATTCTATTGAGAGTGTCCTTATTCAGGGAGTAGAGTGCGGCTTTGCTAATGTTCCTCTCCATTGCGTAAATTTGTTAGAACTGGCGACGTTTCCAACAGTCTATTTTACCCGTACATGGCATTCATTTATTACTAGGGAACGACCTACTGGACACAAGATTGTGGTTAATCCATTTGTAACTGAGAAGCTTTGTTTAGACCATGAAAGTCGATCCAATTGAAAAAGAATTCCCTGAATTATGTCCGGCTTGTGCAGTTACCAGAGCTATGGAAGCGAAAGCTCTTGAGAATGATTTTAATAAGAAAAGTATTCCTTTAGATGACACATGTATTCGCCAGGCTTTTGATGATGTCACTTTCACTCCTTCTTTGTAAAAATCAGAAGGTATCGATCACAGCGATCCTCTTTTAACGACTCATTCACTTCATTCTAATCATGGTGATAAATGACAATCACTTGTCGTCGAACAGGAAAAAGATCCTGAGATCTCCTGTTTGTTTCAAAAGGCCATTACTGAAATGCATGTCTCTGACGTACATGTCTGTAATTTCAATAAGAATGGAATTTTTATGATGTTATCAGTTTAGGCTCTAATAAACGATAATAAAGAAAGAGTGAAAACATCAAGGATTAAAATACTTGGCTACAGCCAAAGAAAATGACATCATTTGTGAACGCTCATTACTGAATTTATTTAACTAAAACAAAGATTATATCGTATTCTTCTGGTACGCAGTTGCGACACAAAGCCCCAAATATCGAAATCACGAAAGGGGGGGGGGGATGGGGTCACGTGATATGTATATATCATGGACCCCTAACATGACCCTGATGAGAACCAATCATTTTTACCTCAAGAATAAGATCTTGTTTACTTCTTCACTACTCCCATCTTGACCTTGACAACAATCATTGTAAAATAAAAATGAACCCTGCTTACATGGTTTTCACTAACCATGAATCAAGGTCAGGATCTACGTCAACATTACTTGTTTACAAAGAATATTTCGGTCTACCAATTTTCTGAAAAGCATCATCTCTAGTGCTTAAATTTACCTTAAAAAAACATGAAATGAAAAATAAAAGGAATTTAAAACTGAAAATCAATATTAAATTAATATTAAATCAGAGAAACGTAACACTTTTCCCATCAAAAAAAAATTCAACGTCATGGAAAGTTTCGTTTGTCCTTGACGAATATCTGAAGAAAGCTACTCATATTCAAATTAATAATTGCTTGAGTTAATTTCTTTCTTGCTCTTATAAATGTGAAAGTTTTTGGACCAGAGCTTTCATAATGTCTGAATTCCGAAGATTTGTCGCTCCAATGTTATTAGAATCCGATGATATTCCTTCGCTTATATTTTTACTGAGTGGGACAGGTACAACTAAAATAATTGCATTTTACCAGTCTATCTCTTGCAATATAATCGTACTCCTATGATTCATTTAGATCCCAGGAGCACTAATATATAATTTAACCCATTGATTTTCTTCATAATTTTGTTAGGGGCGTAAAATCTAATCTGAAGAAATTTTTTAAGAATGAGCAAGAAGACAAAATTCCATTATCAGACTCAAAAAGTACTATCCATTGCAGTTCTGTCAGACCATAATTTCATTTTTAAATAGAATTGCTGAATCCCGAATTCAGGCACAATAGGCTGGAAAGTTTAATGACCTAACATTTAACCTTTGACCCAATGGAACAGTTTTAGGAAGGCCAAACTGAGGGAAAAGAAACTTTATCAAAGCTTTTACTAATGTTTTAGATTTATTTTTCCTCAGATACGTTGCCTCTGGAATCTTTGTTGACGCGCGCATAATGGTCAACAGGTATTGGTTACATGACTTGGTCTTATGTAAGGGGCCAAAACATTCTCTCATAATTCTACTAAATGGTTTGTCAAATGGAGGAATAGGTTGCAGATGAGCCTTACGCATCTGCTGATTGGAGTGTCCTACCATTTGACAAATATGACCAGATCTAAAGTATTTGGCAGCATAACTTTTGATTTTTGCCAATAAGAGTGAGTCAAGATCTTGTGATAAGTCTTATTAATATCTAAATGACCGGATAAAAAAGTTTCATGGGCCAGACTAATTATTTCCTGTCTATAAGGTTTTGGAACTACAATGTTATAGTTCACTAACCCCACATCACCAGCAAGTACATCAGAAGGTCTCCATTATCTCATAAGAATTTAATTTAATTAAATAACAGACAGGTACTACAGAGGCTTCAGTTTCAGTAATGGTCCCTTGAAACAAACAGGATATTTCATGATCATTTTCCTGTTCGACAAGTGATTGTCGTTATCACCCTGATTAGAATAATGAGAATGAGTAGTTAAAGAGGATCACTGTGCTCGATATCTTCTGATTGATCCAAACAAGGAGTGAAAGTGGCCTCATCAAAAGCCTGACCAATACATATGTTAGCTAAAGGAATACCATCCTCATCACAATCATTCTCAAGATCTTTCGTTGCCATAGCTCTGGTAACTGCACATGCTGGGAATAAATCAGGGCATCCCCTTTCAATTGGATCGACTTTCTGATCCAAACAAAGTTTGTCAGTTACAAATGGATTAACCACAACCTAATCTCCAACTAGGTAGTTGCCTAGAAATAAATGAATGTCATGTACTGGTAAAATAGACTGATTGTTGCAGATGTTGCCGGTTCAGACACTAAGTGTGAGGACAAATTTACGCAATGGAGAGGAACGTTAACAAATCCGCACTTCTCAGAAAAAACCAAAGTACCTGACGATAAAATAATTTGAGAATCTCCTGTCACCTTAAACTTTTAAAAGGGATATATTTGGCCGAATCGTTTAAGAGTGATATCGAACACTTTGATATGAATAGTTCATATTTCTCCATAATATAATCAGACTGAAATTTTTATACACAACATATGTATTCCTTTCAATACATGAACTGACATTGCCATCTTAAAGATCAGAGCATTTGCAACAGGTCTTTCTTTATTCTGATGCCTATATTTCAATATGTAGCAATCAGAAAAGTAACGTGTCCTATTTCTTGCACTGAGTACACGTAGAAAGAGACAAAGATCTAGAATCACACTTCTATGACGTTTGATTTTTAAACGTTGTGCCATTTTGAGGTTTAGAAGGGCTTGTATTAAGCGAAAATACTTTTCTGCCAAAAGACTGAACCAAAATATTTCTCATTTCTTGTTAAGAAAGATTTCTCTTCAGAAAGATCGATGTTTCCGGCAAGTTGAATTGATTCATCATTTTTGAAAACGTCATATTGTTCCTAGGTAGGATTTCAAAGAAAGATTTCCAGTTTTGATGACATTTTGGTTAGAAAAAAATTGTCAATACCACTTGAGAAAATATTTAACAAAAGAGTTAATTCAAATTTTGAAGAAAGAAAACTCCGCACTTTTCTGACTTATTTTATCAAAATTCAAATCCTGCATACGAGCTACCCATTTGTTTATTACAAGTTTGAGCTTTAATCAATGCTAACAAAGAAAGAGGGAAAACACCAACCTATTAAAATTAAACAAATAATTGGGAAAGAAGTTACAGCTGTAAGAATCAAACTCATCATAATCCAATAATAATCCCCGAATTTAATTACAGAAGTCCTGGTAATGAAAAGCTCTAATAGATTCAAGTTCGAGTTTGTCTTTATCTATGGTTTCTTGTAGAATCACAAGATTTAACACTCCTGTGTTTGAAATCCGATTTTTATTTTTTTTTTATAACTATGTCCAAGAATTTCGTATAAGCACAACAAATATTTCCAAAGATACGAATTAATCCTTTAAAACCCAAAAGAACTGAAGAATTATTAATATAGATTCCAAAACTTGGTTACAACGAAAGAAAATGACGTCATTTGTAAAAGTTCAGAGCGGAATATAATTCACTAAAGCAAATCTTACATCGTCTTCTAATACGCAGTTTCTAAACAATCCATACATTGCGAAATCACGAAAGTGAGAGTCATGTGATCATTTTATATCACATACTCCTAACATGACCCTGACGAGAACCAATCAGTTTTACTTCAAGAATAAAATGTTGTTTACATCTTCACTAGTCACATCCTGACCTAAATAATTTTTAAATAAAGATGAAACTTGTTTACGTGGTAGTCAAAGTAAGTATCAAGGTCAATATTACTTGTTTATCAACAGAAGTATTCAGAATTAGGTAAACAAAAATAACCAAAAATCATCAAAATAATTATCATGGAAAATATATTACTCGGCAAGAATGTAACGAAAAGCTTGAAAATCATCCATTAGTGCATCAGGCACTGGCGTTTGATTCACTGATTCAAATACATACCAAGACATTTTAATTTTTTATTTATTTTTCTTCCAGTTTCCAGCTTAAGATAAAACTGTAGTTTTTCAAACACTGTCATATCATACCAATGTGTGTGTGTGTGTGTGTGTGTGTGTGTGTGTGTGTGTGTGTGTGTGTGTGTGTGTGCCAAATGACTTATAGACAATTCGGCCCAACTTTAAAGACAATTCAGCCCAACTCAAAAGACAATTCGGCCCAACTGTGCGATAGTTGTATAAAGATATTTTTTTCATACAGCAAGTAGATACTACATGTGTGTGTGTGTGTGTGTGTGTGTGAGAGAGAGAGAGAGAGAGAGAGAGAGAGAGAGAGAGAGAGAGAGAGAGAGAGAGAGAGAGAGAGAGAGAGAGAGATGCCGAGCATTTTGCCAGTTTAGTTGCTGCAACATCAACCTCATACCAGTTAAGTTTATGTTTTATTCAGTATCGTCAATGATAGTTCCTCCTTTACTCCAAACAAATTAGAAATAAATTAACTGATTACTAGTCTTAATTATGGTACACATTATCTTTGTTCCCTTGTAAGCTGTTATTTTTTAAAACAAATATACACACATGCAAAGACTGTACGTCTGAATGCGTCTGCCCGTGTGTGCGACTCTCTCCTTGAATGCATATACATATCAACATACACGCACGCACGCACACACGTACACACAGATATATATATATATATATATATATATATATATATATATATATATATATATATATATATATATATATATATATATATATATATATATATATATATATATATATATATCATGCATCACATATTAGAATATGTTTCCCAGGTCTTAACAATCCTTTACTTCAGATTTGGGCAGATTGGAGATACACGTTAAAATTGAAGCTGCTTCGATTAATTGCTTTTGACATCCAAAATCATTAATGAGGCACAAATCAATGTCGATGACACGTTATCACTAAAAGTAACAAAGGAAAATGTTTTCAGATGATCAGGCGTAGGGCTCTTGTGCGTGCCCACAAAAATATAGGTGTTCTGACATCAGAAAACATTTATCTTGTTCACCAAATGTTTCAAATTTTATTCTAAAAAATATTATATAAGAATTGTCATAATATATGTTAAAAATAAACATGTGATGTGACCACAATTAATACTTCCAGTTCAGTAGTAGTTCTAGTCTATTTTTAGAACATTTTTTCCTCTCTCCTTTTGGTGGTGATAGAAGAGTTATATTGATGCATCTTTAGTATGGATTTAAAGTTAATTGTTTATTCTTGAGAATAGGGGCTCTGAGAGTGGCTGTCTGTATGTATTTTGGCGACAGTGCACACTGTGTAATTAGGCCTTAGTGATGATCCGGAAGTGAAATCAGTGTTCTGTGTACATGCTGCTCTGTTTACAGTGCAGCCACTCAAAAAAATGCCGGTCAACCCTTGACAAGAATTTCACCGTGAAGTCATCTTTGGGGGTATTTTAGATTTTCATATGATTTGTATTGATTGTCACACTGTGGAAAGGTCAGTGCTGAGAAATATATGTAGAGAACATATAGTAAAATTAAATGTGGTGTATAGACATATAAGGTCTGTCGAATCAAGTACGACCAAGTGACATCATTACATGACATGTGATATAAACAGGAAAAAAGTAAATAATTCGTATAAAAATATAATAAATCATATTTTTTTGGCTTTATATTATTATTCAAACAAAAGCAAACATAATGTGTGAGTGGAAGCCGATATATACAGAGAGAACATGTAACTACATGTGTATTTGGGTGTGTATTTCGTTTTTGTCAGTGTATTTCGGTTTTTCTAGTAAACGCAAAATCCTCTATAAAAGGAAATGTATAAATGTTTTCCTTGATTTTGTTTGTTTTTGTATAGTTTAACGCCATTTTTCAGCATACGATAGGTTATATATGGCAGCCAGTAATAATGGTGGAAGGAAGAACCTGATAAAAGCCCCGGAAAGAACCACCGATCCATGAGAAGCTACTGGCAAGCTTTCACATATACCAACATTGGCCAAATCTTAGACTCAAACCCATGCAGACAGAGGTGAGATGACTGTGATACATAACAGAGAGCGCTTTAAACCACTCGGCCACTCAGGGCCCTGTGCGTGTGTTTGTTGTTTTCATTTAAAATCGAGCAAAACCCTCTATAAAGGAAGTGTATAAATGTTTTCCTTGAGGTGGACCTCCTAATGTATGTTGATTTACATGGGCCTCCAAATGTAAGTAATACATGTGTGTGTGTGTGTGTGTATTTTGCTGAAAAGTGTGTGTGTGTGTGTGACACTGACTTGTGATCCTGCAGGCATACCTTGAACATTGATTTGATACCTTTTCAAACAATATTCTGCTATCAACTTTTTTGTTTTATTAATTTTTTCCTCATCAAGTATTGTTCATTGTATCACTAGCATTGTAAATAATGGTTTCCTTCTGATTGTGATATGTCTGTGTATCATTTTATCTTATGTTTGCTTGTCTAGTGGTCTAAATGGTTAGAGCATCCACCTTGAATGCAGAAGTTTGTTGGCTCAATCCCCAGCCAAGTCATACCAAAGACTTACAAAACTGGTATTAACAGCTGCCTCGCTAGGAAATCAGCATTAAGAGTTTAGTACAAATAGTGTTAGTGCAAATAATAAAGCTCAAGATCTGGTGTAGCAGATCTGGGTAGCAGATCTGGATCTGTGCAAGTTGCATTGGTTTAATTTTATCAACAAGTATACACAGTGCTCACAATTTTCAAAAAATAGAACTGACCATCTGAAGAAGAGTTCTGTGATGAGAAAGATACTAAACTGGTCACTATTTTATTCATTTTCCTGTAAGTCTTTCAAGATATCGAGGCAATACACACCATTTATTTTGTCCTAGATAGTTTCGTTGGTCATGTGAATGGGTGGGAGTTGTGAACAGGATTAGAAACAATATCTTATGATGCAGATCAGCTTTTTGGAAACCAGCTGTCAAAAGGTTGAAGATGTGTTTGACTTGAGAAGATATTATTTGTCTTATAAAACAATGGCAGTGTGGGGAAACGTTAAAAAATGTTATATTTCATAGCATAAATTACATTGATGAAAGGAGACAGAAAATAGATAGGTGACTCAAAAGAGTCCTTGCTTCCCTATTCAAGGACATGAATCTGGTGCAAGAGTGATGTATCAAGTGAAAAAGGGTAAAATTAATTTATGAGGTACATTGGGCAAAATATTACTGACTGGTAAAAAGAAAACTGAAAGAGAAAGAAACTTATCTGAAATGACAATCAAAGTGACTAATAAAATATAGGATATTATTATTGTGTTGTTCTTGACATTTAAGCAATTACAAAATTAAATTGTTAAAGTTGGTAAAATTTTCATTTAGGTTTAAAAAACTTAAGATGATAAATACAACAAGAAAGACAATTTCTATTGATAAAATATGGACATGTTCTCAATTTTTTTACTTTATAGAATCAAGAAATTTTAATGAAAAAGATTATGGAAAATATTTTGTATCTAGTTATACAAAAAGCCCATGTAGTATATTATTTGTCTCTATTTTGCCTTATTATAGTAAATCTTGGTATTTCTCTTAAGTACAGTTAGTGTATCTAATGACCTAATAGCTGAAAGAATGTTAGACTGGCTGAGCCAAGTATGCTAACTTCCAAGGCACAATTTCCTTCACAGTGGAGATGATCCAAATTATTAGGATACGGAATCCTAGTTATTGTCTGTACAGCCTTCTCATTATCAGATAACCTCCATTTTGGTACAGCTAACTGCCAGCTAAATTATGGCCTCCATTTTGGTACTGTATTGACTTTGCTTGTTACATTTAATCTGGAGCCAGCATTTCAAAAGATAACAAGAAGATTATGCTTGTATGTGATGATAGAAACATACTTTGAAAATGCATACATCATCATTCATGTTTTGGTAACAAATTATTCCATATTGACATTTAATCTCTGTTATATACTTTACTCACATTATACCTGTTGATTTATTTTTTTTGTGTTTTTTTTAATTAGGATTTTTGACATAGCTTTAACAGTTTTTCAGTCATATCACTTTGATGTCTGCAGTGAGATAGTTTGTAGTGATGTCTAGCACTGGGGCATCATGCCATAGACATGTAGCATGATGTCCCACCCAGTCACATTATCCTGACACCAGGCAGACCAGTCCTAACACTAACCTCTTAATGCTGAGCACCAAGCAAGGCAGCAGTTTGTTCCATTGTTGTAAGTCTTTGGTATGACTCGGCCAGAGATCAAACCTACGACTTCCCTCTTCTGCGGTAAATGATCTAAGAACTAGGCCACCAGAAAGGTTACTGTTGTTTTTCAATCACCATTATATACTTTATTCACATTATGCCTCTTTTGATTTAGAACTCGCTACGTTGCTAACAAAATGAAATATTTTGTCGGGGGTTTCTGTACACATGATTGTTACATACAGAAGAGAACATATAGTAGATATGTAAAAGAAGGTGTTACAGGTGAGGGAGAAAAGCATTGTTACATTATTAGGCTTTAATTTGATTGGGTTTAATCACTGCAAATTTTAGCAGCTTATTTTATGATGAGGCAAGTCAAGAATCCTGATAAAGGATAAACCATGGTAGCTGATTTGATGGTAGGAATTTTGGACTTGTATATATCCAAATCACACACACACACACTATTTGTCTTGTATGATTCCATTAATAGTTTCTAGGATGTAAACTGTACAGACCCCAGTACAACAGATTTGAAACTATGACACTCGTATGTTGGACTAGTTAAAGTCCTGTTTTACAACTAAACACTGATTATCTATCTCAAGAAAGTGTGGAGCTTTCATTTTAACTTATGCAAAAATGTAGTTACCTAATTCATTAATTAATTTTTATGGATGCAGTCATTGTCTACCAATGCATCACATAATCTACTCAATATACTTGATTATAAGAAGAGTCCAGCTGCAAACTGCCTAGACCCAGATATGTCATTGCATAATGTACTGGCAGATCTGGAACTGTACAGTTAGAAGTAATAGGTACAACAAGCAATATAGACCCTGACTTGAAGATGCATTGTGTCTTGGCAGATCTGGATTTTTGTTGTTTTCAGGATGACTTATACATGAGAACAGATGGTACTATTGCTGTATAAATATATTTATGTATCCACAAATCTTGATTTGAACCTCACCTCACATAAAGTACACAGAGGGATTGAATGGTATACATATAAATGACTAGACTGCTTCATAAATACAATTATATTCATGATGTTTATTGTAGGGATTGAATGGTATACATATACATGACTAGACTGCTTCACAAATACAATTATGTTGATGATGTTTATTTTAGGGATTGAATGGTATACATATACATGAATAGACTGCTTCATAAATACAATTATATTCATGATGTTTATTTTGAGATATTGTTTTATCATTTAGATTAAATGGTGAAGGATATCTTTCTTGCATAGATATATAATCAACAGATAACAAATTTCCCCATCAAACAAACAACATAGATCAAGATCTGCCATAGCATAATGGTCTATGTTTTTTGTTTTACTGATTACTCTTAACAAACTACATAGACCCATATCTACCAGTGCATTATGTGTTGGCAGATCTAGGTCTGTTCAGTTTGCAGTTTGACTCAACTTATAAGTGAATATATACTGTAATTGCACTTAAGTTTCACTTTCAATAATTCTACCTTCCCTTTGTACATAATAGAATAACACAAAATGGCAGAGAAGGATGGAGAAGAGACTAAACCTTTACTTCTGGACATGGAATCAGACATTAACAATGCCAGCTGGCGAAGGGCAGATCAGTCAGCCAGCATGTCCAAGGAAAAGACTGACCATGCAGCCAGTGATGATGAGACTGAATTTGTACCAGAGAGACAGGGAAAACTTAGGGACAGAATTGCTGTAGTTGCATGCATACTAGTAACAGAGTTGTGTGAAAGGTTGACTTATTACAGTGTTGTAGCCAACATGGTGCTGTTCTGCACATCTAAGCTAAAATTAACCAGTGATGAGGCATCTAACGTGAACTGGGTTTTTACAGGTATGTTATGCTTACAATAAATGTCATCATGATTTTGTTTATAATTGTTTTAATTCTCAGTTGTTATGTCTTCAAAAACCACATTAACATAAGTGCTGTTATGAGTAACAAGTCAGAATTTTATCAGGATTGATCTGTTTTTAATTTATTGTTCAGTCCATCTTGGTTAACGTTGAACAAAGCGATCACTTTGACAACAGGGTGCATGTCCATCCATCGGTCAGTCTCTCAATACACAGCTTACATTAGATCCAACCTTTACAGTTTTTATTTTACTTATCTATATTGTGGCAGGCTGGAGAAGGATGGAACCTTTTGTATGCATTGTAGGATTTGTATACAGATTATTAGGTTGAGATTTTTTTGTATGTATATACTTGCACAGTTTTTATTACTATATTTATATATGTATACCGTAATACACCCAGCTGTGAATTATGGTGACCCAGATTTGCATAGTATTCTGGTAGATCAGGGTTTGTTACATTTGTTATACATTTGACTTTAATAGACTTTAATCTGCTGGTGCATATTTTGATAACCAATCCATGCTACATGCAGTTGTTGTTTTGCATAGGTAGATAATGTATAGTACATGACTCACAAAGTGGATTGACCATACCACTCATACTGGAGAATAGTGATGCTGAATGTAGTTACTGATTTATTCAAGGGGCTCCAAGTGGCAGAGTGGTCTAAAGCACTCTCCATTATGGATCACTGCCATCTCATCTCTGTCTGCGTGGGTTCGAGTCTAAGATTCGGCTAATGTAGTTATGTGAGAAAGCTTGCCAGTAGCTTCTCATGTGTCGGTGGTTCTTTGGGGGGGTTTTCTCAGGTTCTTCCTCCACTAATAATACTGGCCGCCATGTATCATGTGCTGAAAAATGGCATTACCCTACAACAACAGCAACTGACTTATTTAAGTGCAATTCAGCCAGTTCTTGTACCTCACACTTTGTTTAGCTGATCCACTCATATTACTGACCAAAATGAGGATTTACTTAGCCAGTTGCTGGATTACCAATGCGATTTTTTTTCCCCATCTTTATTTTAAGACAGAGTCATTGTGACTCAGTGGTTAGTGACATGGTCTGGTAAACAAAAGGGTATAGGTTCAAATTAGCCAGGCTAATCTACCATGGCGTCTCCATGGGCAAATTACTTAATTCCAACTGACTTGACACTAAAAGACCTACATGTATAGTTATGATGTAAAGCATTAAACCAGCAATTCCATCTTTAAAGGCATTAGGGCAGATGATAACCATACCTGTCACAAATCTATCATAATGGATTAATGACCACACATTGGTAGAGTACACTGCAAAGTTTACCTGGATGTTATATTTTGAAATGAGGTGTAATTAGATGACAATGATATAATTGTCTATATTTCAGACATAAAAGGTATTTAAATCTTAACTTCAGTTCATTGTTTCCAAAGACATAGTGGTGACAAATATTCAGTTGAACTTAAATTAGAATATAACTACTTATGAAATCTTACAATCTTTCTGCATTCCTTGCAGCATGGATTAGTATAACACTGTTATAGGATATGTTTTATATGGAATTATTATAACACTGTTATAGAATATGTTTTATGTGGAATCATTATGATATTATATAATAGGATGTGTTTTATGTGGAATCATTATGACACTATATTATAGAATATGTTTGATATGGAATTATTATAACACTTTTATAGGATATGTTATATATGGAATTATTATAGCACTATTAATGGATATGTCTTATATGAAAACATATTAGGAGATAAATTTGTATAAGTGCTTTGAGCACTTGTTTCTAAATCATGTCTTTATGCTCTGCACTTTCTGTGTATATTCTAATGTATAAAGAAAATATGGTTGAAATCAAAATAACCACATTAATATGGATCTTACATACATGTACGTTTATATGAAATTTCTGATGTTAAATAGAATCTTCAGATTTAAATATCATCCATTTGTATTGCATCCATGGCAATACCCTTGTTGTAATACTAGAAGACCCTGTTCTAAGGGCAGGCAATTAATAGCAAGGAACCAAAGTAGTTGACTCCAATACAGTTACAGTATGTGCTTGCTTATAAGTCAATCCCAACTGCAGTCTGCATAGACTAAGACTTATCATCACATAATGCAATGGCAGATCGAGATCATTGAAGATTTTTAAGAAAAATCAGCAGAACAAACTATAAATACCCTTTTCTGCCAGTGTACTATGTGATAGCAGACCAGAGTCTTTGTTTTTTTCAGTTGGACTAAACTTTTAAGTAAGTATATATGGGTAAATGACCTTGAACTCATTTAATTTAAAATGTTGCATAATACCCTTTCTTTTGTTACATCTTTGAAATTTGTTTGTAAAAATTTTGCTGTTCATTTTCTTCCTACAGGTACTGTGTACATAATTCCAGTGTTTGGTGGTTTTGTGGCGGATGCAATTGCAGGAAAATACAACACCATTTTTGGAGCTGGACTTATTTACCTCTTGGGTGAGGACAAAAATACATACTCAACCATTCCCTGGTAACCAAATGAAGCAGGTTTTGGACTAGGAAGGGACCTTTTAAACTGTGAAGCAGCATGCTAAAATATTCAGACTCTTTGTTAAGCACATTATATGCTGATTGTAGGTGCCAGCATACAGAATACACCCATATGTAAATGGCATTGATTCAGATCTACAATGTACATACTGTGCCTGCATATCATGTGTCTTGTACAGTCTGTCATCTTTTGCATCTGGTCATCTTCTCAAAATTTGATTGACCGATTTGGAAAATAATTTTACAGAAAGCATTCTGCCATCAGAATTTTTCAAAGTATTAATTTGATGCTGATTGTGATGCAGAATGGTTACCATTTCAAAACGTTTTGTTGCTTTTAAAAAAACACTGAACATATTATTAACAACTATAATATATTGTTGCCATTACTAAATGATCAGAACACTAAATCAGATCATTAAAAAAGAACATTGAATGGCTTTATGACAATCAATGAAGAGAATTCGACAGAATGCATCATAGAATGAATGCCATTCACATTTTTGCAAATGGTGCCAATCTGTGGTCATATATGGTAATCTTGTTCATTATCATAGACAATCTATTTTCAAATATGGCCACCATTGCTTAAAATAGAAAAACTGTTAAAAGACTGATTTGAAAAACATATATAACATAATTGTATAGGATTTTACATAGAGTATTTTACCACAAAGGGATTTTATATTTATACAACTGATGCTAACCCACCATCAGATACAACACTACTAAAAATGAAAAATTGTCAAGTTGCTGAACAGTATGTGACTAAATTTAGGAGAAGCATCCTTGATTAAAGAGCTCAGAAGTGTTAAAGATGACTCCAATCCACCATCAAATTAGGCCACCATTACTAAAGTTGGAAAAATGTTCAGACAGCATCCTAAGGACTCCTAAGCAAAAAATGACCAAATTTGACAATATCTTTGCTCTAAAGACTTTGAATATTGTACAAGTGAGCATGAAGTGTCATCAGTTGTGGATGAAGATACTAAATACAGAGGAAACCATGAAAAAATGTTTTCCAATCAGTGTCATTGAAAGAAATTTTTGTAGCAAGCACTCTATTGACTAAAGGTTCTTAACAACTACTCTTTCAGTGGCTGGTTGGCAGATGTCAGTCACATGAATTTAATAAAGCACAGTTAAGCCTCTTGTTATAATATGATGTCTTGAGACAAATAAAGGTGAGTGTTTTATGATACAGTTGGCTTCCATTTCCCAACTGGATGTGTCAGTGCTTCTTGCCCTTCTGAATGAACTCATTAAAACTTAAATATATTACATTCCTTTTTTCATTTACAATGTATGCATTTAGATGACTTTTACATCTTCAAAATAGTTGAATCTGCCTTAAATTCATGCCTATGAAAAAATGCATTAAAGAAGACTTGTTAAATGACTGCTATTTAACAGAGGTTGATTTCTTCATAATTTGGTTGAAAGGGTCTCAGTCTCAAAACTACCGGTAATTATTTAAGGCAGACGATATCATGTTACATATTTAGTAGTGACCATTAAGGCAGATGATAGCATGTAACATATTTAGTAGTGACCATCAAGGCAGACGAGAGCATGTTACATATTTAGGAGTGACCATTAAGGCAGATAATAGCATACTACATATTTAGAAGTGACCTTTAAGGCAGATGATATCATGTTACATATTTAGAAGTGACCTTTATGACAGATGATATCATGCTACATAATTAGTAGTGACTTTTATGGCAGACAATATCATGTTACATATTTAGTAGTGACCATTAAGGCAGACGATAGCATGTTACATAATTAGAAGTAGCCATTAAGGCAGATGATAGCATGTTACATATTTAGTAGTGACCTTTAAGGAAAAAAATAGCATGTTTCATATTTAGAAGTGAGTTTAAGGCAGACAATAGCATGTTACATATTTAGAAGTGAATTTAAGGCAGACAATAGCATGTTACATATTTGGAAGTGATTTTAAGGCAGACGATAGCAATTTACATATTTAGAGTGACTTTAAGGCAGACGATAGCATGCTACATATTTAGAAGTGACTTTAAGGCAGACGATATCATGTTACAGATTTAGAAGTGACCATTAGGGCAGACGATATCATGCTACATATTTAGTAGTGACCTTTAAGGCAGATGATTTTATGTTAGGTATTTAGAAGTGACCTCTAAGGCAGAAAATAGCATGTAACGTATTTAGAGGTGACCATTAAGGCAGAAATCAGCATGTTACATATTTAGTAGTGACCTTTAAGGAAGACAATATCATATTTAGTAGTGACTTTAAGAAAGACGATAGCATGTTGCATATTTAGAAGTGACCATTAAGGCAGATGATATCATGCTACATATTTAGTAGTGACTTTTAAGACGGAAATCAGCATGTTCCGTATTTAGTAGTGACCTTTAAGGAAGACAATATCATAATTAGTAGTGACCATTAAGGCAGACGATAGCATGTTACATATTTAAAAGTGACCATTAAGGCAGATGATAGCATGCTACATATTTAGAAGTGACCATTAGAGCAGACGATATCATGCTACATATTTAGTAGTGACCTTTAAGGCAGACGATATCATGTTACAAATTTAGAAGTGACCTCTAAGGCAGAAAATAGCATGTTACATATTTAGAGGTGACCATTAAGGCAGAAATCAGCATGTTACATATTTAGTAGTGACCTTTAAGGAAGACAATATCATATTTAGTAGTGACTTTAAGAAAGACGATAGCATGTTGCATATTTAGAAGTGACCATTAAGGCAGATGATATCATGCTTCATTTTTAGTAAGTTACCTTTAAGACAGACGATATCATGCTAAATATTTAGTAGTGACCATTAGGGCAGACAATATCATGCTACATATTTAGTAGTGACCATTAAGGCAGAAATCAGCATGTTCAGTATTTAGTAGTGACCATTAAGGCAGATGATATCATGCTACATATTTAGTAGTGACCATTAGGGCAGACAATAGCATGTAACTTTTTTGGAAGTGACCTTTAAAGCAGACAATAGCATGTTACATATTTGAAAGTGACTTTGAGGCAAACGATAGCATGTTACATATTTAGTAGTGACTTTAAGGCAGACAATAGCATGTAACATATTTAGAAGTGACCTTTAAGGCAGACAATAGCATGTTACATATTTAGAAGTGACTTTAAGACAGACGATAGTATGCTACATATTTGGAAGTGACTGTAAGACAGAAAATAGCATGTTGCATATTTAGAAGTAACCTTTAAGGTAGACGATAGCATCTTACTTATTTAGAAGTGACCTTTAAGGCAGACAATAGCATTTTACATATTTGAAAGTGACCTTCAAGGCAGACGATAGGATGCTACATTTTTAGAAGTGACCTTTAAGGCAATAAATTGCATGTTACATATTTAGAAGTGACCTTTAAGACAGACGATTGCATGTTACATATTTAGAAGTGACCTTTAAGGCAGGTTTGACTGAAAAATGAGTCATAGGAGGCTGAATCTGGCTGCTGTATATAACAGTATTGCCACTGATATACAGTCACATAATTCATAATGTTATATGTTGTTAACTTCTTGTAATAATGTGATTTGATGTTGCCACTATATTTACCACCCCATAATTAAAACAACACCACATTTATTGTTCCATATTTATATTAATGTTTCCATTACACTATATGTACCTCATCATACTGCAGTTTATATTGATTCTGCCTCTTACATACAGCACCATATTGAAAGCAATATTTCTGCAAACCCCATTTTTACCATACTATATTTAAATTCATGTTGCTGCTACCGTTTATTTACCAACCTAGTTAAAATAGATTTTGCTGTTCCTTCTACTTTACCACACCATATTTAAATTAATGTTGCCTTTTATTTATCACTTCATATTAAATGGATTTTTCTTCTAGTGCTTTTTTACCACCATATTTAAATTCACGTTGCCATTACCTATCTTTCACGATGCCAAAAAAATTATTATTGCCACAGCCTCTTATTTACCATGCCCTATTTAAATTGATGTTGCCACTACTTCTTATTTTGCATGCCATATTTAAAATAATGTTGCCACCACATGATAAGTACTTTAATTACACCATTTACTACTCAAGCACACAATGAAGCTGACATTTTAATATGAATTTGAGTATTATTTAAACAATAGATATTATATAAAAATGTTTCAGCCTGAATTTAGGATGTAAATAAATACTTAAATGAACTATAATGATAAAGATCACTTGCAAATCCAGGTTGTTCATATTTTTTCCATTGTGCCTTGAAAACGTTTTTGGAGAGTTGAGTATCCAGTGTAATGATGATAATCATAATAATCCCTTGACAATATGGTTAAACATCAAGGATATTGCTATAATAATTTCTTGACAATATGGTTAAACATCAAGGATATTGCTACAATAATCCCTTGACAAGATGGTTAAACATAAAGGATATTGATAATCATAATAATCCCTTGACAATATGGTTAAACATCAAGGATATTGCTATAATAATCCCTTGACAATATGGTTAAACATCAAGGATATTGCTATAATAATCCCTTGACAATATGGTTAAACATCAAGGATATTGCTACAATAATCCCTTGACAAGATGGTTAAACATCAAGGATATTGCTATAATAATCCCTTGACAATATGGTTAAACATCAAGGATATTGCTACAATAATCCCTTGACAATATGGTTAAACATCAAGGATATTGCTACAATAATCCCTTGACAATATGGTTAAACATCAAGGATATTGCTATAATAATTTCTTGACAATATGGTTAAACATCAAGGATATTGCTACAATAATCCCTTGACAAGATGGTTAAACATCAAGGATATTGATAATCATAATAATCCCTTGACAAGATGGTTAAACATCAAGGATATTGCTACAATAATCCCTTGACAATATGGTTAAACATCAAGGATATTGCTACAATAATCCCTTCACAATATGGTTAAACATCAAGGATATTGCTACAATAATCCCTTGACAATATGGTTAAACATCAAGGATATTGCTACAATAATCCCTTGACAAGATGGTTAAACATCAAGGATATTGATAATCATAATAATCCCTTGACAAGATGGTTAAACATCAAGGATATTGCTACAATAATCCCTTGACAATATGGTTAAACATCAAGGATATTGCTACAATAATCCCTTGACAATATGGTTAAACATCAAGGATATTGCTACAATAATCCCTTGACAATATGGTTAAACATCAAGGATATTGCTACAATAATCCCTTGACAATATGGTTAAACACCAAGGATATTGATAATCATAATAATCCCTTGACAAGATGGTTAAACATCAAGGATATTGCTACAATAATCCCTTGACAATATGGTTAAACATCAAGGATATTGCTACAATAATCCCTTGACAATATGGTTAAACATCAAGGATATTGCTACAATAATCCCTTGACAAGATGGTTAAACATCAAGGATATTGATAATCATAATAATCCCTTGACAAGATGGTTAAACATCAAGGATATTGCTACAATAATCCCTTGACAATATGGTTAAACATCAAGGATATTGCTATAATAATTTCTTGACAATATGGTTAAACATCAAGGATATTGCTACAATAATCCCTTGACAAGATGGATAAACATCAAGGATATTGCTACAATAATCCCTTGACAATATGGTTAAACATCAAGGATATTGCTATAATAATTTCTTGACAATATGGTTAAACATCAAGGATATTGCTACAATAATCCCTTGACAAGATGGTTAAACATCAAGGATATTGATAATCATAATAATCCCTTGACAATATGGTTAAACATCAAGGATATTTCTACAATAATCCCTTGACAATATGGTTAAACATCAAGGATATTGCTACAATAATCCCTTGACAAGATGGTTAAACATCAAGGATATTGATAATCATAATAATCCCTTGACAAGATGGTTAAACATCAAGGATATTGCTACAATAATCCCTTGACAATATGGTTAAACATCAAGGATATTGCTACAATAATCCCTTGACAATATGGTTAAACATCAAGGATATTGATAATCATAATAATCCCTTGATAAGATGGTTAAACATCAAGGATATTGCTACAATAATCCCTTGACAATATGGTTAAACATCAAGGATATTGCTACAATAATCCCTTGACAATATGGTTAAACATCAAGGATATTGCTACAATAATCCCTTGACAAGATGGTTAAACATCAAGGATATTGATAATCATAATAATCCCTTGACAAGATGGTTAAACATCAAGGATATTGCTACAATAATCCCTTGACAATATGGTTAAACATCAAGGATATTGCTACAATAATCCCTTGACAATATGGTTAAACATCAAGGATATTGATAATCATAATAATCCCTTGACAAGATGGTTAAACATCAAAGATATTGCTACAATAATCCCTTGACAATATGGTTAAACATCAAGGATATTGCTACAATAATCCCTTGACAATATGGTTAAACATCAAGGATATTGATAATCATAATAATCCCTTGACAAGATGGTTAAACATCAAGGATATTGCTACAGTAATCCCTTGACAATATGGTTAAACATCAAGGATATTGCTACAATAATCCCTTGACAATATGGTTAAACATCAAGGATATTGCTACAATAATCCCTTGACAAGATGGTTAAACATCAAGGATATTGATAATCATAATAATCCCTTGACAAGATGGTTAAACATCAAGGATATTGCTATAATAATTTCTTGACAATATGGTTAAACATCAAGGATATTGCTACAATAATCCCTTGAAAATATGGTTAAACATCAAGGATATTGATAATCATAATAATCCCTTGACAATATGGTTAAACATCAAGGATATTGCTACAATAATCCCTTGACAATATGGTTAAACATCAAGGATATTGCTACAATAATCCCTTGACAATATGGTTAAACATCAAGGATATTGCTATAATAATTTCTTGACAATATGGTTAAAGATCAAGGATATTGATAATCATAATAATCCCTTGACAATATGGTTAAACATCAAGGATATTGCTATAATAATTTCTTGACAATATGGTTAAACATCAAGGATATTGATAATCATAATAATCCCTTGACAATATGGTTAAACATCAAGGATATTGCTATAATATTTTCTTGACAATATGATTAAAGATCAAGGATATTGATAATCATAATAATCCCTTGACAATATGGTTAAACATCAAGGATATTGCTATAATAATTTCTTGACAATATGGTTAAAGATCAAGGATATTGATAATCATAATAATCCCTTGACAATATGGTTAAACATCAAGGATATTGCTATAATAATTTCTTGACAATATGGTTAAACATCAAGGATATTGCTATAATAATTTCTTGACAATATGGTTAAACATCAAGGATATTGCTATAATAATTTCTTGACAATATGGTTAAACATCAAGGATATTGCTATAATAATTTCTTGACAATATGGTTAAACATCAAGGATATTGCTATAATAATTTCTTGACAATATGGTTAAAGATCAGGGATATTGATAATCATAATAATTCCTTGACAATATAGTTAAACATGAAGGATATTGATAATCATAAAAATCACTTGCCAATATGGTTAAACATCAAGGATATTGCCGCAGAAAATAAATGGCCAGATGTCCCAATACAGAAGCAGTATCAAATGATCATAGCATTACCCATAATCCAACTGAATGTTCAAATTAAGAAGAAAGCATGAATCTAGTAGGCTTTGTAAGCTTTCAATTGCAACTACTGAAATAAGGCGACTCTTCAACAGCAACTTTGTCTGAGTATTCATATGGCATAGCAAAATAAGTAAAATTATTTCTGATTAGACCATTTCTCGATGAAGACTACTCTCCAATCCCATTGGTGGTTTTCATTGAGAGATTTTACATTACTGTTGTTGATGATATCATTATTATTATTATTATTATTATTATTATTATTATTATAACTATTATTATTACTATTTCTTTTGCTATTATTATTACACTATTATTATCACTGTCATTGCTATTTTACCTGTTTTTTATTTACAGGATTGTTCCTGTTACCAGCCTCTGCAGTGGACTATAGAAATTGGTTCAATGTGGATGATGATATCAGCCTTGTAAGTAAATTTTTTTTCACTCCGCAACAAGAATTGAATGTATACCAAACCTTGCCTTTCAACCCACACTGTACAGAGAATCATGTTAATAAAAGCATTATAAGCTTTTTTCCAAATGGGAACTGTGGTGGTTTAGTGTTTAATGTGTTAAACTTGCTACCAAAAGGGTTGGATTACAACCACTTGCATTGTTCAGATCAGCAATTATAGCGTGTCTTTGAGCAAAATACTTTCCTCTAATTATCTCAGCATGATATAACCTTCTGGTATTGCTGTGTCATAATACACCAACCCAGCACATAAAACACATATAATGCACATAAACACATATAAAGCACATGAAACAAATATAAAGCACATGAAACACATATAAAGCACATAAACACATATAAAGCAAATAAAAAATAAAGCAAATAAAACACATATAAAGTACAGAAACACATGTAATGCACATAAAACACATATAAAGCAAATAAAAGACATAAAAAGTACATAACATGCATATAAAGCACATAAAATACATATAAAGCAAATAAAACACATATAAAGCACATAAAACACATATAAAGCAGATAAACACATGTAATGCACATAAAACACATATAAAGCAAATAAAACACATAAAGCACATAAACACATGTAATGCACATAAAACATAAAGCACATAAAACACATATAAAGCACATAAACACATGTAATGCACATAAAACATATAAAGCAAATAAAACACATAAAGCACATAAAATGCATATAAAGCAAATAAAACATATAAAGCACATACAATGCATATAAAGCACATAACATACATATAAAGCAAATAAAACACATATAAAGCACATAAACACATGTAATGCACATAAAACACATATAAAGCAAATAAAACATATAAAGCACATACAATGCATATAAAGCACATAACATACATATAAAGCAAATAAAACACATATAAAGCACATAAACACGTGTAATGCACATAAAACACATATAAAGCAAATAAAACACATATAAAGCACATAAACACATGTAATGCACATAAAACATATAAAGCAAATAAAACACATAAAGCACATAAAATGCATATAAAGCAAATAAAACATATAAAGCACATAAACACATGTAATGCACATAAAACACATATAAAGCAAATAAAATATATAAAGCACATACAATGCATATAAAGCACATAACATACATATAAAGCAAATAAGACACATATAAAGCACATAAACACGTGTAATGCACATAAAACACATATAAAGCAAATAAAACACATATAAAGCACATAAACACATGTAATGCACATAAAACATATAAAGCAAATAAAACACATAAAGCACATAAAATGCATATAAAGCAAATAAAACATATAAAGCACATAAACACATGTAATGCACATAAAACACATATAAAGCAAATAAAATATATAAAGCACATACAATGCATATAAAGCACATAACATACATATAAAGCAAATAAGACACATATAAAGCACATAAACACGTGTAATGCACATAAAACACATATAAAGCAAATAAAATGCATATAAAGCACATAAAATACATATTAAAGCAAATAAAACACATATAATAATAATAATAATAATAATAATAATGAGGACTTTGTATAGCGCCTAATCTTTAAAAGCTCTAAGCGCTTTACACCATCAATAATGATATGACTACACTACAGAACAACAAATGACAAAAACAATGAAATTGGAAAACAAAAACATGCTGAAAATATATAAGATACAAAACATGATTAGGTCGCTAACTTTGTCCCTGAAGTCGAAACAGGTGAGTCTTGAGAGCACTCTTAAAAAGGACCACTGTGTCTTTGTGTCTAATTTCAATAGGCAATTCGTTCCACGTCATCGGGCCCTGGTATGCAAACGAACGTTGTCCATATGACTTTGTTTTCACCTTGGGAACAATGAGTATACGATTATCAGAAGAACAGCGTAAGGATCTAGCTGGTGTATACACATGGGTGAGGCTGGATAGGTATGTTGGACTGGAGTCTGTCATTGAAATATAGCACAAAGAAAACATTTTGTTTGATTCTGTATCAAATTGATAGCCAGTTTAGGGTACAGAGCAGTGGTGAGGTGTGCTCTGATCGAGGTACTCTGAAGATGATCCGTGCAGCTGTGTTTTGAACTTTTTTAAGTTTCTGGAGTAAATATTGTGATGAACCAGACAGAATTGAGTTACAATAGTCCAGTCTTGAAAGTACTAATGAACACACAAGTTTTTTCGTGGCATCAACAGAAAGATATTTACGAATGGAACTGATGCGTCTCAATTCAAGATATGCAGCCCTGCAGATGTTCATGACATGTTGGTGCAATGTGAGAGTACTGTCTAGAGTAACACCTAGATTCCGTACTGACTATGAGAATTTAATGTTGGTGTTGCTGATATTTATTGTCTGAGGTAGAGAGGTAGAGGATGTGAATGAGAAAGTGTTTGTGTTGTGATCAGAATAGCCTCAGTTTTATCATCATTCATCTGCAGCTTGTTACATGTCATCTATGATTTCACATCCGAAATGCACTTCTCTTCTCCATGGTAGCATCAACTTCAATTGGGTGGCTAGACTTCTATATTTGGGTGTCATCAGCGTACAATTGGTGTGACACTGGGTGATGATCTATGACACTTGAGAGCGGCTGAGTGTACATAATGAAGAGAACAGGTCCAAGAACAGATCCCTGTGGAACACCATAACATACGTCAACTGGGCTGGAGTGTATTCCATTTGCAGATATAATTTGTGTCCTGTTGACTAAGTAGGACTTGAACCACTGTAAGGCTATATTCTGAATGCCAAATACATGCTGGAGACGGTGAAGTAATATATCATGGTCTATTGTGTCAAATGCTGCAGATAAATCCAGGAGAGTGAGGACTGTAATTTTTCCACTATCCAAAGCAGAGAGAATGTCACTAAATACTTTCAGAAGAGTAGTTTCCGTACTGTGGCAAGGGTGATATGCAGACTGTACATTGCTAAAAAGACTGTTTGAATTCAAATGAGATACAAGTTGAGTTAGAACAACCTTTTCAAAGATTTTTGATATGAAAGGGAGATTAGAAACTGGGCGGTAGTTCTTTAAATCGTTATGGTCCAGTGTTGGTTTCTTCAGCAGTGGCTTTACGATGGCAGTTCTGAAAAAATGATGGGAATTCCCTTGATGAGAGAGAGATATCAATAACATCAGTTAGTGAAGGCAATATTGGTTCTAAGCACTCAAGCAGCAGTGATGTCGAAATTGGATCAAATTCACAAGTCTTTGGTGCACTTTTAATCATGATTGTCCATACTAAATCTATAGAAACAGGTTCAAATGCTCCTAACGGTTGTCGCTGAAATTCTGCATCATACCTGTATGGTGATGAATCAGTTGAAATTGTGCTGTCAAGCGAATCTCTAATGGTTTGAACTTTGTCATTGAAGAAATTTGCAAATTGGTCTGGTAGGTGCAGTGGAGAGATGGTCGTTGGAAGTGGTGTACATTTGTTCCTTGACATTAGTTTGTTAGTTATCTCGAAGAGCTCTTTGCAGCTGGAACTCTTTGTGATCTTAGAACTGTAGTGGGATGATTTGGCTAAATGGACTATGTTTGTGACGTTCTTCTTAAAATGCATATAAAGCAAATAAAACATATAAAGCACATAAACACATGCAATGCACATAAAACACATATAAAGCAAATAAAACACATATAAAGCACATAAAATGCATATAAAGCACATAAAAGCACATAAAACACATATAAAGCACATAAACACATATAAAACAAATAAAACACATACAAAGCACATACTGAAATCATCAACAAATCAGTAATGCCAGCAAATGTGCAGACAAACAATTATCAACAGTCTTCCCTGAGACTTTGATCATCATGTAATTAGGTTAAGGGAGATACATTTTAATGGCTGTGAGACATTGATCACCTTGAAATCGGTTTAAGGGAGATACATTTTAATGGCTGTGATCAACATTCAATCGAATTAAGTTTGATAAATTTTCATGATTGAAAACAGGTATCTCCCATCACATGGGGAATATAGGTTACTTTAAAAAAAAATCTTTGTATACATGACATAATCTGGCAGATGAAAACACCATTGTCTTTCAGTTAGTAATCAATACAAATGTTTAGCTGAAACCATCTTTATAGACTCAAATTGAAGATTCAATTACACCTAGGATGTGGAATAAGTTTAATCCCAGTGATTGTGGCACTGAATCTGATGTTGTCAATAGGTAAAGTTCTGTGCTAACATTTTTTATGTTTTATGCTGCTGTTCTGGCATCATTAATATCTTTGATTTTTTTAAATATGTTTTAACTAAACAAAAAAATTGCTTAGAAAATAGAGCTAAAAAAAGAATTTTTGTGACTGACTTTACCCAATGAGAAAAATGATAACTTCAGTAAAATTGATAACTTCCATTTTAAGGACCGTGGCACGAGTTCTGCATATAATATTGGGTAATATGCCCTTAGAGCTGTATAACTAACAGCAAATTATCATGAAATAATACATTACTGATGAAAGTCCACAATTCTTAATGAACATTTTTCAATATACTTAAATATAACAGTACCCCAAAATATGAATTGATGATTATAAACTATTGAGTTTGTTGATACCTCAGATGAAGAAAACATATTGAATAATTGGAGCAATATTTTAAAATTAAGTTAAAAAAACTATTTACTTCATAAATATTCACAAATGACTGAGAAAATAAATATTTTGTGGTGAAATTCTTTTCTTTTAGGTTGTTTTTTATGGTTGTTACATGTGGCACAATTTATACCACTTGTCGATAAATAAAGTTGGAAAGTGTTATGATGGCGGTGTTACCAGACTTTGATGTGCATATATAACACAATATGATTGAACATCATCTGGAACAACAATGTTGAGATGATTCTAAAACATACCTAAATTAAATGTTTGATTAGCAGTAGAATGGCTCTATTGGCACAAAACTATTGGTACAGTTGATAGATTTGATTTAGTTACATAAACGGTGGTTTAGAGAAAGTTCACCATTTATTTTATTCAACTTCCTAAAAAAATCTGTGAAGTTCTAGGTAACACAAAATGAACCTTTGTATTTACTCTGCCAGTGGCCAAAATATCTCACATTTCTGTATTACAGGAAGCAAGAAAAATCTTTTTTTTCCTTGGTTTAGTATTTGTTGCCATAGGAACTGGTGGTATCAAAGCCAATGTGGGGCCATTTGGGGCACTGCAGGTGGAAGACTTGGGAAAAGATGCTGTGCAGTCATTTTTTAACTGGTAAGATTTTTGTAAAAATGCCAAAAAAAATGCTACTTACTTTAGCTCAGATGTCAGTGCAAGTTTTGTGTGGTGGTGCTCAAAATGGAATATTCATAATAAATAACTGATATTGGTCAATGTAAAAAAAGACGTCCTGCATTAATTTTTTAACTAATGAGAATTTTGTAAACTACTACAATGCATTCCTGGAGATGGGTGAAATGGAAAATTTAGAGGAAACAACCAGCATGGACAAGCAACCATGTAGGGTAAATCACACTATTAAGATCAAGAATAAAGACTTTTGCTGATAATTTGGATGGGAGTTGTATGCAAGTGGCTTTTTAAAAGCAGAAAAATGATTTACACATTATGCATCTCTTTTTTAAAATACATTTATGTCATCTGTGATTGGCCAGTTCTGCATTTACCCTGTATTTTGGGAGACAATAAAATAATAATTATTTTTCCTGTCCCAGAGCTTATGGTGAAACATTTTTTCACTTTGGTCATATGTCCCAAGACTTAGGAAATTATATAAATTTGTATAACATTTGTGCTTGCCCCTTACACACACCCAGCACATTGCAGTAAAATAGATAAATAAAACACATAATTGATAAGAGAAAGAAAGAAACTAACCTTGTGTTATCATTTATTCCTTTTATATCCGGTAAACCTGTATAAGTAGCTTAGGCTTCCATAGTGTAGCATGTATCAATTATGTCTGAAAACACCTGCCATGTTGTTCATTGACATGAACATTGAGAAACAAATTGTGTGTGGTTGTGTTCAAAGGTTTGAACATGTTATCTGATTGAAAACTGGATCCAACAAAATCATAAACAAGAGGAAAATACTCAACTGATATCTTGAAGACGCCATTCACACATGACATGATTGACACATGATTGAACTATATCCAGGTCTACTATATGACAGTATCTTGCAAATAAAAATCATGAGGAGTTCTGTAGATGGTAATGTTGATAATTCTTCCATCTGCATAGTTTTGTTATTTCTAACAGTGAGGTGTATACAAAAAGGCATTATTTAAAAATCAACAATTATTTTTTTCCCAATGGTGTGAAGTAATGATGAGTTGGTTAAAATAAACTGAAACACATGGTTTGTCACTTTCTTTCCTGAGAAATGCTGCAGCAAAATATGGCAATTAATAATCTTTTGCAAGTGCAGTTATCTCCCCTGTCGGGACTAATCTCATTATTTGTTTATGCTGTGAAGCAGGACCATACAAAATCATATGGAGATTATTTTGATCTTATACGGTATTAAATACAAATGATGAATTTGCATAAATTTGGTATCCTAGCTCCAATTTAAAACATAATTTATTGAAAGAGAAGGCTTAGTTTTTTATCATCTAAATTGTGTTTTAGCCTGTTCAATAATTAGCATATAGAAGTTTTAATTTTTTAAACCTTTATGTTTTTACATATCTATTTTTAATAATTTGGACAGTCATGTGTAAAGCAAAGATTTAGTGGTTTATATCTTACTCACAAGCAATAGATTAAAGTATAAGGTTCCAGTTAACCAATATATATTATACACTTAGTTTACATATAAATTTATGTTGATGATGATTAAGAGCTCCAAGTTTATGAACATTCTTCTTGTAATGGGACAATCCCTTTCTTTAAAGGTAATTCAGATTGTATGTTGACAACCATTACTTATAAAAAAAAAAAGAATTAGAAAATTCAGATCATGGCAATAAGATCCTACTGTTAGTAGAATAGTATGTACATTTATTTATGTGTTAAGCAATATAATGAAAATGATATTACTCTAATTTTGTTCTGGGGTCTTTTGCATAAATTGTCACATTTGAAATGGAAGACTGTTAGATAGGAAAATGAAAATTACATGGAAAGGTAGAAGGTGAAAGATGTTTGAAAAGAAAACCATGTGTTTTACCTGAACTGTGAACTTGTTGTAATACTATGGTATCTCTCTCTCTTATGTGATAAAGAATGCCAATTCTACTCCACTAAATGAACAGTAGTAACAATGGAGTTACATACAAAGGACCATGAATAGCAGTAACACTGGAGTTACATACAAAGGACTAAAAATAGCAATCACACTTGAGTTAGATTCTTCCATCTTATCTTTTGTGCATTATTTCAGTTCAGCCCTTCAAACCTTTAGTAGTTTCAGTACTTTGTTTTTAAAATTGGATAAAACACTTTTATTGCCTACAGTTCAATAATATTGATACTTTTGTCAGTTTTGTTCTCTTAGGTAATCAGAGCGCACAAGAATATTAAGTTTACATTACACAACTAACTGTTCATATGAAGAAATTATTTATCAGTGTTACATTTGGGGCATAAACTTAATTAAGTACGCCTATGATACAGGCATATGATTTTGTACGCGTACTTTCAATTTCACACTATTCCAGAAACTTTATGAAGATATTCTGAATCATGTTTTAAATATATTTATGTGCTACCATGCAAACATCACTGAACAGTCACAGTTTAAATCCAAATGCTTTCTATTTAATGTAATCCTGTGAACATAGACTATTACTGAAGTTCTTGAAAGTTTTACATAATCCAGTAAATAAAAATAAAAATATTCAAGTCCTTGAATAAATTCACATAATCCAGTTGGTACTGACTGTTTAAATTTATAAATTTCCACTCTGCTAAATCCAGTGAATAAATATTATAAATCAATCACCATTTCTTCTCAATGATTCTTACATCATTGGTATAGGCTGAAGGATTCTAATTTTTTGTGACCTCTGTTTGAAGTGATTCATTTCGTACTTGTCCCAAATAGTTTATTACCTGACCTTGACAATCAGCATTGTACAAAGAAGACGTCTATGTGGTGTACATGTACTTTACCATAACACAAGTCAGCCACTGAATTTTAGAATTTTAAACATAACATTCATAAACCCAAATGACTTTAAAAAAAACTATTTTATAAATTAAATAGATGATACAGATGTCCGTAACAGTGAGGACCAAGGGACGTATGTATAATACTGTATTGAAGATAACTTGCACTGAGCAGTTAATTAATACTAATGTCCGACAAAATTCTTCCTATTATACAAAAGTCCTACTGGGTAATGACTTAAATGAGCAGTGTTACAGAAATTCCTGTATTATTTCAGGTTTTACTGGTTCATCAATGTAGGTGCTATGGTAGCCTACTCTGGTGTGGCAGTCATACAGCAGAACATTGGATTTGATTACGGATTTCTCGTCCCACTTATCAGCATGTTTATTGCAATGATCATATTTGTGATGGCTAAAAACAAATATAGGAATATCCCTCCAGGAGGTGAGTCATGAGTCATTTTTTTAGTAGCATCACATCACACAGACACACACACACACAGACAGACACACACACAGGCTTTGCATATGGATTTTTGATCCCACCAATCAGCATACATGTCGCACTCCATTTTTAATAGCCAAAAACAAATATAGCTATAATCTTCCAGGAGCTGAGTGAGTCAATTACTAGGGAATTTTACAGATTTTCAATTCAAAATTTGAGGATATACTTTACTAACATGTTTGTATATTTCTTCAAAATTTCAGGACACTCACATGAAAACTGTTATAATGAAGCTGTGCATTAAGACATGTTATTGGATAAATATTTCCAGACTGTGCAATAGAACATGTTTTTGAGTCAAGACTTCCAAGCTGTGCATTCAGACATGTTACTGAGTACTGACATCCAAACTAGATGATTGACAATTTTGGTATACTGGCAATTCTACAAGGATTCATAGATGGTTGATAATTTGGGTATTATAGGCAATTCTACAAAGATCTGTAGATGGTTGACAATCTGAATATATGTAATTCTACTAGGATCTGTAGATGGTTGACAATCTGGATATATGTAATTCTACTAGGATCTGTAGATGGTTGACAATCTGGATATATGTAATTCTACTAGGATCTGTAGATGGTTGACAATCTGGATATATGTAATTCTATTAGGATCTGTAGATGGTTGACAATCAGGGTATAGGCAATTCTACTAGGATCTGTAGATGGTTGACAATCTGGATACATGTAATTCTACTAGGATCTGTAGATGGTTGACAATCTGGATATATGTAATTCTACTAGGATCTGTAGATGGTTGACAATCTGGATATATGTAATTCTACTAGGATCTGTAGATGGTTGACAATCAGGGTATATACAATTCTACTAGGATCTGTAGATGGTTGACAATCTGGATATATGTAATTCTACTAGGATCTGTAGGTGGTTGACAATCTGGATATATGTAATTCTACTAGGATCTGTAGATGGTTGACAATCTGGATATATGTAATTCTACTAGGATCTGTAGATGGTTGACAATCTGGATATATATAATTATACTAGGATCTGTAGATGGTTGACAATCTGGATATATGTAATTCTACTAGGATCTGTAGATGGTTGACAATCAGGGTATATGTAATTCTACTAGGATCTGTAGGTGGTTAACAATCAGGGTATAGGCAATTCTGCATGGATCTGTAGGTGGTTGATGGTCTGACCTGGAAATCACAGTATACTTGAGCATAAGTTTAAACAAAAGATTTTTATCTGATCAATCACAAATGTTGTTAATTATGAATGGATGCTTCTAATGTCTGATACCAAACTTAATCTCAAACTAAAACTCAGATGTTTGTGATCTCCAAGACAGATTGTTCACTGGTCATGGAATTTTGGTTAAGCCAGATTGTTCACTGGTCACTGGGATTACTATTAAGCCACAATTAATTTAAATGTGCCAATAGGTTGATTCCTTTAAAGCATTACTTCATATTAGTTTGAATTTCACAATGGCAGGATGCAGATAAATTTCTTGATATTCTTAAGGTACTTATTTGATGATCTGTATTAATTTTGCAATTTGGTTTGATATATGATTATAATGATCATTTGTGGCCATCTTTGATTTACCATATGTACTTACTATAAGTCCCATCAATATGCTGGATTATAATGTACTGGCAGATCTGGGTCTGTGTATGACATTTACATATTTGGGACCTTGAGGTTATCTCTTTTCAGCTTTGTTGGTCAACTATGTGTCAATCTGCCATGCATTTATGCATTCATTAATACATATTTGTTATCTGTCATCTGCATATGATCCTTTGTCAGTTCCTTACCATGAGCTGCCATGTTTTGCTTACATCACAGAAAGTACAGCACTTGCCATGAATTGGCAGTTTCAGACTACAGTCAAGATGTTCGTTAGTGCAAGCATATAAAATAAAGCTGCCAGAATAAGTCTTATTCATCAGTGGCCATTTGAAGTCATTTTGCTAAATGATGTTGACATCTCTTGCTCAGGTAGCACTCACTCTTAACCTGCCACTGTAAATATATTTTACAGTTCTCAGTTGTCTACTAAAGATAATAATAGAAAAATCACTTAGATTTTGGGTGTTTATATGCTGATGTATTTTTCTGTCCAAAATATATATGTTTGTATAGACAGTATATAAAAAGTGATTGCAGCATGTAATTGGGTCAGTGTAGTAGATACAAGGAGACAGTGTATAAATAGAGTGCAGCATGTAATTGGGTCAATGTAAGTAGGTACAAGGAAACTGTATAGTGATTGCAGCATGTAATTGGGTTGATGTAGTAGGTACAAGGAGACAGTGTATAGACAGAGTGATTGTAGCATGTAATTGGGTAAGTGTAGTAGGTACAAGGAGACAGTGTATAAAAAGAGTGCAGCATGCAATTGGTAAATATAGTGGGTACAGGGAGACCATGTATAAAAAGAGTGCAGCATATAATTAGATCAGTGTAGTAGATGTACAAGAGACAGTGCATAAAAAGAGTGCAGCATGTAATTGGGTCAATGTAGTAGATACATGGAGACAGTATATAAAAGGTGATTGCAGCAGGTAAATGGGTCAATGTAGTAGGTACAAGAAGACAGTGTACAAAGAGTGTCGCATGTAATTGGGTCAATGTAGTAGGTACAAGAAGACAGTGTACAAAGAGAGTGTTGCATGTAATTGGGTCAATGTAGTAAATACAAGAAGACAGTGTACAAAGAAAGTGTAGCATGTAATTGGGTTGATGTTGTAGGTACAAGAAGACAGTGTATTAAAAGAGTGCAGCATGTAATTGGGTCAATGTAGTAGGTACAAGAAGACAGTGTACAAAGAGAGTGTTGCATGTAATTGGATCAATGTAGTAAGTACAAGAAGACAGTGTACAAAGAGAGTGTAGCATGTAATTGAGTTGATGTTGTAGGTACAAGAAGACAGTGTATTAAAAGAGTGCAGCATGTAATTGGATCAGTATAGTAGATACATGGAGACAGTATATAAAAGGTGAGTGCAGCTTGTAATTGAGTCAATGTAGTAGGTAGAAGAAGACAGTGTACAAAGAGTGTCGCATGTAATTGGGTTGATGTTGTAGGTACAAGAAGACAGTGTGTTAAAAGAGTGCAGCATGTAATTGGGTCAGTGTAGTAGATACATGGAGACAGTATATAAAAGATGAGTGCAGCTTGTAATTGAGTCAATGTAGTAGAAGAAGACAGTGTATAAAGAGAGTGTCGCATGTAATTGGGTCAGTGTAGTAGGTACAAGGAGACAGTGTATTAAAAGATTGGGTCATGTAATTTGGTTGATGTAGTAGGTATAGGGAGACAATGTATAAAAAGAGTGCAGCATGTAATTTGGTCAGTGTAGTACATACAAGGAGCCAGTACATGTATATATAAATATTGCTTGAGTATGTGACATGATACACAATTGCCAGAGCAAATATTTTGCTTCATCCATGCATAAATGATATAGAATCACCTCTAATTATAACCAATATTACATGACTTGATGAAAATCAATACATACATTATTATTTTTAACATATACCAAAAGTAAAGTTACTTCTTTGACTCATTTATTTATGAAATAAATACCACTTACTGTGTCTTTAGGGTAGTTCAATTCAGAAAATTTAAGCCATGTATATTTCACTTTGTACAGTAATACTATCTCTGAAAAATACTTGAGAATTATCAATTGTAGACCAAACTCCAATTTCCCAAAAGCATCATCTTCTCTTTCATTTCAGATAGTGTTTTATCTAAGTCTTTTCGAGTATGTTTCCAGGCATGTCGCAGGGATTGCTCATTTGAAAGTGCGCTAATAGAGAAGGGTGGCTCTTTTGACAAAGAAATGGTGGATGGAGTTGCTGCTCTCACTCATGTGCTTCCTGTATTTATACTTATTATTGTATACTGGGCTGTGAATACACAGGTATACATTCTTAACTTATTTATGCAGACAATACAGGTGAAATAGTGACCAATAAACTATTCAGTTTTACTCAAATAATAACAAATTAGGATTATAATATTATGTGTTTTTATTTAGTTATTTACTGTTTTAAGGAAATTTTTCAAAAGTCTGATTGCTTAACAATGCTTACAGGTTGCCTCAAATTTCCATTAAAATTAGTTCCAGGTTCTTTATTATTCAGTATTTTGCCTGTGACTTGCATTACACTAGGGTTGATAACAATATCTTATGAGCATAATTATAAACCAAGGAAAAACATGGTATAGACAGCAATGAATAGTAGCAAAACATTTGCTATGAAATAGATGCCATGTTAGTAACAATGGTCAGGTGTATAAAATGCAGAAAATATGTACATGTATCAATGTCAGGGCTGAGCTAAGGTTTTGTCATAAACTTGTCCTGGACAATTGGTTTCAGAATTCACTGGTCCTATGTCCCTAGTCACAAGTCCCAAAATTTAAATCACTTGTCAGGATTTGCTGAGATGTATACACTTTAAGTCATAGAATGGACAAACAAAATACTATATGTACAGGCTTATGATAGGAATCCAATTGCAAACTACACAGACCCATATATGTCATCACATAATGTTCTGAAAGATCTGGGTTGATGCAGTTTGTTAAGAGTAATCCTTAGAATAAACAACAGAGACCCTGATCTACAGGAGCATTATGCTTTGGCTAGTCAGAATCTATGTTGCTTATGTTGCTTGTAATTAGACCCAACGTATAAGCGAATATATCTGGTATAACATTTATTTATTAAATATACATTTTGGTACTTCACAGGTCAATTTTCAGTGGTACTGGCTTCTTTTAGGTACTTATTTTGCTCCTATATGCTAGCTTAAGTACTTTGATTAACAAGAATGGAAGAGAATTTGCTGGAATTCAGACTTTTCCTAACTTCTTCTCTCAAGACTTTGTGAATTGATAGAACAAAGTCTCTTGCCTTAAATCCCTTCTTATTATTAGCTCCAAGTTTAATACAGTTCTTCTCCTGGAGTGCACACCGCATTTCCATGAGACATAAGTTTTGGTAACAGACTAGGTATTCTCATTAACTTTCTTGTGAAAATAATTTAGCAGACTTTATTTTAACCACATACACTGTATAAATATTAAATTTCTTGATAACCACTTCTAAAGTAATCATAACATGCATTTTTCCCTCATAACTATAAATACAGACAGCTTTTTAATTAGCATCATTCGTGACTTTGTTCGAAACACATTGTAGGACATGGAAGATAATCCTCTGTATAATCAATAAAAACTGAAAGAATACCTGCTGTCATTTAATTAGTTTATGAAGGAACCAACACTAATGTTGGTAAAGTGCCTTTTAATTTGTACAAAAATAATTCATCTGACTATTGTCTCAAAAGGCAGTTTTCATTAAAATAATTACAGTGTATTTTGTTAATGAATTTCATTTACACTTTCTGCTCTTATTATTAATATATTTAGATATTGCTTTGCAATTTTTTTGTTTTTTGTGATATACAAAAAATGCGTTGCCTTCATAAAATAAATGAAATATTAATTTAATTGGATTAACTCACTAGATAAAAATCACATGTTGCATCATTCATGTGGATCTGGTTTTAGTAAACAACATACAACAAAATCATTTAAAGCACTGCTAATGAATACAATTAGCATCTCTTTGTTTCTTTTTTTTTTTTTTTTTTTGGCCATTAATTTGGTCAGTATAGAGTCAAGTGGTAATAGAATGTGCACACCAACATTTCTTATTAATGACTTAGGATAAGTGTGATGCTGGATGTAAATTAGTGCAATTAATCATTAAATATATCTGAAAGGCATACATTGCCATTTAAAGACAAAGTGAGTGATGCATGAAAATAATCATTTGCCCCTTAAAACAAATTTAAAAAAAGTAAAAAGCACTTGTTCCAAACTATCATCTTAAAAATGTGTACTTGCCAAGCATTCAAAATAAACAGACCCGGATGTTTGGGCCATGGGATTTGCTCAGCCCAGCATGTAACATTTTATAAAGGAAAGAAAGCGAACTGTGATTAACAGCCTTACTAGTTACTTTTGGAGTTAGACTAGCAACTTGAAAGACAATCAGATATTTCTTCATTTCTAAATCAGCTGGTAAGCAATTAGCTAAGAGGTAATTGAATGGCTATTTTAGTATGAAATAAGCATCTTGATAATCACATGTAAATTTCCCTCTCAAAGTTATATTACTGAGTATTTCTAGCAGTGTTAAGATCACTGAACTTATCAAGATATTTACTTACTATGAATTTATTTATAAAATACTAATCCTTCATGAAAATTAGATTTTAATAATAGCACATAACAGTGAATAAATGTTAAAACATAAACTGTCATATTCCATTATCAATTCTTGAAACAAACAAAAAATAATAATAATTTATATGAACATAGTTGAAACATCATTGCTAGCCAGGTGTCAGTACCATTCCACATTAGTGGAATTTAGTACATTGACAACCCATGGGTAGAGCCAGGGATCATATGTCAGTACTATTCCACATTAATAACCCATGAGTAGAGCCAAGGGTCCTATGTCAGTACCTTTTCACATTAATGTAGTGGAATGAATTGGATTGACGACTCGTGGTTAGAGCCAGGAGTCACATGTCAGTACCATTCCATATTAATCTTGTGGAATTTAGTACATTGATGACCCATGGGTAGAGCCATGGATCACACATCAGTAATTTGGAATGAATTAGATTGAATACCCAATTGTAGAGCATGGGGTCACATTTCAGTACCAGTCCACATCAGTGTAGTGGAATGATGTAGATTGATTACCCATGGATAAAGTGGGCGGCCATATGTCAAGGGTCATACGTCATATGTCAGTACCATTCCACATTAATGTAGTGGATTGAAGTAGATTGTTGAGCCATGGGAAGCTGAATCATACAGGGCTTGCTTGTTTGAGCTCCAATTCATCTTAGTCACATCAGTGGTACAATGAAAATTCCATGTGGAAATCATGTTTTGTCCATTTTGATTAATATATCCAATCTGGGTAATATGTATGTATTATTCTTGCTTATCCCATTTAGGTCATCTTTTTTATCTTTCTTGCTGTATGACACAAATGTGTCACCTCTGTGTAGATCAGTTGGTTGTTAGCACTTGTTTATATTTTAATCTTATTTTCAGCTGAATGAGAATTAAAAGTGACATTTATTGGTTGTAGTGGGAAACTTCATTTATCACCTTGTTTTCTAGGGAGGGGGAGTGTTAATGACAGAAATACAAAACTGTTGTATATTGCAAATCCATACCCGCTCCAGTGGCCTAGTGGTGAGAGCATACGCCGTGGAAGCGAGAGGTCACGGGTTCGATCCCCAGCCAAGTCATGCCAAAGACTTACAAAACTGGTACTAACAGCTGCCTTGCTTGATTCTCAGCATTAGAGGTTTCTGTTAGGAATGGTCGGCCTGGTGTCAGGATAATGTGGCTGGGTGGGACATCATGCTACATGTCTGCTGCATGATGCCCCAGTGCTAGACATAACTATAAACTGCCTCACTGCAGACATCATAGCAATATGACTGAACAGTTGTTAAAGCTACGTTAAAAATCCTAATCAAACAAACAAAAACCTATCCATAATTGGATTCTTATCTTTTTTTGAAAACAAACATTTTTGATAATTTGATAAATACAAATTGATAAGCATGTTAATCTGAAACTGACAAATTACAAGAATAATAAATGCAGATGCTACATATATTTAACTAATGTTTGTAGTTTTTTATCCTTAAAGAAGAAAAAAATAATTTTGGAAACAAATGCTTTTGGACAATTTTATTTTGTAAACCCAAGGAATAAAACCTAACACAGTTTTGTTTATTCTTTATTGTTTAATAACCAAACTTAATTAACAAATTAATTAATTTTGTAAATTAAGGTTAAGTTCATTACAGAGTAACTGTTTTGTTTTCTATTAATTAAGGAACAAACTCTGAAAGAACACATTTAATCTGTATGGTAAATGGAACAAAATCTAAAAGAACACAATTAATCTGTATGGTAAAGGGAAGAAACTCTTAAAGAACACATTTATTGTGTGTTTGAACACATTAACCCCTGAAGGTTTTTGCTGTTTTTGAATGAAATGTGAGTATGAAACACATTTTAAGGACTATTTCTGAATACATCCTAATACATTGACTTCCAACCAATATTCCATTTGACCAATGTGAAATTGTGCTTTAAAAAAATGTTTTCCATTGGTTCGTTTGCTGTTGCATGAGCATAAGGTGACAAGTTGGAGTTCTTTTTTATTTTTTGCTTAACGGACCCATAATTTTCATATGGAGAAGACTCTTTATTCAACTGTCTGTGTGCACTTCAGACCAATCTGCCTTAGATCTGAGGCCATAAAGTATAAAATCTGGACACAAAATCAGATTCTGACCATGGGCGAATTTTGGATAAAGAAAACGGGTCCAAAAAATTAGGTTTATCCCTCTATATTTTGTAGAGCAACTAAAATGTCCAGATTATTTGGTATCATTGTAGAGCTAAATCTGTCTACCTTTCTATAATACCACCCACTTTAGTGTATCTTGCATGACCTTGATGCAACAGACCTTGGAAGTAGGCTACTACCTCATGCCCCATACACTCAGTACTAGGGGTTAGTGTTAAAAAGAACAAACCTAGCAGTAGAAATGTATGATATAATTGAAAGAACAGGCACATTGTAGAAGAAATTTATTTTTTGTTTTTTTTCAAGTAATATTCCATATATTATCTAACAAAGTTTAAACAAGAATTAATTCCATAATTTTGATAAAGAAACATTTAAAAATCTATTCTATAATGTTATGGAACAATTACTTAATGTAGATACCATTCTGTAGCAATAATAAGTTTTTATCCCTGATTTTGTTATGTGATCACCATTTTGTTGATTATGTGACTCCAGTCCAGAAGTCATTCCTCTGATGAAGACCTTATGAAAAAGAGTAAAATACTTTTTGTTACAGAAATGTATCTATGTTTAATCATATTAAATGGCTGTAGTGGGTAACAATAGTCATTCTAGAATGAAGGAACAATTGCCTCACAAAGAAATTAATTTTGTACTGCCAATAACAAACCTAGCATTCAGATATTCTTTGGAATTATCAGAAAATACATGGTGCAGGAGAAATGTGTTTCATAATGTCAAATATCACACTTTTTGAAATATAAGAAATTATTTTGTTTGTTATATAGTGATCAACTCATGAAAATCAAACAAACTGGCACCTGAATTACAGCACTTGACTGAATTAAAATATATATTTATCAGGTTTATATAATAGTAAAGTATGTTTAGATTCAAGTTTCCTTATTGAGCATCAAATTAGTGAAATATTATGGATAGAAAGGAAATCTTTCATTTTCCTTTTTTATTTTGGACACTGTTAGGAAGAAGGAAAAACAACAACCCTCTCTCATGTGTTCTATTTTTGCTCTACACCACTGAATCATACACTTTGCAACAGATCTGCTATGTTGAAGTTGTTTCCTTGATATAAATTGGAAAATCAGTTGACTTGGTGGAAAGTATTTTCATTAAAAAGAATGCCATGAAGTTTGTTTCCTTTCTCTTCAGATTATAATACTGGTAGTAATCAACTTTCTTAACTTTCAGATGGGTACATCCCTCTTTCTACAGAGTGAACGTATGGATATCAGCATTGGTGGAAAGCAAATGCCAGTAGCTTTGCTAAACATCTTCAACACCATCATTATTCTAATCCTTATTCCCATCATGGACAGAATTGTCTACCCCTTATTGGCAAAATTTGGCAAAAATCCAACTCATCTGCAAAGAATGGGTAAATATACAAGAATAATAAAATGAAACTTCATTTGAAATTTCAAAACATTCTCATTAAACTGGCTTGTTTAGGTTTCAGGTGTAAAACATACAGTGAGCAATGAATGATGCTTAGTTATAAGAAAAAGGTCTGCATGGAGATTTTTTTCTTTCCTGCTTTAGCAAATAGAAAAGAAACAAATGTTGTTGTTATTGTTGTTATTGGTTTAACACCATTTTTCCACACATGACAAGATATACATGGTTACCAGTATATTTGGTGAATGAAGAATCCAGGAAAAGCACAAGATGAACCACTGACTCATTGGAAGTTACTAGCAAGCTTTCACATATACCCACATCAGCCAAACCCAAGAGTTGAACTCACATGGGCAGATGTGAGATGTCAGTGATCTTTAAAGACAAGTGCATTTGGCCAGTTGGGGCCCCTAGCAACCAAATGTACCATCCTGCACAGGGAGGGGCTTTTGGCAGGGACATCAGTAAGGTTTGGGGCTAAAGTTTCTGTGTCTCAAATCCTGGAAGGATAACTTATACTTGCAACGTAGATTATGTAATATTTAATCTTTCATATCCATGCACCCATACCCTCTATCTGATTCTCAACAAGGTCAGGATCATTTTTAAAAAAAAGTCTTTATCAAATATTTGGCTGAGGTTTTAAGTAAGTTTATAAGTTCAAAACTCTTGGATATCTGCTATAATATTTGGCCTCTATGAATTTATAACCTCTGTTCATGCCATTTTATTTGGCCTTTATGAATTTGTAACCTCTGTCCTTGGATTGCTGTTATATATAGCCTTGATGAATTTGTAACCTCTGTCCTTGGATTGCTGTTATATGTGGTCTTTATGAATTTGTAACCTCTGTCCTTGGATTGCTCTTATACGTGGTCTTTATGAATTTGTAACCTCTGTCCTTGGATTGCTCTTATATGTGGCCTTTATGAATTTGTAAACTCTGTCCTTGGATTGCTGTTATATTTTGCCTTTTTGAATTTATAACTTCTGTCCTTGGATTGCTCTTATATGTGGCCTTTATGAATTTGTAACCTCTGTCCTTGGATTGCTGTTATATTTTGCCTTTTTGAATTTATAACCTCTGTCCTTGGATTGCTCTTATATGTGGCCTTTATGAATTTGTAAGCCCTGTCCATGGATAGCTGTTATATTTGGCTTTTATGAATCTGTAAGCCCTTAAATTGGATGACTGTTGTATTGTGCCTGTATGAATTTGTGATCTCTGCCTTGGACAACTGTTCAAGTTTGCCTTAATAAATTTGTTAACTCTGTCCTTGGATATCTGTTATATTTGACTTTCATGGATCTGTAATCTCTGAATTGATTGTATTTGGTCATTATGAATCTGTAAGCTCTGTCCTTGGAGATCTGTACACCTCTTTTCCCCTTCTGCCTCTCAGGCAAATTCTGGGTTATTTGTTAAAAATGCAAACTTTTGTGTATTAGGCAGGGCAACATGTTAAAAATCATTGCATGGAAACATTTTGTATGAAGCATCGGAGAATTTTATTCTCCACAAATAGCACTTGAGCTCTTCATTGGTAGGAACTAACCACATGGATAAAATATTCTATATATTTGAATCTTATTTCTTTTCAAAACTTGATACTGAATAAATATTAGAAAAGTGTTTTATCACTTGTATCGTTACTTTGTATTAAATAGGCTTCTGTTTCCATGATGTTAGAAAAGTGTTATTCATGGAAAGACCTCAACTCCATGCAGCAATGTTCCTTTTTTATGTCCACTATTTTTAACTCCACACATCCATCCCTTATCCTTGCTTGAACCAGATTAATGATGATTTCAGGTTTCAGGTACTAGCTGCCTATTAATTGCTGCAGTTAGTCAGATTTAGTTAATTAGGGTACAACACTAATCTGACCACACCATAAGGACAAAGATACAAATGAGATTGACTTGTAGACAAGGATGGCAGTTAAAACATTTGCGATAAAGTTGGCTCAGTTATTATAAATTAAATTAATTAAATTAAGTTTGATATAAGCTATACATGTATTAATATATTATTGGATGTAAAAAAATAAGAATTTGTAAAAATAGATTAAAACAAACAAAACACTTTCATGAAATTCTGGGTTTTTTATAAAATATTTTAAAACTTGATTATTTTATGTTATAAATTGTTTTACTTGATAAATATGTGCAAGGCATCATTCCATTCAAGACAAGATAGAATTCACATCTAAAGCTAGCAATTCTAGTAAAGCCCTTTAACAATGTCATTTTAGGGAGATGACTGATATATGAAAAATTGATTTTCTTCGATACTGGTATATATAAATTTATTTCTGTTTTATCCCAGGAATTGGAATGATTTTGGCAGCCCTAGCAATGGTGTATGCAGGTGTCATAGAGATCATCCGCAAGAAAGATGGCTACTTTCTACAGACTATAGCAGATGACAAATTCAATGCTTCCCACATTTCCATGTTTGCCCAGGTTCCAGAATTTGCGTTGATTGGATCCAGTGAAGTCTTCACAAGTATATCAGGTAACACATATTTTAAATTCTATGTTAAATAAATGAATGTAATATTTGCAAAAACTTTGACATTATTGTTTTATGTGACTTATTTTGCTAGGTTAGATATATTCCTGATCTTCTTATTCGTATTGTTTTTACAAATTATGTTTCTACAAGATTGAATTTAAGTGGTTTTGAATTAGTAAAGTCTGATGTAGATTATAATACTAGTAATTAGAGATGCCATAATTTTAGGAAACTTCTGCCATTTACCCAGGTACTCGATCAAAGGGAAATCGTATTAAATGTCAACCTGAACTGCTTTGTTTTGGGTTCACACATGCCAACCCCCAATACAAGTTTAGGTGTTTTTATGACATATAAATTGGAAAAAGAACAATCTATATACAGTGTATTACATGACATAATTATCGAAAACTGCATGAAAAGTGTAGAATTTTCTTGCTACTTACCTTTATCTGCAGTTACAATTTTTGTCACAAATAGGCTAAATCCTTGTCTATTGGTAGTACAAGAGTATAGACACAAAAGAAATGATAAATTATTTGTGCATATCACTTACTTTACCTAGTCTACATGTCAACAGCACTTTCTGAAAATAGTCGTAATGTCCACAACTGATAACTGTTGTAGTAAGTCACTGTTAAATTCTTTTAAAAATTTCTATCATATCAAAGACTCAGAAAAATGGTACTAACAGCTGCCTTTCTTGGTGCTCAGTATTAAAAGGTTAGTGTTATGACTAATAGGCCTGGTGTCTGACTAATGTGACTGGGTGGGACATCATGCTACAGTGCTAGACATCACTATAAACTGCCTCACTGCAGACATCGCAGCGATATGACTGAAAAATTGTGCGCTAAAATTCCTAATCAAACATAAAAAACAAGCCAGACATAAAGATTGGTCCTGTTAATTAAAGCAGAATAAAGTTTCTTTGCAGAACCATTTATTTTCCTTCAGAGACTTGCATTATGACCCTCTGACTCCATAATTGATAAATTTATTTCTTACCCCATGTGCATCCTATCCACAAAGTTTGTAACTGCAGATGATGAAGAACTCAAGATGTTGTTCAGGATTTATATTGGTAAATTGGACATTTGAAATGATGTTTGGACATCATCACATTAAATTGCTCTGCCTTATGTTTTGTGTATATGCTTGGTATTTCTAAACACCCAAGATGAGGGAAAAATTTACAAGTAAAGATGCCAACAGGTATCTGGGTACTTGGGTATCTGCCCATTGATAATAACCTTGATAATAAATTGGAGAACTGAGTACCCTTTACCATGTATTTAGCAGACCAGTCTAAACTAAAAATAAAAGGCTCCAGATATCATAATAAATGGATTTTATCAATGTCACTGAGAAGCATGGGTGATTAATCTCAAGAGTCAATTATACCCTACAGGTATATACATAGAACTCATAGGGTGGGCATACAGTGTGCTATTTGCAGTACTCCATACATTGTGATATTTGCAGTACTCCATACATTGTGATATTTGCAGTACTCCATACATTGTGATATTTGCAGTACTCCATACATTGTGCTATTTGCAGTACTCAATACATTGTGCTATTTGCAGTACTCCATACATTTTGATATTTGCAGTATGTCATGCATTGTGCTATTTTTAGTATGCTATATATTGTGCTATTTGGAGTAATTGATACATTGTTTTGTTTTACAATATTCAGTACATTGTGATATTTTACAGTACTCCATATTGTGATATTTACAGTAGTCTTAACAGGGTACTATTTACAGTCTTTCATACATCGTTTTATTTACAGTACTTCACACATGTGCTTTTTACAGTACACTTTACATTGTGCAATTTACAGTACTCTTTACATTGTGATATTAACAGTACTCTTTACATTGTGATATTAACAGTAGTCCAAACATTGTACTATTTACAGTTTTTCATACATTGTTTTATTTACAGTAACTTCATACATGTGCTATTTACAGTACTCTTTACATTATGATATTGACAGTATTCTAATGAATCCTTTTTCATCTGTGTCAAGTCAGTATTTTTGCCTCCAGAGATAATATATGATGTCAATTTTTTGTACTTCTCACTGAATGTTGTACTCTTGCAAATTATCCTTTGCAAATTTTTTTCTTCTCTATATAGCATTGTTTCTGAACATTTCTTTGACATCATTTCAGAAACAAATAGTTCCATTTGCATGAATTGCATTACACTGTGGCAGTATAAGGATTACTTTTTACGGAAAGGGTCTGTTTTTAAGTCCTGTCCAAACCAGACTTAGGGCATGATGCTTTATTCTGATTAACATGGCATGACATAATCTTTCAAGTATTGATTTGCCATTAAACACCAATCAATTATGCTTTCTCAGGTAAAATATGAATAGTAGTTTTGCATGTTACATAGGTGCACAACACTTTAAAATGTTAAGGGTCAATTTTTCTTCTGATTATTACATGCATGTGTTATGTTGACCATTTGAAACGTTTTTAAGTTATTGGAACTAATTATCATTTTTACAGGTCTAGAGTTTGCATTTTCCCAGGCCCCAACATTTATGCAGGGACTGATGATGGGGTTGTTTCTGATGACCTCAGGACTTGGAAGCTACTTAACTACTCTTATTGTGTTTATCATCCAGCGAGCAACAAATGATGGTATATAAATTGTCATCTTTTTATATCATTTTGCAGGGTGGACAACATTCATATCCACATGGTTTTGAAGGTTTCAAAATTGTAGTTCAGCAGTTTCAGTATTTTTTTCTAGGCGGTGATGTTGAAATCGTAAAAATTATTTCTTGTTCCTGGATAATGATGTCAAAATGTATTTGTCCAAATGCAAAAGATAGTTATCCAAATGGTTTTGTGAAGTTGTCAAATGTGAAGAAATAAATATTATTAGTTTTGTTTTATTGCACTTCAACATCGAAATGTGAAGGATTTTGAGTCAGGGGATTTAAAATTACAAAGAGTTGAAAGGGTCTAAAAAAAATCATTACATGCATTGCTGCCAGTGTGTTAGCATCTTGACTCCACACTAGTTACTTCAACATACTTTATAAGAAAGCATTGTCAGAAAAGAATTTATTATGTTTAGCAGTGTACTCTGTTGAAACATGTTTGTAAGATTGTAGCTCTTTTTTTTTGTCCAATATTCATGAAAATGTCACACTTTATTTGCATAATTCTATGAATATTAATACTTTTTTTCAAAGGGTAAGAAAATCCAATTTTAAAAAAATAGCTTAAGTTTGCTAATTGGTGTGGAGAGTGTTCCTCTAATATAAATTCAAGGAATCTATTTAAAGAATAGAGGCAGTTTTATTAACAATTTTATTATAGGATTGAATATTCATTTATGAGTATTTATTAAGTATAAATGTTGCCTAATCACTCACAAAGTAAATAAAGTTCAGAGGATTTTATGTCAGTTTTGTGATTGATCCAGTAACAATTTGTACTTTGATAAATATCCAGTTTTCTTTTTCTGTCATCAAATCAGTGGATCTCATTAACACAGCATTTGATATAAGACAGCTGATAATATGCTTGTATTGGCTCTTCACTGTGTACCAGAATAACTAAACACATATTCTCTAGTCAAGGGTCATTGTCATCTCATACAGTAGCATGAGTATCGAGTCACAGCAGTGATTTGATTAACTTATGTCACTCTTTATTTGTTTATTTAATATTCTTTTAACCAGGTTATCATTTTTCTGACATTAAGTGTGTGTTTGCGTGTGTGTGACATCTGCTGATTTAGCATTCATTGTTCTTGCTTTCTACACATTTCAATCTTTGAAAACCAAACTTGTATCCATTTTTATTTGAGATGTCATGCTGGTCATAAGACTGTGATCTTCAATAACATCTGATGGAACTAATTATGAACATGGAGTGGCTCAGAAAGAATACCATTGTTGTGTACTTTGTTCAGCTAAATAAGTGAAATTTGGAAAACAGTACTGTGCAGTTACATTCAATGGGCTTATAATCTGCAATTTTAATCTGAGTCTACAAACTCGGATTATAATTCATGGTGGTCAGAACCTTTTTATTATGATGCTAGGATTTCACATAGACAAAGTTTTATCTAAACTGACCTGGAATTGATTGGGAACTGAAAAAAGTCGCCAGAATTTACTAATATAAAAAAAATCATTAGCACATGGACATTTATATCAAATCACATTTTAGAAAAATCAGTAAATTCACAACAGTATAAATTATTGAGAAATTGGCATCATAATTAGTACCCTGCTTGGCTAAATTATGTGCAAGGTCCTGCAAATTCTCCTTTTTTTTCTTTTTTTGGTGTCATCAGTTTTGATTGCTTGCACTAAGCCTAAATAGACAAGCTAATACCATATACTGCTAAGTAGCTTAAGTAAAATATGTATCTTCAAATTAGTTAGTCATTGATAGCATTATTACTGTAGTTCTGTCATTTCTATAAGTTTAGAAACTTCACTCTTAACTGCAATGTTCGGTTTGAACTTCCTGTTGGTTTCATGTCTTATGTGAAGATGTACAGATATTCACTAAAATGAATGTCACAGTTGGCTGAAATATGGTTTATTTGGTTTTGTAAATTCTATAATAGCTTGATAATAAAGTGCACACACACATGATAAAGCTTATGTAGGAAACAAGCATATATAGGCCTTTGCCTAAATACACACCAAAAAATTATACATATGTGAGTACTAGAGAAACAATTAACCTTTAAAAATTTAATTAAGACCGTAAATTTGGTTTTCTGATTTTATTCCTAATTAGGTGAATACCAGTAGTATTCAGCAGAACTATTGACAGTATTCAAGGAATCACTTAGTCTAATGCTCAGTCTTCTCCAGTTTTTAGATTTGTCCTCTTCCATTATCTGAGAGAGTTATCTTTTGGGCTTGTCAGAACAAAAACAAAAACACCACCATGTTGACTAAATTTTCCCACCACAACCTTGAGCAAATAAAATGTAGGATGTTTTTATGGACTTACTAAAACACTGGGACATGATAATTATTCAGCTTCTGTTGGAGTTTATTCATATGATCATCTCCTTATTTATATTTAAAGTACAAACTTTGCGTTAAAATTGAAGGACGTTACAAGGATAGGCAATACTGTATTTATATTCTCGACATTTCATTAGTTAGATATAATTTGCTGACTAAATAAATTCTGAAGAGCTGCTCTGGTCTTTTATGTTCCTTGTTATTTCTTACAGAGCAATGCATAATGGGTAATATTATTTATGAGTCAATGAAATTCATATTGTCATACCTTGAAAGGCAATGAAATTCATATTGAGTCATACCTTGAAAGGCAATGAAATTCATATTGAGTCATACCTTGAAAGGCAATGAAATTCATATTGAGTCATACCTTGAAAGGCAATGAAATTCATATTGTCATACCTTGAAAGGCAATGAAATTCATATTGAGTCATACCTTGAAAGGCAATGAAATTCATATTGAGTCATACCTTGAAAGGCAGTGAAATTCATATTGAGTCATACCTTGAAAGGCAATGAAATTCATATTGAGTCATACCTTGAAAGGATATGAAATTCATATTGAGTCATACCTTGAAAGGCAATGAAATTCATATTGAGTCATACCTTGAAAGGCACGGACCATATCTAGCCTTAAAGCTATCAGACAATAATAGTTACCTGGTCATATCACCAATACTTATTACATTATGTTGAAACCATTTCTTATAGAAAATGGGTACCTTTTCAATGCATAAATTTCATAAACAAAAATATTTTTAAAATATATTTTTCTATTACCAGTTTCTAAACCATAAGAACATCACACCATAAAGCCATTTTAGTCTACTTGATTAAGGTTATCACATTTCCATCTCCTAATAAAAATATGTACTTTATCTCACATGTTTCATCTTAAATAAATTGACATTTTCTGTAATGACAGAAAAACTATGGATCAAAGTTATTTTCAGCTCTAATATAAATTTGTTTATATATATATATATATATATATATATATATATATATATATATATATATATATATATATATATACATTATTACCAAGCCACTCTTAGGAAAAGTTTGAACCATACCATACCATTTCTTTAAATTGTATCCAGTTTTGATTTCTATATAAAGGTGGAAAAAAATGTGTTCGATTCAATGATAAAATTTATACCTTTAATGTGGTGGCATAAAAGACACATTTCTCCAGTGTTAATTAAAAACATTATAATATCATTGGCTGCTGATATTTTGGATGATAAAGGATCTTTATTAATTTCATGCTATGTCAAGTTGGGCATCTTTCTAATAGTCATACTACCTTCAGATCATTATTTATAAGAAACCTATATTATGAATTTATCATTTTCTTAAATTTCATCTCAACTCTGATGATGAATATCACTGTGTCCCCTGTAATATTGTCCAAATGAAAGAAGGAAGTTTAATATATATTTCCTTTATAATATTTTGATATTGGAAATATCCTCATCAGCAAATATGTTTTTTCTTCTATTTCAGACTGGTTTCCTAAGGAGCCGAATGATGGTCATATGGAATATATGTTGTTCTTAATTGCAGGACTGATGATAGTGAATTTGCTGATATTCATTTTTGTTGCCAGATGGTATAAAGATAAAAAAGAGTCAAGGTTGATTGAGGACAATATAGTTGTGACATATGACAGTGTTGGGGCAGAGGTTTCATTTGAGAAGAATTAAGTTATGATCTACCAGCTACAGAACTTTAAATATTAAAAACTTACCATGACAAAATGTGAAAGAAAAGATAAAAGTGGGACCAGAACATTTACCTTTTGTTTACTAACTCTTTAAATCAGAGAAATAATAAATAATTTGACATCCAGCAAAAAACATTATGCAGAGAATGTAATTATGATATGAAATTGTTATCTCAAGTTTCATTCTTTGAAAACAATAGGCTTCCCATGTAGCATATGTTTGTAATATTGTTGTTATCTACAGAATATAGAAAAATCTGGAAATGTATTGCTTTACCTATGGTAAGTGTCAAATAACCACACCTAACACTTTAACAACTTTACATCAGTGTAGACCCATTCCATATCCACTGGTAATTTTTTTCAAGGTTTGATAAATCTTAATGACAGATTGTTTTTCATGTAAGAGATAAATGATTTGATAATAAAAATAATGAATGGAAACTTGATTACAACAGAATGACAGAGAAGTAAGACACAGTTGTTATAGTAACAACTAATCATATTGTATGCTATATTTGGAGTAGCCAGTCAAAGTGGGAAATGGCAGTAAAATCCATTTAAGAACATTTTCTCTTTCAATGTTTGTCAAACATAATCAGAAAGGAACTTTAAGAAATATAGGCTGCATTGATTTATAAGTAGACATGACAGATTAATGAAATATACTATATATAGGTCATGGTAGTACATAAAGGAAATCCAGTTAGTCTATGCATAGAACATGTTGGTATAAATAGGATAACCAACTATGCTATACATGTATATAGAGCATGTTTGTACAAATAGAAAATTCAATCATACTATGTACAGAACATGTTGGTACAGATAGGAAATCCAATCATACTTTATGTAGAACATGTTGGTTCAGATGGGAAATCCAATCATACTTTATGTAGAACATGTAGGTACAGATGGGAAATCCAATCATACTTTATGTAGAACATGTTGGTACAGATGGGAAATCCAATCATACTTTATGTAGAACATGTTCGTTCAGATGGGAAATCCAATCATACTTTATGTAGAACATGTTGGTACAGATGGGAAATCCAATCATACTTTATGTCGAACATGTTGGTTCAGATGGGAAATCCAATCATACTATGTACAGAACATGTTGGTACAGATGGGAAATCCAATCATACTTTATGTAGAACATGTTGGTACAGATGGGAAATCCAATCATACTTTATGTAGAACATGTTGGTTCAGATGGGAAATCCAATCATACTTTATGTAGAACATGTTGGTACAGATGGGAAATCCAATCATACTTTATGTCGAACATGTTGGTTCAGATGGGAAATCCAATCATACTATGTACAGAACATGTTGGTACAGATAGGAAATCCAATCATACTTTATGTAGAACATGTTGGTACAGATGGGAAATCCAATCATACTTTATACAGAACATGTTGGTTCAGATGGGAAATCCAATCATACTTTATGTAGAACATGTTGGTACAGATGGGAAATCCAATCATACTTTATGTCGAACATGTTGGTTCAGATGGGAAATCCAATCATACTTTATGTAGAACATGTTGGTACAGATGGGAAATTCAATCATACTTTATGTAGAACATGTTGGTACAGATGGGAAATCCAATCATACTATGTACAGAACATGTTGGTACAGATAGGAAATCCAATCATACTTTATGTAGAACATGTTGGTACAGATGGGAAATCCAATCATACTTTATGTCGAACATGTTGGTATAGATGGGAAATCCAGTTATACTTTATGTAGAACAAGTTGGTATAGATGGGAAATCCAATCATACTTTATGTAGAACATGTTGGTACAGATTGGAAATCCAATCATACTTTATGTAGAACATGTTGGTACAGATAGGAAATCCAATCATACTTTATGTAGAACATGTTGGTACAGATGGGAAATCCAATCATACTTTATGTAGAACATGTTGGTACAGATAGGAAATCCAATCATACTTTATGTAGAACATGTTGGTACAGATAGGAAATCCAATCATACTTTATGTAGAACATGTTGGTACAGATGGGATATCCAATCATACTTTATGTAGAACATGTTGGTTCAGATGTGAAATCCAATCATACTTTATGTAGAACATGTTGGTACAGATAGGAAATCCAATCATACTTTATGTAGAACATGTTGGTGTAGATGGGATATCCAATCATACTTTATGTAGAACATGTTGGTACATATGTGAAATCCAATCATACTTTATGTAGAACATGTTGGTACAGATGGGAAATCCAATCATACTTTATGTAGAACATGTTGGTACAGATGGGAAATCCAATCATACTATGTACAGAACATGTTGGTACAGATGGGATATCCAATCATACTTTATGTAGAACATGTTGGTACAGATGGGAAATCCAATCATACTTTATGTAGAACATGTTGGTACAGATGGGAAATCCAATCTCACTATATATTGGGCATGCTGATACAAATCGGATGCCGAATCACACTATATATAGAACATGTTGGAACAGATAGAAAATCCTATCACACATTATATGGAACAGGTAGGGCAATATGCATACTTCACTATAGATGTGAAAAGGTTGTTGATTATGACCAAGTCTTATGTCTAGTTTACTTTGTGTCATATAATCAAGTTATCTAGCTACTGAACAATCATTCTTTGCAATAGTACCATAATATTTAGATGATATTTATCTTGTTTATCTTTTAATTTTTCAGGCATTGTTCCCAAGTAGAAATATACCCAGATATTTTGTAAAATCGACTCTTGGATGCATACATATAGTTGGGTCTTAGCGGTTCTATCATGAACACAATTTTTAAGTACCAATTCGAGTAAGAAAAGCTTGGCATTCTTTGATTTCTATTTTTTTTTTTAGGCCGTGGTAAAAGATTTTGATGCATCAGTACTTAGGCTGTTGCCATTATGTTTTGTTATGTGATGACTATAATGGTACAACAAAATGTCTCATTTGAATATAGATTATGAACATATATTCCTATTTTAGCTGGTTTTATTTTGTAAGTATATTTCAAGGTAGCAACATTGTCAATAATGAACATTGAAGACTGGATACACAGAGACTAATAAGACTTCCAACATCATTAATGTCACACTCCTCAATTGTGATGATATATTATCTGTTGTAGGAAATTTTCAGAATCTGTAATTTTTCAAGGACCTGATGCTTATTGGCTATTTTATCTGCTTAATGCAGTGGTGTAAGATGCACTTTATTTTTGTAATGCTGTTTTTACAATTTTGCTGCAATATTTTTTAGACTAAATTTAAATTGTAACTCTAGGCAGCTGCTACTCTACAGTCAGTTCTCATGCATTTAATTACTGTTAAAGTGTTCAAGTTCCAAATTTAGCCTGATATTTGTGTATGCATATATCACTTCTATCATTTGACCAGGTCATCTAATTAGCCTTTTATCTCTTCATCGTTTCTTGAAAACAGAAATAGATCATTATACATAGCTGAATTTGTATGGAATGTATACAATTAAAATTGTGCAAAATTTCAATCATAGGTTTTGTGTGGTAATGTTGTCTTGAGGACTGCATATTTAAATGAAATAGCCCAGATTTTTATCTGGCAGAGTGAAAATTTAAATGAAATATCCCAGTGTTATCTGAAAGTCTGCATTGTAAATGGAATAACCCCGGAAGACTGCATATTTAAAATGAAATAGTTAAATTTTATCTGGAAGACTGGAAGACAGCATATTAAAACTGAAAAAGCCCCATGAAATCTGGAAAAAATGCTTATTCAAAGTGAAATTGTTATCTAAAACACCACACACAGTCTGGATGTATTTGAATCTGGCTGTACATCATCACTAGTGTGTATGCTTGTTTTAATATCAACTACATTTATAATGCTGATGAATATATACCATGACACATTTCTGAAAGATGATAAACAAATGTAATTTTTTTTACATGTAAATTTGTATAAACTTTACAGGTGTTTACTAATTAGATGCTTTAGCAAGAGATTAAAGTTGTGACATTATTTACATACCAGTGAACACATTATATTGTCAATGTTAATTAATGCTGACTAAACTTTCAGTTCAATAAAATTTGGAAACATCCAAGGATTATGATAGTTTAAAGTTCAAGAAAATGAAATGTGAATTTTTGACATTTTTAAGTACATTTGTTGATGAATTATTTTTGTCTTGCTTGATGCTACACAAGAGCACATAGCTGACAATATAATCAGAAAATCAGTTCAACGCTCATTTTATTAATGTCCATTGGAGGTGATGCTTCATAATGTGTGGGAATAATAAACTTTGTGTTAGCTAACCTGATGGAATAGTCTTCAGGTTGATTAAGAACTTTTTTTACAGAACATCTCATCTGCACTCCCATTCATTCATCTTAGTCATAACTGGAGTCATGATATCTCCTCAGCCCTCCCATTCAATCATCTTAGTTACAACTGGAGTCATGATATCTCCTCAGCCCTCCCATTTATTCATCTTAGTTATAACTGGAGCCATGATATCTCCTCAGCCCTCCCATTCATTCATCTTAGTTATAACTGGAGCCGTGATATCTCCTCAGCCCTCCCATTCATTCATCTTAGTTATAACTGGAGCCGTGATATCTCCTCAGCCCTCCCATTCATTCATCTTAGTTATAACTGGAGCTATATCTCATCAGCCCTCCCATTCATTCATCATAGTTATAACTGGAGCCATGATATCTCCTCAGCCCTCCCATTTATTCATCTTAGTTATAACTGGAGTCATGCTATCTCACCAGCCCTCCCATTCATTCATCTTAGTTATAAGTTAGGCTGTGACATATAAATCCATGGTTTACCTAATTCTGGCACAAAACGTTGGGAGTAATCAGTGGAACAAACAGTATAGATCCTGCTCTGATTGTACATTATGCAGCAGCAGGTCGGGGTCTATGTTGTTTCAGATTGGACCAACGTATAAGCAAATGCATACAGTAATAACCGTTCTAGCCACTTGACATTATTGGTTGAAGTTATAATCAGCAATGATGGACATTTAACATTTTTTTGAGAAAAATGTTAAACTTTTGAGAAATTCTCTGTTTTCTAGAAGATAATTAAACATTTAAAATAGTTTCTCTTATTTTGCAAATCATAAAATAGTGACCGGTCAGATAATTAGTAATACTAGAGTCATGGAGTCCAAAGAGATACTGATAATTTGCTATGCTTCAATAGTAAAGTATCTCAGAAATCAAGTTAATCTAGCATCACAAGTTCATACAGTTGTTTAGTAACTTTTGTATGTTTCTTTACTAAAACCAGATTCTCATACATTTTTTTTTTCATTTTTTTTTTAAATGATACATATTTTTGGAAAGAAATGTTTTATATTTGTAATTTATCTTTATGTAGATATGTGCATTTTGCAGTCAGTTTTAATTGATATTAATATGTAAATGAAAAATTGTTTAAACATTTCTTGTCTGTTCCTCCATTACTCATAAATATAAACTTGTTGCAATCATATTTTCATTTATTTAATTTATGTGATAGAAAGAATCCTTTTCAATCAAAGAAATGAAATGATATGTTCATTTTAAGTTGTAACAATTTCATTTTCCAGACATCTATAATATTTTAACTATTCCTAAAGTAATTCATACATTTTTATTTTGTTATATTGTTTGTTTAATAATAATTTCTTATATTGATGTGTTATTTTCTAGTTGGACATGACTTATATATGAGTACAGTGGGACCCCGCTATAACCCGCCCCGCTATAACCCAAATTCGGATATAACCCGGTCGTGGCATGGCTCCCGAAATTTCGGGTAATTTATTACAGGTATTTTTCTGAAAGACCAAAAAAAAAAAAAAAAAAATAAGTATGAAAATAAAAATTAAGAGTTTAATTATCATTCTCATATTTGTCTAAACAGTGCGAAAAAGAACGTGTAGAAAATGTATTATCAAATTTCTCCTAGTTTTGTGCCAAAATAAACGTCGGAAATACAAACCAATTGCTGGGCCTACTGAGAACTTTGATCTCTGTTTATTGTTGAAAAATTACAGCTCATAAGTGTCAATATTATAATTACTGATTCCTGAATAATAAAGCCATCGTGTCTACTTTGTGTTTGTTTTGAATGCATTCCGAATACAATCGTTGCTCAAAATAATCTCCGATATATGTTCTCTTAATTTCATACACAACTAAGCAACAGCCAATGCGGCGGTTGATAAAAGATTTTCACCAGAATGTATAAATCAATTAATTTAAGTACATTGTTTATCATCAAAGTGAACTGCCGAGCTAAACAGTGACATAATTCAGTGGTTAAGCCAGTTCTGCCTGCTGTATTTATTAGAGTACATCAAAAGAACATGACGCAATAACTGGGCGGCAAGTTCAAAGGACTTTGACTAGCAGCATGGGTGGGAAGATTTGGTGATATTTACAATGACTGAATTCAGAGACAGAGAGATCCTGAGATGTACATGTAGTTATTATAAGAATACACTTTAACTTCCATTTTTTAATCTATGGACATGTACTATTTCATCATTCATTACGTACACCCGTTATGTAATTTTTTTTTTTTTTTTTCTTTTCATTGAATTCAGTCACATAATGATCTGTGACAAAATTATTGAATATTTTACATTCGTGTGTGGATATTTTCGATGGAAATATTTGTATTATGGATTCAATGTATGTTACAAGATTCGCTGGTGAGTACACGATGTTGATACTCTTTTCATGCAATAGATTATACATGTATACATAAATTAGACACGTGTATGTATCAATGCATGGTTCTCTGAATAAAGTAATATATTATATCTGCAATTTCTGTTACCACAGCAAATGTTTTTCTCATTTAATATATATTGATCAAAAATGGTAATTGTGCCATGCATTTTCGCACCCGTCTTTATGTAACCCCAACCCCCCCCCCCCCCCCCAATTAAATCCAAAAATGTGTTGGTATTGTACATGGTTGCTTATAACACGGTTTGGTTCATAGCCCGGTCGGATTCTATGGCTCCCAACTACCGTGTTATAGCGGGGTCCCACTGTATATATGTCAACCAGAAAACTTATATGATTGGTTTCTAATAATTTGTACATACAATCTTTGTTATATTTCATACCTGTGCATCTTGTGATACATGTATTCATTTTTGGACATTGATGGTGATAGTATCAACATCATTCATGTGTTATGTTACAGTTCATAAAAGCTATAAAAGTTTCTCAATTTCTGAATTAGTCTAAAACTTCAACATAGTATTAACCATATGTGTCAAGTTTATACCTTTTTAGAAATTCCTGTCTTGCCAGATTAAGTGACAGTCTATATCAGTACCATTTATAGGTGAGATATCAGTTTCTTTGGAACATTTATAGATTAATATATTAAATAAAGCTGGCTGCTATTGCTTAATTGGCTTGACGCAGCTCTTCCGTTTTTGTGCTTTTTTCATCATATATGTGCTTGTTATTTATCTTCGTCTACATTATTGCATTTCATCATGCATTGGCTGTTTTGGAAACGAGAACAATTATAATTTTTCTCAACAGTCTTGTTCCACTGTTAAGATGTTCTTAGTTTTTTAATACCTGTCATCACGTGATCGCTACTCAACCCGCTTACACTATGATGGACCCTCATTAAATGCGTTAAATGATCACTCCTTGGCTCCTCAAACTACATTGTGTTCAAGACTAAACGAACTGGGACTACATTTCGACATTAAACGGAAGCGAAAAGGGAAACGTTTCAAAGCTGTCCGGCATAGAACAGGAAGAAGAATTCCAGTTTTCTCCCTTTCGCCCTTTCCAACAATTTAAAAATTCGGCCTTTAATTTTGATAACCTGGTGAAAATCCAACTTAAATCATCAACCGTTGTGTCAGCTGTCCAAGAGATACCATTGCATACTGCATTTTTAAATGCCCAATCAGGAAAAGTGCACATAAATAATTTTATCAACAACTAGAATATCGACGTCTTCTTCCAGACAGAAACATGGCTAAAAACATCAGGCAATGAGCCCAAATGTGTAGATTTAACACCCACTGCTTGCTCCATCAAGTCGTTCCCCCACCACTCTCCTGGAGGTGGAATTGTTATCACAAAAAATTCCATGATAAAATGTCTTAAGTAAACAAATGTCAGTCCATTTTTTCTGCCTCTACCGCCCTCCGCCTAGTAGAAAACAAAAACTGACTGATACTCTCTTTTTGGAGCAGTTTTCGAATCCTCTGGAATATGGAAATTCGATAGGCGGCAACTTAACCATTCTTGGAGATTTCAACTTTCACTTTGACTGTCCTGGAAACCCATTCACGTCAAAACTACTAGAATCCATGCATGTTTTCAACTTTAAACAGTCAGTTAACCAGCCTATGCATAAACATGGTCACATATTTGACAGAATTCTTCATAGACCTGATGTAATATTCTGCAATCTACCCTTGTATCCCACGAACTTGTATCAGATCACCTCTGCATTATATGCCATCTGGACGTATCAGTCCCTAACCCTCTACCTATATTTGCTACCAAGAGAAACTCCGTATGATAAATAGAACCAAACTAATGCATGACAGCCAAGAAAAGCTATCTACTTGCTTACCTGCTACAGGAGAACAACTCCATAACTGCATGCGTTCATTGCTTGAAAAACATGCCCGAGCCACCAAGTGCAGAGTATCAATTAAAAAAAAGTGTTCTCCGTTGTAAAACAGTGTCAGGGACCAGCTCCGCACTGCTAAAAGACATCTCCGTAAAGCAGAGAGGCTTTGGCTTTCCATGAGACCCACTATTCATAAACAAATATTTGAAGCCGCTAAGAAAAAAGTTATAAACATAGTCCCATTTAGCCTAATTATCCCACTACAGTAGATCACGGAGAGTTCCAACTGCAAAGAGCTCTTCAAAATAACTAACAAACTAATGTCAAGGAACAAATGTACACCATTTCCAACAACCTTCTCTCCAGTAGACCTTCTGGACCTATTTGCAAATTTCTAATGTATCTAATGACATTCTCTCTGCTTTGGATAGCTGAAAGATTTCAGTCCTAACCCTCCTTAATTTGTCTGCAGCATTTGACACAATAGACCATGATATATTACTTTACTGTCTCCAACATGCATTTGGCATTCACAATACAGCCTAACAGTGGTTAAGTCCAAAATAGTCAACAGGACACAAATTGTATCTGCAATGGGAATAAATGCCAGCCCAGTTAATCTATGTTGTTGTGTTCTACAGGGGTCTGTTCTTGGATTTGTTCCCTTCACTCTATACACTCAGTTGCTCTCAAGTGTCATAGATCAAAACCTAGTGTCTCACCAATTGTACGCTGATGACACCCAAATATACAAGTATAGCCATCCAACTGAAGTTGATGCTACCATCCATGGAGTAGAGAGGTACATTTCTGATGTGAAATTATGGATGACATGTAACAAGCTGAAGATGAATGATGATAAAACTGAGGCCATTCTGATCACAACACAAAGACGTTCTCATTCACATCCTTTACCTCAAAAAATAAATTTCAGCAAAACCAACATTCAATTCACACAGTCAGTACAAAACTTAGGTTTTTCTCTAGACAGTACTCTCACATTGCACCAACATGTCATGAACATATGTAATGCTGCATATCTTGAGCTGCTGAGATGCATCTGCTCCATTCGCAAATATCTTTTCGTTGATGCCACTAAAACACGTGTGTTCATTAGTACTTTCAAGACTGGATTAGTATAACTCATTTATGGCTGAGTCATCTCAATATTTACTCTTCTAAGTTCAAACAGATCAAAATACAGCTTCTTGGATCATATTTAGAGTACCACGATCAGAGCACACCTCCCCACTGCTCTGTACCCTACAATGGCTATCCATTCAATCCAGAAACAAACACAAAATGTGTTCTCTGTGCTATGTTTCACTGACGGACTCCAGTCCAACATACCTATCAGGCCTTACCTATGTATACACACCAGCAAGATACGTACGCTCCTCTTCCGACAATTGCATGCTCATTGTTCCCACAATGAAAACGTAGTCATATGGACAACGTTCTTTTGCATACCAGGGTCCAGTGATGTGGAATGAATTGCCCATTTAAAATTAGACACAAAGAAACAGTAATCCCTTTCAAGAGTGCTCTTAAAATTCTCCTTTTACGACTGCAAGAATAAACTTGAAGACCTAAAAAAAATTTCGTACCATAAATATTTTCAGCATTTGTTATGTTTTCCCATTTCATGGGTATTTTTCTGTGGTCATATCAGTATTGATGTAAAGCGCTTAGAGCTTCAAAAGATTAGGCGCTATACAAAGCTTTCTCACATACCAACTTTGGTTGAGTTGGTATGCAGAGAACTCGCCCCATGGAGAACTCGCTCTGGGAAAAGTCGCCCCAAAACCCAAAACCCAGCTAACCTTTTTATAACAGAATGAAAACATCTTTTACGTGATTCATTTTTAGATTTTTATTTATACGCGATCACAAAATAGAAATTAAATTTAAAAAATTCATGACGCGTTAATGAGATAGCTAAAAAAAAAAATAATTCCTGATATGAGGAATTGGATACTTTCCCTCTTAACATGCGTACACCTCAAAAAGGCTCAATTCTACATATTACGCAAAGCTCATAATGGAATCATATGTTAAAGATATAACAACTTTCATTAAAATGTTGAAGTCTATTCCACAGCTATCTGTTAATTTCAATCCTGGCATTATTAGATGTAACATCACTATATACGAACTTTCCACATGCAGTTGATATTGAAGCGTATACATATTTTCTTGATTACAATCCTAATAATAGCCCACTATCTTATGAAGATCTTTGTATAATTTTAAACTTTAATAATACGAAATACATATACATAATGGTTACGGCAATGTGTATTAATATGGCTCCTTCATACGCTGTCCTTTCATGGGTAAATTTGAAAATGACTTTATTCAAAACGAAAAGTTTAATCCATCTCTTTGGTTCAGATTTTTCAATGACATATTTATATCTGGAAGCAGTCAACCGAAGGACTGTAAAATTGTATTGATCGCCTAAATCATTTTTACTCGACAATTAAATTTACTCATACTGCATCTAGTACGTATGTTTCATTTTCAGATGTAAATGTGATATTAAATATTGATTACACTATCTCTGCAAATATTCATATCAAGGAAACTAATATCCACCAATATGTGGAATAATCTTCATGTCATCCCATGTCATGTAAAAACGGTATACCACATAGCCAGTCGAAAAGATTCTGACGTATTATTTCAGATGATTGTCAATTACAAAATTAGTTGAATAAATTCCAAACATATTTACAAAACAGAAATTATCCTACACATATACATGATTCTGCGCTGAACAAAGCCCGTAATATTACTCAACGTTCTCCATTAAACCATAGTACACAAAGATCAAATTTAATATTTGGTTAAGTTCTACAGGGCAAAAGAAAATCTTCGAAATATGTATGATGTTTGTGATGGGCGGTATGAGTAGATCCATGACAATTCTGAGGTCTCCACCAAAAACAGATAAACAGGACAAAATGTAATGGGCAGCTTTTTGGCATCCGAAAGTTCTTGTAACCATCATTGCGCTTGAGGTAAACGAATACTTTTGAGTTGGGTTTTGGCAGCACGATACAATTTCTTAACTTCTACATAACCTGCAGGATGGTATTGATCGTGCTAAATGCTGAATCGTAAACTCCATCAGGACTCTCTCTCTCTCTCTCTCTCTCTCTCTCTCTCTCTCTCTCTCTCTCTCTCTCTCTCTCTCTCTCTCTCTCTCTCTCTCTCTCTCCAATAGGTCACCCATTCTTCACTGATGCTACTCTGGCTGGGGTGAAGTAGTTTGTAAATGGCTGGACGTGTCCGACGTACAGTTCAAGATTACTTTGACAAACTATCGACGTCCTTCGTTTTTCTCGATGTGGTATAAAGTGATGCATTCCTGCTAAAAGTTTTTCTCTTTGAATTTATTTTGGTCTTCGGAAGATTGGCATCAGGATGATACCCACTGCCTTATTTTTTCCGTTTTAAAAAGGCATTTAATTAGTCTGCGAAATCGCCTATCTGACACTCGCTCCACTTGTGAATATTGTTCTGTCTTTTGAAAGTGGTAAATTTCGTACACTTCTAACAACTGTTATCCCAGATCCAATGCTTTAAACAATTAATCACACGGTGACCCACGTTCTCGTCAAGGAGAGTTAATACTGGGTGTGATGACAAAGTTGGTTTTGTTGCACGTTTCGGTACAAATACGGCACAAGGGAAACAAGATCACACATTGAAAATAAACTAATAATATTATATCTATCTGATATTCGTCGTTGTAATTTTGCTGTTAGGATCCAGGCCTCACATAAATACAAAAAGATGTAAATGACTAGTGCTCTCAATAGTCTGATTTTAGGTTTCAGACAAATATTATTTTCTCTCTAGATGGGGTTAGCCTTGAGGTAGCTGCCGTTGTTTGTGCTGCTCGTGACAAAATTTCTGTTCTTGACCCCCCCCCCCCTCCATTTGCTCGTACCCCGACCTCAGCATTACCAATTAATTCTATCAGACAAAGCCACAGCATAACGTGTCTTGGAGCCATCCCTGGTCCAAACACTGACAACAACTGGACTTCTTTATTACGAGACGGTCTGCCATGAAAGGTGTGCTTCTTACGGGTACCCTCTACAGCGCTGACTGCGACAGTAACGCGTCCCTGCTATGCTGCAAAATGAAGCTTCAACCAAAGAAGATACACCGCTCTAGGCATGCGAGTAAACCATGCATTGATGTGCACAATACGTCATATCCAGACATGGCTGAGTATTTATTTATGCTTTCTCCAAGACTTTTGATTCAAAACCTCCCAAACGGTAGTGCCAAAGACAGACATGATCAGATCAGAGAGACTGTGTATAGCACAGCCACACGAATCTTTGGTAACAAGCAGTCAAAGAACAACAACTGGTTTGAAGCTAACTTTGCCACACTCACGCCAGTCATAGAAGAATGTTGCAGATTTCACCTGGAATACAAACAATCCCCCGGCCAGAGGACTATACGGGTTTACAGATCTACCAGAAGCAAAATGCAGAGGTTAGCATAGCAGCGCACCAATGAATACTGACTTCAGCTCTGTGAGAGAGTCCAGTCATTATCAGATATAAGAAACATTAGAGGTATATAAGATGGTATAAAGTAAGCCATGGCCCTACTAAGAAAGTGATAGCACCACTGAAGTCTTCCGCAGGCGATAGCATCCACAACAAAGGCAAGCAGATGGAGCGTTCGGTGGAGTACGACTCTAAACTGTACTCCAGAAAGAACCACGTGACCAACGATGCCCTCAACACCATTGAAAACCTCCTGCTCATTGCAGAAATGGACGATTAACCAACTGTGGCAGAACTAAATAAGGCTTTGGGGAAACTGTCTTTAGGTAAAGCCCTAGAAAAAGATGGCATCCCAGCAGAAGTGATCAAGTGCATCGTGATGCTCACACACGTGCAAGACCTCCTCTGCCAGTGATGGGTTGAGTGTGCAGTGCCTCGAAACAGGTGAGACGCCAACATCGTAACCCGGTACAAGAACGAAGGCGACAGAAGTGACTGCAATAACTACAGGGGCATATCATTTCTCAGCATCGTGGGTAAAGTCTTCGCACGCATGATCCTGAACAGAATGCAGGCGCTCGCTGACAGTGTGTATCCAGAGTCGCAGTGATGGTTCCGTGCCGAGATGTCAACAATGGCATGATCTTCTCAGTCAGGCAACTGCAGGTGAAATGCACAGAACAAGACAAACCCCTCTTCCTGTCCTTCATAGACTTCACAAAGGCGTTCAATCTGGCCAGTAGAGACGGACTATTTACAATACTGGCGAAGATTTGATGTCTTCCAAAGCTACTAAACATAAACCAGTCCTTTTACGATGACATGAAAGGCACAGTGCAGTTCAATGACTAACGTCCGACCCCTTCACCATCCTCAGCCGAGTGAAACAGGGTTGCGTCCTAGCCCTCAGTATCTTCTCTGTCCTGCTCAAGCATGCCTTTTGGACATCAACAGAAGGGATCTACCTGCACACGCGATCAGACAGCAAAATATACAATCTGGCACGACCAAAGGCAAATAGCAAAGTGCGTGAAGCAAGCATCAGGGACATGCTCTTCGCAGACAATGCTGCCCTAGCCACTCACGCAAAAGCTGAGTTATATCACCTAATGGACTGTTTTGCTAGAGCAAGCGGTGAGTTTCAAGAAATGAAAGAAAACGTGATGGCTAAGAACGTGGACCTCCGTGTACCCTGCCTGCGTGCTAAACACTCTCTTGTGTGCCAGTGAAACCTGGACTCGGTACGCCTCACGAGACTGCTGAATCCTTTCACATGCGATGTATCCGACGCATACTCTGGATCATTTGGAGTGATCGAGTTACAAACAACGAGGTACTTGCACGTGCCATGATTTACAGCATGGTCACACACATTCGCCAATGTCGTATCAGATGACTGGGCCATATACGTCGGATGGATGACGGATGTAAAGGTTTATGTCCTAACCCTTTTTGGGGTTGGGTGCTTCCAATTTATTTAAATTAATATAGAAGACCCACCCTGGCTCGTTTTTGTTAGAAATCGAAGTAATGATAGAGAGGTGCAAAGTTCAAAGCCCCCAGTCAGCGGTGCCGACGGTGAAATTAATAAATATGCAAATTTAAATTTTAAATAACAACAATTTAATATAATGCAAACACTAATATCTCAAATACAATTAAGCTAATATCTTATCACTCCACCAAGTGACGGCCTAGTTCATCCTTTGAATTAGTGTGTAATTTTCCCTTCTGTCCTGAATCCTACTCATCTGTATGTTCTTCTCTTCCTTTGTCTTAATTTGTTATCCCTTCTACTTATCCCTCTGTCTTTCCTTCTCTCTTTTGTCTCCCAGAGACTCGGGCCACAGCTGGGGTAATTCCCTCTTGTCCCTCAAACTTCCTTCTTTCGACTTTTTGTCTCCCAGAGACTCGGGCCACTGTATTGGGTACTTTCAGTTGGTCACTAAAACGTCTTCCCTTTGTCTCCCTGAGACTCGGACTATATCAAGGAGTAATTCCCTCTGGTCCCTAAAAGCTTCTGTTTCGAAGCTCCCTGATTATTCCTCGCATAATTCCGCCATTACGATTGGTCGCGGATTAGTTATTTACCTTGTTCGGCCAGAAACACTACTATATTTAAGATGATATATTTAAACTTAAGATTCTAATGTCTGGCATGATCGAACATCGCCCTCCCAACCGTCTGTCAAAGATGTTAACGATAAAAATTTGGAAAATGCCTTGTTTGAACAAGAAATCGCCACTTACCTGTGAACAAGGTTACGCAACTGACTTTGGCCAAATAAACCACGCGCCTTGAGTTTTATGACTGTTTCAGTTAAGCTCGCTGGACACCTAAGACATATTGCCGGCGAGAAATTATAGCCTCAGTGTTTAATATACCCATGTTAACATCTGGTTTCTCCTGTGCCGTGACACGGATCCCTAAAGACCTTCTTTATTCGGAACTTGTCTCTGGCAAAAGGTCGATCGGGCGGCCACATCCATGCTTCAAGGATGTATGCAAACGCGACATGAAAGCCCTTGACATCAATGTCAACACATAGGAAGAGCATGCTCAGCTGGCACACGCTCTGGTCACTGGTTTGAGGACAAGCTATGCTTACTAGGTGATGAAAAGCGATCTTGGAGGAAGAAGAAGCAGCTCTAACACACAATAGACTCAACTTTAAAATGCAGCAAATGCAACATGGACTTCCACCCGTGTTGGGCTACATAACCACTACAGACGCTGCATAGTTACCAACCGGAACGTCTTTCACGGCGCACATCCATCGTCTCTCGAGAGTAACGGATGCCAGCAATAATGGTCATCAGCTCACACCAAAATAACATGTTTTTAAATTGAACTATTTTAACTTCAATATCATAGTTTCCTATTACTAGCGACTGAGATGGTTAGCTTTCCATTGGAATATATCCCTATTCCCAATATTCCAAATAAAAAAAAAAACATCGAAACTAAGAATGTCATTGTGGCTTGGTTGAAGCAAATGATTTTTAATAACTGAGTTTCAGTTAAATTCTGAGTTTTTCATTTATTACTATCTCACAAATGTCATGGTCAAATTTGATTGAGATACTGCAAAAGTTTCAATAATATAAAACTCGATACAAGTTTCTATTCCGGATTCGACTGTCTCATACTAATGTTCCAATTGGAAGATAGTTAGCGTCATACAATCCAATCAGAGCATTCTTGAAGTAGTATCTGTCCTGACAGAAAAGGCCGAGGAAACTCCGATTAATAATTTATCTTCCGGTTTGTGCGCGTGCGACGCCATGTTGTGGAAAAGATGAATAGTTCTGCTTCTATCTCTGAAAACACCATACATCCTCTTTGATCATCAAAACAATATAGGTATAGGAAAAGAACTGTATGAAAATTTTCTTTTGATTGACATTTCAGTACAGACCCTCTACACGGTTGCCTTTTTGGGGAAAATGGGGGTGAAGGTCACGATGCACTGTTTCTTGGACACCCGCATAAGAGTTTGACCAGAAACGTGTACATGGTTTTTTAAAACTATTTTTAAATTTGATATAGGCTGTTCAAGTCATGTCAAGCAGGTTTACAGTTTTATTTACGTACTCAGTCTTGTATTTAGAGTACGTGTTAGTATTATTTTGAGTATAGTTACATTAAGTCGTAAGGCCATTTCGCTTAGCTGCTAAAAGATAATGTATGCCTCTGGATTTAGAGTGTCAGACAGGACATTATGTTTTAAGGTTTACCATAACGCATTTTTCAGTATACCATTTTTTTTTTTTGCAATATGACGTTAAATGAGCGTATCAGAAACAATACTAGACATAGAACAAGTTTTCTAGTTTGTGACATTGGTGATTTGACTACTGCTTCTAAAGTATCATGAACAGAGTTTGTTGTTTAATTAAAATCGGTTCCTTAAATAACATGATCAGTTTGCTTCTGATGCAGTATGTCATGTTGCCACTTAATGGAAGACAGTACTACTGTAGCCATGATCATGGTATTTTGATAAACGTAGCAACCCCAGGCTAACATGGTCAACACGCCAGTTTACCTGGAAATCTGATGAAACTGCTGACCAAGTGTAGAACTTTCATTGCAGCATCAATACATGTCATTTGATTGTAACACATTTTATATATTGTAAAAGCTAATACAATTACCGGTATCTACAATGGGCATGTTCTTTTTACATTTGATGCTATATTAATGGAATTATTCCTCCATAATCTTCGAAAATTACCAATTTCATGCGTCACTGGAAAAAGCATTAATCATGCCACAATCACGTGATCCTACTGTTCTTTGAAACAAAATGCGGGTTATTAAAACTTTATGAATATTCTTGAAATTTTCAATCCAATCAGAGGAGATGTAAACAATTCGGTCAGTGGTTGTAGCAATTTCCTACGATATTCCTACACAAAGAAATAATCCCTCAAACTTTACGCAGATTTGACCACAAATTTGATAATGTAAATAAATGCAACATATACCATCAAAATCGGCATATTCCAAGCTTTATAATGATATCAAATGTATATATCGGAAACATTTTTAAATCGCCCGCAACGAGCATTAAATTTGTAAAATATTAGAATCACCCGGTGTCGACATCCGCCGCCATATTTAAATTTTCTAACAGCTGATGATGATGTCAACCTTTCCACAACCGATGTTCCAAAAATAATCTTATTATTTGCGTACAAATTGGTGTTTAAGAAGAACAAGGAAAGATAATTTTTTTATAGTTTTATCGTAATAATGTTTGTTATACGGTTTAGACAGTATTCAGTCGCAAAATGAACACGCAAACTTAAAGTGTAGATTGAAATGATCAGTGAAACGGAAGAACAGAGAACAAATTTTGTTCATCTTACTAATCTTGGATGTGAGCATCACTTTGGCGATCTGGACAGCAGTCAGAGGAGGCGACCTAGTGCATCGATGCACCACCATACATTATTTATATTTTTTCCCTCTGAAAAACCCTAAGATCTTACACCCAAAACTGTCCATAAATGCAATTAAAAAAATAACCTGACCTACAAGTAAATACAAAAAGATATTTAAAACATGTGTTCGAATCATTTTCTATATTCAGTAATTTGGATAAGTTGTCTCAGATGCGGCATTAGAAGTCACTTTAATTTTACTTCCAGATAGAAACACAATCTCGGCATATAAAAAGCACTGTTTCAGTGTTGTGCATCCTTGTTCCTCAATACCGAGTAGCAAATTAAAGACTGAGGCTATGATTAATACATGTTGTAAAGTTGGTGAAGAGGTCAAGTTGTATTTCTGTTACTAGATAGGTTGATGCTAACAACCAAAGTAGCAATCGAGAAGTTTATACCTCTTAAATTGTTGATCAGTTCTTTTAAAATTAAATATTTGATGATTGAAACGTAAAATTATTATATGGTGTGCTGATATTGGTCAAAAAGACATGACATTTTTTTAATGACAAAATTTGGCATTGGCAAGATTCAAATAAATAAAAGACGGGGCCATTTTCTTCACTTTTTGTGTTGGCTGCGAAATACATGTATACCAAAATTCACTATCTCCAGCATGTCCTTAGTGGTGCTTGTGCTGTTTTAAAATAGTCTTGTTTGTTATTGCTTGAATGACAGTCTTGCACACTTAATTGAAAAATTTATTTATTTTCAAAAAAGGTTTAAAATGTTGAGGGAAGAGGGAATCAATTATGACTTGATTCGATTAACGTTTGATTCAAATATTGGTGTTGGATTTTTCATCAACGTTCATGTGATTCTGCCTGTGGTAGGATAACTTACCATTTAACAGCTGTCTACTGCATGTAACAATCTGTCACTTTTGAAAGAAGAAAAAACCCATTATTTTTTAAAGGCAACATCAGTATATTTGCATATTCTCCCAACATTATAGTAAGTAGGAACCAGCCTACTGGAGACCAGAAATGTAAAGCCGTTGCAATTATGTTTTTTAATCAGCTTACAAATGCTAAAAAGTTACAAAACTAACTGTTAATTGATTACCTTGCAGTCAGGAGAGTAAATGTTAAATGCAGGACGTTTCATGACACATTCTAAGGAATAAAGGGGTCAGCTGTGGTACATTAGGGCTTTTGAATATCTTTTAATACAAATTGGCAGACTTTTGCTTTAATTCAGATTATTTTGCATTCCTCTAGACATTTAAAGAGGATTATTTGATGAAGTTGATACATGTTCAGATGTCAAAATGCCAATACATAAGAATTTATCCCATTAATTTTTAAAAAAATACAGCTAAGAAACAGGAAGTTCAGGAATACCAACTATACACATTGCTTCTTAGGATGAATGTGACAGTGGATTATTGGAGAACAGTCAGCAACTTTAAAACCAAACCACAGGAAACAAATGCTGATTGTTTTCAAGACCATTTCCATTCTTCTCAAAAATAAAATTTGTTTTTGAACCAGAAAATCTTTGAGGGCCAGTTAAGTATGAAACTTGATAATCACAATGCCACTAACAGTCCCCCATTAAAGGAGACTAGAAACCAGCGGAAATATACAGTAATATTAAATACACTGCAGAGAAAAACATGATTCTGAAGCGTCGTGTGCGACCGTACTGCCAATATACGATATTGAGATATTGGCATATCTTCTAGGCGCTGAGCTTCTGTGACCTTGTATGCATATTTTCCGCGCCTATTCGGTTACTTTCGGAAAGTGACGTCATACTAGCGACTCCAGCATCCAGACCTATAGTTAGTTGCAAGGTTCGTTTCATACAGAGTACCATGCCGTTTTGCGTTGCTTACGGGTGTAATAGCATACATAGAAAAGGCTGTGGAGTTCATTTTTTTCTTTTCCAAATGATAAAGGGATAAAGAAAGTCTGGATACATTTTTACAAGTGAGTCGATTTCAATGCAACACCATACAGCAATCCGTGCTCATTACATTTCTCAAAGGAATGTTACCAGAGGGATCCTAAAAACATAGAACCTCTAGGATACACGAATGCTAAGCCTAGACTAAAAGTTGAAACTGTTCCAGACATACCATTGTATATTTTAAATCCTGGTAGAGTGTCAAACGTACGAGTTATGAAAATAGGCAGAAGTCCGAGTAAGTGCTAATAACAAATATGACAGCCCGACACCTGATCGTGCTGATAAAATGAGTAAATGTTTTTTTCTTCTTCAAGATTACAATCTAAATAAAGTCACCACTGTCCTATGTATAATTAAGATCTGACTTTAATCAAATGGAAGTTTTGCTTAAAAAAATAATGATAATAAGATTATCAACCCTTGACACGGTCGTGTTTTGAGAAAATTAATTTAAGTAATTTTTAAAAAAAATATTTTAAAAAATTATTTAAAAAACACAAACTTTCAGTCTATGCCTATTACTCGTAAAATGTATAAACCGAAATCTGTAATGATTGGAACTGATATAAAACTGTCCCTTGGGCAGTTTAAATAGCAGCGATTAAAAGAAAAGAGATCCGATATAAATTCAAAGTTTCACATTAACTGGCTGACAATAGAAATTGGGGGGAGGCGACTATTGACCCCACCTATTTGCCCCAATGTGCAATTTCTCCCTGTGATACGCCTTGTTATACCCCAGGACAAGACCTTTTTTTTCATATTCTGGTCTGCATAATAGTTAGAGGTTAGAATTAAGTACACAAACATAATGGCAGTTTAACAAATTAACAATTATTCCTTATCATTGCACTTATGTTGTGAAAAGGAGTGGCCCTCTGACATAATTCAAAGAAACCATGTGCTACAGAGTGTGTATGTAAGCACCAGAAAGTCATTGGCAAATAAATGATGCCGAATTTTGTTGTAACTTCGAGGCCAAAGACTTCATTTTCAGAGTTCAAATCTGCAGTCAATCGTTACTGTACATGTATGTGGCCAATGTTTTCCCACATTTTATATCCCATCCTATTTCCTTTAGTTTAAGTGTTAAGATATGTAACACTGTTTACTGAATTAAATATTTATTTTGAATTAGTTTTTTTAGGGGCACATACACTGCGTCATATTTTTTTATTCCTTCTTTTAATTAAATCATGGTAATAAAACTTTACATAGATGGTAGAGGAATGTCAGGTGTTAACTGGCCGAGTTTTTTTACGGCGGAAATGAAGATTTTATTTGCAGAGAAAATTACGCAGCCTTCATTGTGATAATTCATGGGTTTTAATCTAATTGGTGACAATTTTTTTTTACAAGAAGTACTTCTGTAATAATCTGAAATTTACATGAATAATGTTTAATCTTAATCTATTTACTGAAGACAAAAAACTGTCCTGTGATATTAATTATTTCTTCACTACAATATTCACAAGTGATAAAATAGAATATGACATTTGTGGACTGCACACTTGATAAAAAAATTATAAATGGATTTTCTTCTTCTGAGAAATGAAAATTGAGAGACATATTGAAATAATCGGGAGTTAACTGCGAAAAATCAAGAGAGATATTACGAGATAGGGAAGAAATACCTCCAAAATTGGATTTTTTTTCTTTCTTTATTCTCCCGGCCTGAAAGTTAACATATATAACTGTTCGGGTTTGTGGAATTTCAGTCAGGGCTAGTAAGTTTATTTAAAACATCAGCCCGGGGCCTGTGCTTAAAACATTTCTTTCAGCACTGACCAGTACAGTACGTAATCTATTTTAACGAAGCATGTATATACTTAGAGATTTGTCAATACGCTAACTGTAGCATGCACTGTAATTGAATCATAGAAAGGAAACTTCTTTATGTTGAAATTAATTACGTATGATTTCCTCCTCGCAGATTTATTTGTGGGGTGTTGTTTTTTTTGTGTGTGAAAAATTACTTCCGATGAAAACCGTTATCAATGGTCTTTCTCGCTTGCCATGTTTCTGTTTGTATACGATGACTGGCTAGTGTGACGTCACGAGACCTCGTGATCTGTCGTCTCATTAAAACTCGGAAATACTCAGCAATTTACGGAATCATTGTATCTTCTTCGCAATATAATCAGTATCCGCACACAATATTATTTTTTTAAATATTATATTTGAATTAGAATTTGTAAAGAATTACATTTATAAAATAAAAAGTTTCATTTCCAGTCTCCTTTAATGATTTTGTGCATCAAACTAATAAAGCTTGTGTGTTTTATGTTTTAAAAGAACTGAGATCCGCACTGTCATACACTGAGTGACTGAACAATAATAATTAAATCACAATTGCTCAAGTAGTACATTTTCCTTACTGTCTCAGTCTGAGAAATGTCCTGCCATGATGATCATTCCAGTCCTTAGATTCCAAAAGAAACCGAAAATTAGTAACATTTGTGAGTTGTAAGAGCATCTGCCTCTAATGCTGGAAGTAGTGGGTGCGATCCCCAGCCCTGTCATACCAAAGACTTGTAAAAATGTTACTAACAGCTGCCTCGCTGGGTTCTCATTAAGAGCTTAGTGCTAGGACTGGCTGGCCTGGTGTCAGCATAAATGTGACAGTGTGGCCCGGTGGGACATACTACTTATCGCAGTGTTAGACAGAACTATAAACTGCCACGCTGCAGACATCAAAGTGATATGACTGAATTTTTTTTAAAGTCACGTTAAAAATCCAAATCACATGCACAGAAATCTAAAGCATCAGTTACAATTACTGCAATGCAGAACATCCCATGCCCTTGGTCCTTCAAATTTCAGATTGGTTCCTTCCTGTAATCTAAATGAGGTGCCCATCAAACTTGTCAACAAACTCTAATTAGCTGATGTTATGGTTGATTGGAACAGCTCAGTTCTGAGCAATATTAACTCAAAGAAACTAGCAGAGAAGTTTGAATGCCAGAATTATCCAATCTGTTGTGAATTGTAGTGATGAACATGATGAATGACACTTGCAATGCTGTCACACAATATTGAATTCATATTTGATGTGTATCAAGTGCATTTTTGTGTAACATGTATTAAAAAGTATAGATTGTAGTCATTCCATGTGGAATTTGAGTGAGGACTTGTGATTTATTTAAAGTCTCCTGCTCTGGGCTTGAGTATAAAATATTGTCTTTATGCGCTGTACTGTACAAGTGTACATCCACAATGAGGATGTTTGTTTCACAAATAAGGAACAATCCCAACTACAATGTCATGACTCGGAAACAAGCGACTTGATATTTTTGGGGTTAATGGTTAAATCTGTTGAGAACCCAGAGATGCATTACAGGATGAATGAATAAAAGGAGACAGATTGAAAGAATCATTCACGATGCCCAGAAGGCATGAGACGGGCAGATAATTTTAGAGTAAAGCATTAAAATTAAAACTTATCTTACATGCTTTAAAACAAGAAAACCTAACTTGACCCAGACTAGGGCCAAAAAAAAGGTTTTATTCATTTGACTATAAAATGAATAGGCTGGGCCCTGGCTATATGGTTTGATGGCAAGTCTTACAGGAATGACCCTTAAAATAGGGACTTTATAAAATCGGAATTTAAGAGATATTGTTGCAATAACGTCTGGATACTAACTTGTATATGTTTGGCTTGGGGAAGTTGCTTAACTGCACGTTTTTTTTCATGCAAACCATCTACATCTGCCCTATTCAAAACATTGCATCCAACAAGCCATACATGTTCAAGACAAAAAGGAAAAATATGCATCTTAAACCGTCAAAAATCAGTAAGAGGCAGGAAGCGCAACAAGTTGCATTTATTAAGAGTTGGGTATGTCTCGTGGCGGGAGATGTGATTGCTGTGAATAGTGAGGACAGTTTGAGTATATTAACAAAACTTAGTCCATGCAATAAAGGTGAGAAACTTAAACAGGAAGAAGATATCTTAAAATATTAGATTGAAAATGTACAAAATAATTCGATTTTAGCTAGGTATCAATGTAATCAAAATTATATATTCTGCATTTTACGTTTGTTGATAACGTATATTTGTCAGAAGGGAACTCTTGTGGTTCAGTTCTTGATTACCATAGCAAATTGGAGGGGAAATTATTGTATTATTTAGAGATTGATAGAGCTGTATGAGGGATATCAATAGCAGGAGCTTGGTTAGCTTGCTGTGCATGCGAGATGCTAGCCTAGTATTTTCTTACTTTCCATTCACGAGGGATGTTGGCGATGTATTGACTTGGTTACTATGCACATGAGATGATATCCTGGTATTTTCTTTTTTACTGTGCACATGGGATGCTAGCTGTGCATTGTCTTGGTTACTGTGCATGCGAGATAATAGCCTGGTATTTTCTTATTTACTGTGCACATGGGATGCTAGCAATTTATTGTCTTCTTTACTGTGCATGTGAGATGATAGCCTGGTATTTTGTTTTTTACTGTGCACATGGGATGTTAGCTGTGTATGGTCTTTTTTTTGTTGTGCACATGGGATGCTAGCTGCCTTCTTGTCTTATTATCTATACATGTGGGATATAACCATATAGTCTAACTGCAGAACTGTGGTTTCCGATGTGAGTGGTACTGCTGCCTTGGAGATCGGTGGGATTACTGAGAGGGGGTTGCTAATGCTGAATAATGCTTGTTGTGGTGTAAGGTAGGTGGGTGCTAAGGATAACCATGGGGGGGGGGGGGGGGGCAGAGGCTTGACAAACCACAGCTGTAAAAGTATGCCTATTTATGAATGAAACAGCAACTTACTGCAAATGTTTTTAATTTGCAGCCAGGACATAGTGAAGAATTTATTGTGCAATACATTTTAGAACTTAGAAGTCAGAAATTTATAATAATCCATAGGAGTAATTTTTTATCAGTTTAAAAGCATTATAAAGAAGTTGTCCTAATTTTATGCACATCTTGGAAAGACTAGAAATTAATATGAATCCACACTACTTGGAATAATGCATCTTATGACAGAATTTAGCGAATGAAGTCTGGTAAAGCAAGATTCCAAAGCTGCTATGTTTCTCCATGAAGCAATACCAGTAAAAGTTGAGAAGTGCATAGGAACACAAAACAGAAGAGACTCATATTATTGGGGATGATTAAATAATTAAGAATAATGCAATCTGATTGCAAATTCCGAATCTACAAAAAAAATATTATAACTGGTTATTTTGAAGGTACTAGCTCTTTCAGAAGAAACAAAATAGTATATTGCTTGGGACAGTGGTTTTGAGGCTAATATATATGGTGGCAACCATGCAAGATAGTTTAGGTTTGGTCATTCAGAATTGGAACATAAACCTAGAATAATATGTAGATTCACTTGATGATTAGTCTGAACAACCCCAAAAGTATCTATAATTCATAGAATCTAATTTTAATTGGCCAAATGCACAGTATTTTCACTGTGGCTTGGTCTGGAGAAGGGGAGGGGGTGAAAATGATGTCAATGATCAATCCCTCCCCAAGGATAAACTTGATAGATTTTTTGTATCTGTCATTTTTTATTCTTCATGATTGTTATAGTGTGAAAGATAATGAAAATATGAAAGTACCATGCCATGTTTTTCTCTAAGTGTAACAAATTCCATCATAAAACTATATACTTATATTCTGGTCCTCTCAAAGATGTCATAATTTGCAAAATAGTTTAAAAATGTTAAGTCCTATCTTCAGAGCCTGTTCCCAGTTGAGCTTTTTATATAAAAAGAAAGCCTCTTAATCTGCCTGATGAAACCTGATGATAATTTTAAACTTTTTATAGAATGATGTTGTTCGTTTGATTAATACTCCACTCTGATGTAACATTGGTTCAGAGATCTCAGCTCATAAAAATACTGTCTCCACACTTGTTTACATTATGAAAGCTGCAACACTGTTCACAGGTTACACAATGCACTCTACTAAATACATTTTTATTGCGCATTATTTATTCCAGAATTCTGAACTAAAATGGCTCACTATCCAGGATATGTCCCCATGAATGCCATGATGATGCACCAGCCCTATATGGTGGCTCTCAGATTTCCAGCAGGAATGCCACCATCAGCAGCAGGGCAGCAGTATCTTCAAGGGCTTCAGGGTGTGCCCGTTACACTCGGTCAGACATCAGGGGTACCACCACATCTCTCTGGAACTCCATTACAAGCAGGAGTCACTTTTTCAGCTGCAGCATTATCACAGTCGATGGCTGGAGCAATTCAAGGTGGAGTTCCAGGACTTCCAGGAACACTTTCAGCAATTCCAGGTGGACTGGCAGGAATGCCAGGCTTTCCATCTGGTGCACCCGTCAGCATGGCCAGCATGGCAAGTGCAATGGGAACAATGGGAACCATGGGCATGACTATGACAGGGATTCCAGTATCAGCATCTGCTCAAGGTCTGCTAGGGACACCAACACCACCGGCAATAATGACAGTGGCTCATACACCTACACCACCTTTGGCAGATTCCTTGTCTCAAGGGTTTGCTCAGCCAATATTGACTCAGCATGTTAGCAGTGACAGAAAGCGTAAACTGGATGATGTGAGGAGTTCAAGGTGAGGAACTGTGCTTTTTACTACTTGCAATATAAAGAGGTGGAGAAAAAATAATGTTCACCATTTAGATTTTTATCGGAAATGGGTTATTGACCATTTAATTCAACTCTGCTTAACTTAAGTTTTAAAATTGATTTTAGTGTTGGAAATTGAACATGAAGGGATAACAAGCAATATTATCATATTCAATTTGCACCATGTTAACCGTTATTAAAACTCAGTTAAACCATATAGTATTTGAATGTGTTCTCAGTGTTCAGCCAATCCAAAGCATAATATTTATGTATTTATCTTTGTTTTCTGTTTTATTTCAGTTTACTTGGACTGCCTGCCCAGCATTTGCAGATGCACATTCCACTACCTTTGCCGCAAGAAGAAATAGAATATGACCCTGATGCTCCAAATGTAGATGAAACAATGGTGGTGCTTGATCACTACAACTCGGACCTTTACCTTGCTCTTGATTCAGATGGGTAAGAAAGAGTCCATCAGCTTCCCCATTATATAATTACATGTCATTTTGATGGCTGAGTGGGAGTGCATATTGTACAATGTTTAAAATACTGACCTTAATATTTCAAATGGGTCATAGTGAACTGTGAATTAATCAAGGGTGTATATCACGGGGTATTCTGAGCCAGGATCAGAGGTCTCAGTTTTCTAAAGGATAAGTCATGAATAAGTTCATGAAAATTTTCTGGAAATCAAAAACAAATGAAAATGAGTTAATTATTGAACAGAAATTTATGTGTATCACATGGTTGGTTCTGTTTATATGCATATGAGAATACTTGTGTCCGTGTATGACAGGTTTAAAAAATCTGCACATTGCATAGTACAGGAAGTTGGGAGATGAAATTTCAAGCTCTTGTTTCATTTTGCAAGGACTTAATTATTAGAGTTATGCTCTAAAGTATGAGTAAAAATTCTTGTACATTTTCAACAAAACGAGATGGATAATATATGGCATTAATTTTCCATGTGATAGGTAGTCATTTATAGTGGGCATTACCTACTGATGATGTAGAATAAAACGGTGTACAACCATCGTTTTTGAGGTGCAGTACATGGTTTGCAAGACAAAATATATAAATATTTCTAGTGTTATTTTACTTCTGCTAAAGTCTGTTACCATGCCGCTTCTTAGGACTGTAATGCTTCTTTTTATTTTAGGATGGCCAGTCTGAAATATTTATGTCACCTATTACTAGAGCTGGGTATGATGAAAAATTTTGTACTTTGGTATTTCTGAACGTACTTGATATGTGCCACCGTACTGCAATTGGGGACCAATAATTCAATGTTCTGGGGCAAGAGCCTGACACATTTTCTTTCATTCAGTCTGTCAATTGCTGGAAAAATATATTACTCTGATTTATAGAAAAATAACAGAATATTAAATCAAGTCTGTTATTTGTAAGAACTATTTGTTATCTTGGGACAAAATAAAATATTTCAGCTCCAAAGAAAATTGCAGCCCTTCCCTTCCAAAATAACTTCCAGATGGCTAATTAATAATGTAGATGAGTTTGCTATGTGTATGATCATTGCTGTGTACATTGTGATCTAAAAGCTGCAACTAAAGTGGGATGATTAGGCTTTCACTGTAACTTGTACAGTGAAACACATTGTGCTGACATCGGACAACCTGTTGATAACAATAGGAAGTGTTGATACTTAAGCATACAACTTTCTAGCCACACTTTTGATTATAATAGGTATAGAAACTCTGAATGGGATTCCAACACCTGGGCAATATGTTTATCAGAGATGGCCAGTAAACTTAAAACACTTAATCCACAAGCAAGAAACTTATTTTGTGGTCTTTCAGATAGTAAACACGCAAGCTCCTGAAAATTGTATGATTCAATCTTGCGTGAAACTTATTTTAGGACTTTCAGGATATGCCATTTTTTTTTAAAACTTGTTTTTATTACATTTTAAAGCACAAGAATAATTGTTAATAAATATAACAATACCATTATATGCACATGAAGTTCAATGTATAACATATGAAAAGCAAGAATGAATGTTTCGTTACATCTGATCATACAAACTACTCATGACTAGGGCTGTCAAAAACCACGGAAAACGGACCCGGGTACCCGTTGTGCCGTTTAACGGGTACCCGGGTACTCGTTAGAACATGAAAGACATGTAGAACCCTTGAGCAACAAATTTTTTTCCACTAAATTATGCGTAAACATGTATGGATTACGCTTTTTCGGTATATCCACCTTACATAAATCTCGTTTATATTAACATTCCATTAATCCCACATACCATATTTTAGAAAAGACTGCTTTACGTAACTACAAGTACTCTTGTCCGTGGACTTGCACTTTCCTACAGTAACATGTATTTATAGTAAACCTTGTTCTACTTTCCCCACGAATTCTATTTATAGCATCTATGGATTAGGGAGGAGAGAACAGACAATTTATTTATATTGCTACTATATGATATGTCCAAGTTATACGTATAACAACTTTTATAAATTTGCTTATTGTCGATATCACATAAATGTATTACCTACGTTGCGAGATTTGTGTCGTCACGTGACTAGAAATGCAAATAGCCAGCTTCTGGACAAATTTCAGCAATGATGTACTTTCGTCTCATGTCAGCAGATTAAAAGCATAACAAATGCTATGCTCGCGATTTTTGAGAAAATAAATCATATTCCTATTGATTTCATGCTGGTATATCTCTATGAAAGATCGTTAAAGTTTGCTGGGCCGGCATGTAAGCTGCTACCCATGCCGACATCAAATGGTGTCGTCGAATTCCAACTTTTGTGATAGGATATATGCTGACCTTTCACCCCAACAAGAATCGTAGAATGTCCAAATATCAAAAATGGGGTGGCAAGGGTCAGAGGAAACTCGGACTACTCAGACCAGTGTGCTGCTGATGATATACGATATTTTGATAGTGTTGTCAACAACTTTTTTTTGTGAACGGGTACTCATCATTAATTTTCAATACCATGGTCTTTCACTACGGCCGGGTACCCGTTGACAGCCCTACTCATGGCTCCGAGTGGCAAAGTGGTCTAAAGCACTCTCTGTTATGGATCACTCCCATCTCAACTCTGATTCTGCCAATGTGGATTTGTAAGAAAGTTGACACCCCTTCAAAAGAGCGCAGACATAAAAATGCCGACATAAGAGCGCAGACACAAGGGCGCACTAATTTGCCGACAAAAGAGCGTCGACATAAGAGCGCAAACTAAAGATCGGAAAAAAATATTTAAAAAATAGAAACAAGAAAATTAACTCAGATCAGACGGCATCATTTGATGGTAACTCTTTTTTTTTTTGCTTCATTAAAAACAAGTATTGGCGAAAAAAAATAATTGTTCAGTTCCTTGTACTAAAAAACTGGTATAATCGACTGAACGTTTGCGGGCATCGGATAGGTAAACACAAATAGGTGCGATGTCGTTTGATCGTACCTCCGATTGTTTCATTCTAAACAAGTATTAGCCTTAGCGATCACAAATTAAAGTTCCTTTCTATCCCTGCCATATTTGTTTATCGTACCTCAAGTATTTGTTTAAGTGCGTCCAATTGACTGCGCTCTTTTGTCGGCGCTCTTTTGACGGGTCACCAAGAAAGTTTGCCACTAGCTTCTCATTGGTTGATGTTTTTTTCTGGATTCCATCTACTGGTTAGCCTTTATGAACAATGTTACTGACCCATTTGCCGTATTTTGTTCCCAGACCATTTCTTAAATGCCTTCCTAAGAAAAATTTATTTAGCACTGGGTCCATCGATAGAAATTCTCATTAAATTTTTCAGAGTAGAACTACCCATAGAATTTCATAAGTATGTTTTTTTCAAATTATGGCAACTGCCTGAAGATGCAGCAGGATACAAATCTTTACTTTTCAGAGCTAGATTAGCCATATTCTTTGTGCTGGATACAGACATGTTTTATAAATAAATTTTCCATTATTCATTGATATAAGTGACTCTGGTTCTTCACATTCGATGACTGGCATCATTGTAGCAGCATTACCGTATGTGTTATTCAGGTAAGTTCAGACCAAAGATACATACTTTGAGAGGAAAAAGATTTGGTCAGAAAGTACATGAATACAGGTTCACTTGTGTCTTGTTTTTTTAATAAGAAATTGTCAGTTTTGGTTAACAAATTAATAAACAGTGTGTTTTAATGAAGTACAGTTTAAACAGAACTACTTCCATATTGCAGATTTGGTGCAAAGCCACTGACTGAACCCTCTGGATTTTGCTTCTGTTGGGCTGGAGCTAGAGCGACTTACGGTGTAACTAGAGCAAAGGTAGGAAATGAAATGGCCATCCAGCAAGTTTCTTTGTCTCATCAGTCCAGTATGTAGCCAAGGCAAGACAAAATGTAATGTTATACAGATTACATCGACTTTAAGCCCTTATTGTGTGCATGTATGTCATTGTGTGTGTACATCCATGTGTATGTGTTTCTTCACATACATTTCCCAATTATAATGTCATTGATTACAGCCACTTCCTTGAATCAGCTCCTCATGTCAACCATTATGCTTTTGGTGTAATCATTACATGTTTTTCCCACTAAGTTGCATGTAAATGTATATGTATTACACTTTTTCTGTATTTAAACCTTTAAAAAAAATAAAGTATTTGTTTTCTCGTTTTTATTAGCATTCCAATAATCCCACAGACCATAGTTTAGGAAAGATGGCTTCAGCGTAACTACAATACGAGTCCGCTTGTCCGTGGACTTCCATGCACTCTCCTAACAGCATCATGTTCTGTTTATAGCAAACCTGGTTCTACTTTCAAACTTTCGACCTCAAATTTTATTTTTAGCATCTGTATGGCTTAGTGAGGAGAGAACAGACTGGTTTTCTATTTTTAATCTTTATGTGCAGATTCTATGTTCTAATTCATATTTACTGCTGAACCAGTCTAAAAGTATATGGTACTGAAAAGTATACTTTATTTTTATTTATATACGCGAGCAAAAATATCTCCTTTAAAAAATTTCACTGATGGATTAGAAAAAGCAGGGAGAAAAACGAAAAAAATATATAACAGAATCCTCTAAATATGAAGACACGAGTGCAATATTACGTGACATCTATTTCAAGCCATGTTGAATTCTTTTGAATATTTGGCGCTTTACGTCTTAAGATGGATTTTAGTTGATGTTTGTGTAAAGCTAAAAGTGCTACATATGAAAACTTTAAACACTAAAGGATGTTAAACCACGAGAGTGGCAAATAAATGTTTATTGAAATTTTAGTGTGTTATATGTGGATTATGCATTTTCCTCGTCGGGGGTTGGCATGTATGCAGCTTTCCCAATTGAAAATATTTAGCTATAACAGGTTAAAGTTGTTTGCTACCATAGGTGTCAGACAGTGAGAGACGGGCAATCTAAAGAATGTTTTCTGCTCAACAATAGAGCAGGTTGAAGCAGATTCTCATAGCTGAAAAGTCTTCTGTGTCTATATTTAAAATTATTTCTTTTACCTGAAATGTTTTGCTTGCTGTTGAAGTTCGACTTTGTTCATGGTAGGCACCCTTTTGCTATTATCTACATGTATCACAGGTATATCTATTCTTATGTGTGGTTGACTTTTGTATAATCTTGAACTTAACTTGTTGACCTTGAAGTCATGCATGCAGTAGAAAATAATAGTTGTTTCTCACTGTCTACCTTGATGGGATTTAAGCAGCATTGCATATGTATTGTGTATAAAATTTACTGATGTAAGCAACAATCTTGGGTCCAGTTAAAGAGGTGTCTTATGAACTGTGGTGTTTATGTTGTTTGAGATCTTTTTGAAGCTTTTATTACATTGTTGCCACTTAAACCTACATGTCATTTTTATGTGTCACTCTTGAGATTCGCAATGTTTAAATGCTGCTGCTCATAAGACACATCAGTAATTCATTTTGATGTATAGCAGTAATGTTGTGAACAGTTATAGCAACATGTGTTTTTTCACTATTAGGCCTTTTTATGTCTAGTTGGTCTTTTTAAAAAAAATTGTGTCGATCTTAGTCCAGGACTCCCATTTTGGTAATAATTGGAGTCCCACCAGCAAAAGTTGCAGTCCCATCCCAGACAATGTTGAACTTTGCAGATTAGAAGAATTGATGGTTGCCATTGCATTTAATTTCCACATTCTTTATAACACTGACATGTATAACTGTCGGCGTATTCTGTGTGTCTGGTAATTCTGCACAAGGATATTTCTGTAAACAATGAATCACATATTGTTTTGGTTGAAAATTCAATTTTTGGCTGAAATGCCAGAAAGACTCCAAAGTAATGAATTTCATTTCCATAGCCTGACGAATAAACATTACATATTTTGAAAGCTATGCGCAGACTAGAGTTGTGGAATTATAGGGGTGATATCCCATTTGTCCAAACTTTGTATTATTTTGAATATAATAGTCTGGTGATAATTGCAGCTTTTCAATTGGTAAGCATTGTAGAATTTTATTTTCATCAATTGAATTCGGTTATGCATCAAAATTTGGTGACTTTAGATGCACAGAATAGCCTGACAATGGTGTAACTCATGTTAGTCCTTCAGGGTGAGACTTATTTTTGTCAATCCAATGAATTTTTGTATTCCAAACACTATGTCAGGCATCACACACTTTCTTACACTTGTCTACTATTCCGTCCAAACTGTCAGTTCTAGAAACTTCAGCACTCTTCTGAATCTCATTAAAATCTTTTTCAGTTTGCCATTAAACCCAAATACCAGATTTGCAAACAACGTTTTGTCCAACTCTTCATAAGTCTTGATTTCAAGGTCTTATGCACTATTTATTTGGCTTCTGTCATAAATGAACACAATAATGGAAGCTAAAGTTCTGGTGTAATCATATAATATTATAATAACCACATGACTTGTTTATTTTGCACATCTCTGGATCTTTCTGTCTTATGAATTCAGTCGTCGTAAATTTTAGCACATTTTCCCACCCAAGCTGCTAGTCGAAGTCTTTGAACTTGCCACCCAGCTATTGCAACATGTTCTTTTGATGTACTCATTATAAATACAGCAGACACATCTGGGAGCTATTTTTACCACTAAATTCTGTCATTATAAATATCAGCACAGTTAAATTATAAAATAATCAATATAGTCTCACTCAGTAGGTTGTTGAAGCATGGCTGGCAAATCTTTGAATTTGCCACCCAACTATTTGCATGCGTACCGAGGATTCCTACACGGGTGATTTTTCTGCATACCAGGCCAAATATATGCATCCAAATGCGAGTAATTAAGCGTTTCTGAGACCTCTGCTTAGGGAACTGCTCCAGTCTTCTAGTGGTTAGAGAGTCGGGAGTGGGAGGTCATGGATTTGATATCTTGCTGAGTTGTACCAAAGCATTACAAAAATGGTACTTACAGCTGCCTCGTTTGGTGCTCAGCATTAAGAGTGTAATGTTAGGACTGGTTGGCCTGGTGTCAGGATAATGTGACTGGGTGGGACATCATGCTACATGTCTGCGGCATGATGCCCCAATGCTAGACATCAGTATAAACTGCCTCACTGCAGACATTGTAGCAATATGACTGAAAAATTGTTTAAGCTACGTAAAAGATCGTAATCAAACAAACAAATATTGACTTATGGCTTCCACCAAAACATCTTGTCGTGTCGAGCTGTTCCTATATGAAACTGATGAAACATGCTATGGCCATCAGATTATTTAAACACACTGCAATTCAAAAGATTTTTTTAAAAATAGTTTTGATTCCTTGAAATTCTGTTCAGGTAGTTGAGATTCATTCCTTTTGAGGGACTCTTGTTAAAATATTCATAGCATTGTGCGTTTCAACTGTTAAATAGTGTATGGAGCATTTGAAATGAATGCATTGCATTTCAGTTTTGACATGTTAATCATGAAGCAAATTGGACACAAAAGAAAATATGGTAATGAACTTGTGAATGTCACAAACCCAGTAATTTTCTTTTTGATATACTTTGCAGGCCTATTATGAAGTTAAACTGGTTGAGGAAATGCCAGTTGACTTTGGAGATGATCACCAAGAAACAGATCCATATATCATCAGAGTTGGGTGGTCTATTGATCAGTCTTCATTCCAGCTAGGTCAGTTTGCCATTTGTTTATATATATTTACATGCCAACCATTACACTTTTCGCATAATCATTGCGCTTTTTCACTAAATTACGCCTTGCGCGTAAACGTATATGGATTCTGCTTTTTCTGTATATCCACCTTCCCCAAAAATCAGTTATTTGTGTGCTTTCGTTTTATTAGTATTCAGTTAATCCCATGGACCGTTTGTTTTTAGAAAAGACTTTTTCTAACTACAGTGTAAGAGTACACTTGTCTGTTGACTTGCATGCACTTTCCTAACAGTATTATGTTCTATTTATAGCAACTTTTGACTTTGTATTCTATTTATAGCAGCTGTATGGCTTTGTGAGAGAACGACTGGTTTTCTATTTTCAATTTTTGCACACATAATAAGTATATTTTGTTTTAGTCTATGCATATTCGAGAGCAAAAGTATCTCCTTTCAATTAATTTCACAGATGGATTCGAAAAAGGCAAAAAATAAATGAAGCAAAAAAAAGCAGAATCCTCCAAATATGAAGACAATAGAGCAGAATCATGTGACATATTTACATGCCGTGTGCAAAGAATTTTAATGTTTGGCGCTAAAAGTCTTCAGATGGATTCTAGTCTATGTGTGTGTGTAAAGCTAAAAGTGCTATATATGAAGACTTGAAGCAGTAAAGGATGTTAAAAGACGAGAGGGGCAAATAAATAATTGTTCATTAAAATTTCAGCATGTTATTATGTGGATTCCGCTTTTTGACCACATGGATTATGCTTTGTCCTCATCAGGGGTTGTCATGTAAAAGATTGTGTGTGTGTGTGTACACTATTTTCGCGTTTATTAGACACACATATCTGAGACAGCGTTTTTACTATTTTTGTTAAAAAGTATTTTAAATAAGACGCACACAAATATAAGATGCATTTGACCTCGTCATCCACCAAACTGAGTAAACCATATATTGACTGGCAGATGATATAGCATTGATTTTTTAATAACTTATTAGTTACTTGCGGTATTGATCTGTATCAAATATTATCTTGTTAAGTACTATTACATTATTGTTCCAATAAAGTTTAATAAAATCTTTTGAATAATTCTGTGTTGTTTTATTCAAATATGTACCGGTAAACATCTGTTTTGAAACCACGTGCATCAAAGTTACTACCAGTACTTTCCTTTGTCATAAATGCAAATATCTCCAATGTTTCGCTTACTCACCTGATGTAAACAAGGCTTCATTTACCGTTTTGGCTGGAGTTCAAAGAATTGTTTGAGGTCTGGCCGCAACGGTTATCGATTGATCTTACCTCAAGGTTGCTATGCCTAGGCTTCAGTGGCTTGGGTTAGTATATAAGGTATATGTGGGATCCGTCTCTAGTTATAAATAAATGATTGATCAATCTCTTGAGCATTTGTTAAATTTATTTTAAAAAAATTCATGATGCTGAACCGAAAATCATTTATGGCCAATTTTAATTTAGGCATCATCAAGTTTGCCAAGGAGCAAGGCAACAGAGCTGCTGGAAGAGAATTTAGTTGCAGTGAGAAGAACCTGCGTGATTGGAAGTTGGAGGAAGAGGAGCTTAACATGAAGCCAAGGAAATGAGCTCGTAGATGTAGAAAGGCAAGATGGCCGAACTTTGAAGAAAATCATGCCCACTGGGTATGTTCACAATGTGATAGTAACCATGCTGTGTCAACGATATCGATCAAACTCAAGGCTTGAATTATTGCTACAGAAATAAAGATCATGGACTTTCGTGGCAGTACGAACTGTGTGTACAAGTTCATGAAATGGAGCTTCCTTGCAGTCTGGGCATGTACAACTGTTGAACAGAATCTTCCAGACGATTGGGAAAATAATTGGATGTTTTCAACACCTTTGTTCAGAAGGAAATAACTGAAGTTGGCAGATGATGACATCATCAACATGGATGAAGTTCCAGATTAGTGGCAGAGAAAGGAATAAAGACAGTAGCGGTTAATACCACTGGGCATGAGTGAACAAATTAACTGTTGTGTTAGTTTGCACTGCTGCAGGAGGAAAACTAAAACCCATGGTTATCTTTAAGAGGATAACCATTCCCAGAGAAACATTTATCCATAAATCTGTATGCAGCCATTGGGTTTCAGTGTACACTGAGCTCGATCTGTACCAGCTGAGGCAGGGTGATCGTGCTTTATATGTTTAACTGGAATGAGTGCATGACAACAGACAACAATGATGAGCATATGACAGCAACTTTAGAATCCCAAATGCAGCTACTGTGTTAGAAGGGTTGAGTTCAAAGGTCACATTCACATAATATGGACTTTTTTTTCATAACTGAACTTAATAGCCATGCTGCATTTATTTGGGGTGGGTGTTTTTTTATATTTCACTAGGTGAGTATATGAAAACAATTTGGATAAGCAATGTGACCCCTAGGCTTGGGACTGGGAATGGCAACAAATACACAAGAAAACTCTAGTTGTCATTATTATAGAAAATCAGTCAGCATTACATAACAGTGTATAATGTTCTTTTCTACATTACAGGTGAAGAACCATATTCATATGGTTATGGTGGCACAGGAAAGTTTTCTACAAACAACAAGTTCACAAATTTTGGAGAGAGGTTTGGTGTAGGGGATGTGATTGGTGCAATGCTTGATCTAGACTCAAGACCTCCTAGTTTATCCTTCACAAAAAATGGTCGATGGCTTGGAGTTGCTGCCCAGCTTCACAATTACCCAATAAACAAGAGAGAGATGGCACTATTTCCTCATATTCTTACCAAAAATACAAGGTATCTAATGACTTTGCAAATATCAAAATGAATTTTAAAAATTTCATTGAATATTTATGTAGAATATGAAATTGCCAAACATGTACAATGAAAGTAATGCAAGTAAAATTCTTTGTATAAATAGAGTACTTTAAATCTTCTTATTCATTGATATAGACTGCTGTTTTCCAGAATTGAAAAATGTGTTTCATTTAAGAGTTAAACATTTAATTAGAAGTCTTGTAAAAAGTAATTGTTCATCCATTGTCAGGACAGCTGTCTGGTCACACCAACATCCCTTTCAGTAGCTGCACTGGCTTAAGCAAACGGCCTCTGAATATAACACACTTTTGCAGGTTTATATGGATATTTTAAAGAAAAGATGGTTTGAATTTAGATACCTAGACTTTTATTTAAATTCTGAATTGAAGAATTTACTATTACACTTTATTTTAAATCTTTTCTAATTTTAATTGGAAACAAACTTTTTGTTGTATTGAGATCATGTTAGAAAATTATTCACGACTTGTCACTGGCAGGAAACCACTGATAAAATTGTGATGCATTACTTTGAACAGCATTAACTTCTTCTTTCTGGTCAGGTTTGAGGTGAACTTTGGCCAGCAGGCACCCTGGTTTCCACCTCCACATGGATTTCTATACATGCAGCAGTATCCTCTACATGAGAGAGTGCGTGGACTTACAGCACCAAACAAGAAGTCCGACTGTGAGGTTAGATCAGTTTTTCAATTGTTTTGTAACTTAGTCTTTTTTTTCAGGGGTCTGAAAAATTTATGAATCAGATGTTACCCCATGTAGGCCGTTGCTTGGCTCCAGTTCACTAATATTGAGAATGCACTTTTATATGAAACTGTTGGCTTTGAGACTTTGCTTGCCTCACTGCAGATTTTGTAGCTATATGACTGAACAATTGTTAAAGTTGTGTTAAAAATCCTATTCATACACACGCAAATTCATTAAGTAGCTTGTAAGATTAAAGTCACAGGAAGCAAGTATTTAAACAGGGTTCCCATGCAATTGGGAAAAGGTCTGGAGAAATGATAATTTCTTTCCCAACCATGAAAAGTCCTGGGATTTTGTAAATATTGATAAGTCTTAGAAGGGAAAAACCCAAAATTTTCTGCCACCAATTGATGCCCAAAACAATCACCTAATTGAGTCGTAACTAAACTGATCGTGAGTTACATTTATCGAGTTTGGATTAGATTCACCTAGTAGACTTTTATTTTCAAAGTCAGCTTGATATCCATATCTTTCTGTATGTGGAAGGTATGAAAACCACTCTAGTATCACAAGAGGCATTCATCATGGTGGCAAATCATAGCTGCTTGCTGGATTGCCTAGCAATCTTTAAACGTCATTTGATTGAGTGATATATGCATTAAATGGAAATGAAAATTAGTTATTTTCACAGAAATTGTGAGTATTAAAATTGTTATATCTTTATTCTGCGGAAAGACTAGATAAAACTATGGCATTGATGAAATGTTACCAGGTACTTGCAATTTTTATTGCTAGCCACAAGAGTACACACATCTAATAACCCACACTTTCAAATGTTAAGAAAATATAGATCTTAAAAAAAAGTTGTATCCTGGTTGTAAAAAAATACAAAAATGAAAGAACACAAAATTTTCCATATTGATATATTCTGAGAATGACATCTATAGTTGCATTGTATCACGGGAATCCACATGAACATGTGCTCTCTGCTTGATCAGTCAAACTGGCCAGATTGCTGGTTTTTACAAAAGTATCTGATTTTCATTTAATATACTTGAATTTCTCTACAAAAAAACATTAAAATAGAGTTTGTTGTTGGTATCACATGTCTAATGGACTTCCAATGTCGTCATTTGAGGTTTGTGAAGTGACTAATAAAGCAAATGGTAAGTACTGGGTCAGGTTTCATCTATACTGTAGATTCATCTAGTCTATCAGCAGATTAGACATAACTTGCCCTTTCCGAGAAAATAAATAATTTTCCTATTGATTCCATGCAGGTACAGGTTGATATAACAGAAGTTTAAATTTTATAGGCCCTCTGGTAAGCGACTACCATATGTTGTTACCGCACATTGGTGGCAAGTTCTAATTTTTTATATGCAATTGCAACAACCCCACGCCTCAACCTAATTATCCAAATATGAAAAATGGGGTGGGAATAAACGGACCTCTACTCATTTTAAACCAATTTTGTAGTCCAAATTGTATGATCTCAGAGCCGAAATGAGATTGTCATCCCTTGTATTATATAATTTTAAAAAAAACTATTCGAATATTTGGGGACTTGTTAACAATTTACAAGAAGATAAGTTGAAGTTACAGAAACTTCTGTCATTGTTTATACAACAGAATCTAATTTTGACAGTCTTTATCAAAATTTAAATCAACCCTATTGAAAATGTTTTTAAATGATGGACTTTTATCCAGATTGTCTTATGTGATTAAGTTGCTTGAAATATCTTATTGGGTATTTTGTTGGCACAGATTCATTCAGGGTTAAACTCTCATCATTACAAGGCAAGATTCTAATTATTTGCACTTATTGTTTTTTAAACCTAATTGGAAATGTTTTCTTTAAGTATAATATTGTTTTGTGTGATACATTTTGTTGTTTAGTACATGCTCACCTTTACTAGCTTAGATGTTTTGGAGAGTCTTGAAAGAGAACCATATTTAGATTTAGAAAGTGCATGTTTTATATTCTAAAATGTTCTTTAACTCCATTCAGTAATGGTCATATATGAACCTTGAAGAAATTAATTTCATTCTGGAAATGATCTGGAAATTTATCTTTAGAAAAGCGTGGAACCATGATTTAAAGTTCAGATGGGTGGGGGGGGGTAAAGTGTTAAAGTTTATTGATCTGGCACTACTGCCAATTACTGTCTTGAATGAATTTGATTCAAAGTAAACATGTTTACCACTGGTCAGTTTCTTGTATTGGGGAGAAAAAGCTTGGATTCTGTATCTTTGGATAAACATTATACTTCAGACCAAATTCAAATACGTAAATCACAATTAGAACAAATTTTCAACTCCAGCGTCCAGTAACATTTGTAAACTGCAGTAAACCAGACTAAAGTACATGTTGCTAACTGCCATTGTAGTGCCAAAGTCATGTGAATAGCCAGTAAGATTAACATCAAAGGGAGTAATGATGGGTATATACACAGTCAATTTTGAGGTTTGTGTTTTTTCTTTATCTTTATGAAAACTCACAAAACACCGATAGTCCTTGTGTCCCAGTGAGAAATTGTTTGAAAGGGCTTCAGTGTAGGTTCGAGTACGTCGCCTGTCTTTCAGTTAATCTGTAATGCCTGGAGGGTGAACGAACTCGTTGTCTTTAATACTAGTAAGTGAGAATCATTTCCGGATTTTTTAAAATTATTTTTTTATTTCTTTTGGTAGTGTTTCACCAAGCCACCATCTGGCAGAAGGGGCGGTCTCTCATAAGTCATAACAGGTTTTACTGTACCTTTGAAACACCGACATATACTAAACAAATAAAACAATTCTATATCAATGTTTTACAATTATCTGATGTTGCCGCAGCAATAACGAGTATTTGTTGTCGTCAAAGCAAGCAGACGACCTTTGCTCATAGAAAGTCGGCAGTAAACTCAAAAGCATTGCCTCAGTTTACATACGGATAAGGCCCCCCCCCCCCCATTCCAGGCCTTTATTGTTTTCTAAATTTGTCGGCTTATACCTGAGTACATAATATGATAATCAAATAATCGGTCTCATAATCGGTATCGGCAATTTTGATAATCGGCTATACACGGTATCGGCATAATCGGCAAAAAGTGACATCGGTACAGCTCTAATCACAATATACACAGCTTCAAATAAATGATACCTATTAACAATACACAAGTATTCAAGCATTTTTACCTGTAAATTGTTGTTGTGTTTTGGGGGAACCATAATCTGTATTACACTGATATGCCACATTTACTTAGGATATGGGAACAACTAATCATGGTGCAAACATATGAAAGACATAAAACAGCTGAAATATGCATGTCGATTTTGTGTCCAAAAGGTGATGGTATCTGTAGCTCAAATAAAAAGTCATTGCATAGTAACTTTTGTTCTAGTGGAAGTTCCTTACCCAACTTTGGATGATTTGTACCAAGAGCAGGCCATCCAACCCATACAACTTAAATGACCCTTAAAATATGGATTTATAGCAAAAATTACAGCAGTATGATTGTAGCATTAAAGTCTTAATACTGGCTTGTCCATATTTGATTTTGGTACAGGTTGCATATTAGATTTCATGGAGTTTGTCAGGGAACCATCCTAACTATACCAGAATACCTCAATACTTCACCTGCTTGATTGATCTGTTTATAGAATTTCTAAAAATTTCATCCAACATACCAAGTAGTTTTTTTTTTAAAAAGATAGCCTTAAAAGTTTTGAAATGAACACAAAAGAATTAGAAATAAATATTTGGATTCTTGAACTGGAAACTATCAAGGTCAGAATTACATTTGGGTCTTGGGTATGTCTTGAGGAGGGAGAGATGATTGCCATTGCCCCATGGAATTGAAAAAAAAGTGAAAAGGATTAAAACATGAATGATGGAGAGAGAAGCAATTCAGCTTCATGGTTTTTAGAACTGTAGTTGTGAAACAGTACTGAAGGTAATTAAGGTCTCTGATCACACTCCTGAACTTGTTTAGTGTGTTTTCCAACTTGACAATAGCAGGGCGGTACATTTTTTTACACCCTAGTAAAATTGGTCTATGGAAAAATGTATATTCTTTTACTGGGAAGGTCTTGTTAGTGTTGTCATGTCTGCTAGTGGAATAAAGAAACCTTTGATTATGGTTTTTAAAAGTTAAGAGTTATGGTTTTGATGAAATAAAAAAATGTTTTCTGCACTGTATATTTAGTTAATGACTGCATATTATGACCAAGGGTTGAGGTCATTTGAACCCATTCATCAATAGTACCCTAATTAGTCCTATGTGGAGGACTTTTACACGAAAAGCATGTGTATAATGTGCAAATCATGGTACCCATGTTAACAGTTATCTTTCTAAATGGAAATGAATCATACTATTATGTAGCCCTCTCTACATTAATTTGACACAACTGTAAGCCAGATCTTGGATTCTGGTATTTTTTAAAACTCTGACTAAACGAATTTAACTCTTAAAAGTCCTAACAGAATTCTAGTAGCTTCTGTGCTCTGGTTTTCTTCAATTTTCTGATCCAGCCACTTCATATTCCCATAGGAAGTCATTGTTTAAATAATGATTTAAAATGCTTGTCATATAAAAAAAAGACTTAAAATCAAGCTATGCATCAACCTGACTGTAGGTAATGGCTACTGTTTAGAGCTGATATTCTTTTATAACCCCACTTCATGCAGCTTTCTTGCTAATAGTTTTTCCACATTTAATTGACTCCGTGATTATTATTTTTGGATCAAGCCAGAACTTGTGTCTCTCTTGCATATTTCAAGTTTAAATCTTGAACAACTTGCTGTTTACATTTTGAGTTTGTAGTTGATGTAAAGTCATAGTTGCTATGGTTTCAATATTAATTTTAGATGATGATGATTATTGGACTTCCGGGTGCTGGAAAAACAACCTGGGGAAAAACGATGGAGCGTGATCATCCAGAAAAGAGATACAACATCATTGGTACAGACACACTTATTGACAAGATGAAAGTCATGGGCTTGCCAAGGAAGAACAATTACCATGGAAGATGGGATGTTTTGATAGACAAAGCTACCAAGTGTTTGAATAAAATGTTTGAAATAGGTAAGTTGAGATGATTACCTATTATTAGCGAAAACATGCTGATATGTAATTGCTAAAGGACTTTTTGGCAGCAGATTTATACATGTACTCTCTATGATACATAAACTGCGATATGTAACATTGCAGTTTGGTAAATGAACCATAAAAATGCACTATGCTGTTGTATGGTAATAGAAAAAAATGATCGTTGCTGAAAAATTCGTGTTTTGTTTTGATCCGGGCTTCATCTTAGAATGAGTGAAATTAGTCAGGGAACCTTCATTTTACATCAGCACCCCAGATGCATTAAACTGCATCAATTTAATCGTGCAAAGCAGCTGCATGATCAAACTGTTGATTATATAATTTTTTTATGACGGCCAAGAAGCAATGCATGTTTAAGATGAAAGGGAAAATACACTTATAGAAAAGTGTTAAAAATCAAGACAGAAGAGAAAAGGGATTCTTGTGAATAAAGGAATTATGGAAATGACATGATTACATTTTTTGGGGGACATCACACCACACGTCAGTTTATGTCTCGTGGCAGGAGACATGATCGTCGTCGTGTGAAAAGGAAAAGAATTTTCAAGAATTATGTAAAGTTGAGAGACAGCAACAAGCCATTGAGCTGCATATGGTTTGGAACTAGTTTGTGCAACTGTACTAGTGATACATAAAGCCTACAGATACTTTGCAACCTTTCAGTTAAACAAGATGTTTATCGTCAATGCATCAAACTTTTAGTTAATGGTTTCCAGCCTTACAATAGCAGTTATTGATATTTTGTTACACCTTGCTGAAAACTGGTCAATCTTACATTTAAAAAAATCAACTGCCTTACTGAGATGGGCTCGTCAGGGTTGGCAGGTCTGACTTTTTTTAATGCTGTGCAAAGATTATTAGTTCAATTTGTCAATTTGATTTGTATGTCATTTGCAAGAATATATGGGAAGCTATCAGACATGGTGTATAACGTACTTTTTTTCTATGATACAATTAATGCATAAATACTCTTTTCATTACCATGTGTTGCTAAGCAAGGATTATTCATTAGCAACAGTATTTTTAACAAGCAATCATCAGTCTTAATGAATCACTGCTGGCACCTGTTCCAATATTAAACCATTGATTCAAGGTAAACTAAAATTTAAACATGATAAAGAAGAAATGAATAACTTTGCACGTATTGGACAGTGCTATTTAGACAGTAAAACGTGTAAATTTTTTGTGTTGAAATTTCTTCATGGTGCAAGACTGATCATATCCAATTTGGGTGTTTGAAGTTTCTCATTTCAGCATTTATTCTGCAATTACTGACACCTGCCCATGTTCAAAGATCATTTTTTGGTATGACATATAAATCAATAAACATAATGTTAATACATTGATGTAAAGGGTGATGAAATTTAGCAATATACATTCAGACTTTTCAATAGCAGTAACTCATGGGAAAAGGCAAAACTGACCACTGTACACAGGCTCACCTGTTAAAACTGAATTGTGAACAAATACTATTCACTATTTATCATCATCATCATCATATTTATTAGTATTTCATTATCATAATTACAGGTAGATGTTCTCTCCAAAGTTTATGTTCCACATTCATCTATTCTTGAAAGGAAATCATCACTGACTTCACACTATAAAAACATCTGGATTAGCGAGTTGTTCAACTTGCCAAACCAAGATCTAAAGTTTTTATGTGAGACACCCAAGATAAACATAAACTTAAAAGAAGCCATATGATTCATAGTCAACCATGAAGCAGAATTTCACCTACCTTCGTCAGAGTCATGTTTTGAATATTAAATAACCTCTACCCCTGATGAAAAAGCTGCAAGTAGCATCTCTTCTCAAAGGTGAATATTTTTACTGCAGAAATAGCTTTAATTCACAGGCAGATGAAGCTTTCTAACTGCACGTCACACTGGCACAAAAAGGTGACTTCCATTTGATACGTTAACACTACAACATTTTTCACCATCTCCTTTAAGGAGAAAAGTGCCTTGCTTTCAAAGCCGACATGTTTACACATTCGAGTTTGACTGACAGTGTGATTGCGACATGGTAAGTACATTCTAGATGTGAAATGCTTAAACATTGAATAACGTGATATTCCTCGTCATAACAATGCCTTGCACATCAACAAAAAGAAGTGTTTAATTTGCATACTTGGAGCACTCGCTGCTGATATGCTTTATTGAGTGCTTAAAGCATGGTGCTACCAATGTTTGGTTAGGTAACACCTGGCCAATGACAGTGCAATGCAAGTAAAGTGGTCTTAAAAATGAATGACTGAGCAACACGTCATATTTTCAGTGTATTATATATGGTATGGAGGTTAAGGATTGAAAAAGAATATGTCATACTCTGAGAACTAGATCAGACAGGTGAGTTACTTCTTATCAATTTTTCATTAATATATTAAATTGCGTATGTTTTATAATTATCCAAAAACTATTGCTCATGTTTTAAGAGAACATGCAAAACTTCTAAGAATGCTATTTCTGATGTTTAATAGCAAGCAGAAGGAAGAGAAACTACATTCTGGATCAAACAAATGTGTATCCCTCTGCCAGGAGAAGGAAAATGAAGAACTTCAAGGGATTCATACGCAAAGCAGCTATCATCCAGCCAGATGATACAGAATTGTCGAGACGGTCAGACAAGAGAACTTATGAGGATGGTAAGAAATAAAAAAAAAATGTTTCTGCTTTATCACAAGAAAAAAATGTTATTTCTGCACTTATTTTTATTATACAGTCTTTCCAGAGATTTTTAAGAAATATTGGAGACAGAGCCTGCGGGAATTGTAGAAAAATAATCTACCTTGAAAAAAGTTATCAGGATTAAAATTTGGAAGTCAGCATTAATTTGAAGCACTTCATTGCAGGACAGGGGACCATTATCTGTCTCGAGAACCTCAACTCTTTTTAGTTCCACCCCTTCCTGTACTCATGGTCTGTTTTTTTTTCTTTTCCATTTAATGGCTGATCTTGCCTATAGTCATGGTTTCTTTACTCCATTCAATGGCTGATCCAGCCTTCAGTCATGGTGTACGAGTCTGGACATCTTGTGGTCATAAAAGGTGTTTTGCTAAGAATTGGATGATAAATTACTAATCAGAAATGATTTTTCTTTTCTTTGTTTAAATATGAAACTATTCTTTATAAATATGTTTCTATCTGTTTTACTGCATTTATGAAAAGTTGTTGACATTGGCAGATTTCACAACGATATTTGATAGAGTGAAAACAACGAGTTTCTTAGATTTGATCTTGAAAATATTGAGAAAGCTATGTTTGGCAAATTTAGATTTAGCAGAGTAGTATCCACAACTGAATCATCGAAAAAAGAGAATAATGACAGCAAAGTTTTCTTGGATGTAGCAAACTCAAATGATCATCTTCATTGCATACACTCAGCATTAAGAGGTTAGTGTTAGTACTGGTCAGCCTGGTGTCAGGATAATATGACTGGGTAGTACATCATGCTACATGTCTGCAGCATGATGTCCCAGTGCTAGACATCACTATAAACTGCCTCACTGCAGACATCATAGTGATATGACTGAAAAATTGTTAAAGCTACGTTAAAAATTCTAATCAAACAGACAAACAAACAAACAATTCTGGGTTGTTACTAGTTCTTCCACTATGAACCATCATGTCCTTATCATATTTAGATGTCTCTGTAGTTTTTAATGCAGGTCTCAAAAAATGTCTCTTGCAATGTTGATTATGGTCTCTTGTGCCTGTGGCATAAGTATGCTCCAATACTGGTTGAATATGGGCAAGTTTCTTCAGACCATGTATTTCTTGAGTTGGATTATTGTTGGTGTCTACTACATGAAAATATATTTGTAGATTTTCAAATCTAATACAAATAAATTTCATTATGATGTAATGGAAATGTTTGTCCTTAAACTAATACATATCTATTGCTGGGGATAGAAGGACTCCCATAACAAAATAACACCAATAAAGACTTTGATCTCTTCTGGTGTTGTATGTTTGTATGGTGATACCAAGATGTGATTTGGTACAATGGTAGTTCTGAATTGGATGGAACTTTTGTTTTGATCTTGGAGACTATATTCAAACTGACATTTGTTTAAAATATCAAGACCTAATCCTTAAGCTTTAGCAGAAATGGATATATAGCTGTTAAACAGTTTGTTAAAGGGTTTTCCAATTTGGCCAGAGCATACCTAAACAAAAAGGAGACCAGTTACAGTGTGGCTTGACAATAAACAAGTCATTGTACTGTCTACTAATCACACTGGCCATGACCCATCTTCAATGTTCACAAATTGAGTAGACCATGCAGATCAAATGATAGCAGCATACAACAGTTATAGAAAGTCTTTGTAACAATTGAGGTATCGAAGTTGTATTCTTTTTTTACAATTCAACTGTAAATTTATTTTTGGTAATGAAAGAATCACTAAACAATTAAATCATAAAAATAAAAAAAATTAAAGGAGAGCGCTACAAGACAGAGTTCATAATAAATCATTCCCATTGGTTACTTGGACTTTTTGTGTAGATAAATTTAATTGGAACAAATAGTGAAAATTTCCTGGATTTTAATTGCATAATAAGCAGAAAAAGTTAGATAAGAGTAAATGCATCTGCATGATGTATTTTCTAATTAGCTAAAACCTGTCTGTGGGCACAAGCAGCTAGACACAGCATTGTATTGCTGGGATATAACAGCATTGATACTGGCATCATCAGGGCATGAGTTAACAACACTTGATTTTCGGATTAAACAACAATGATATAATTATTCTTAAGCTTAGTGTGTTAATCTAATGTTATCTCTTGCCAAATTTGGGCTTTGTCTAAGTGGTCATTATTATCAGAATTACCCTGTTGCATATGTTAGTAGTACTTTAGCAACCGCTCCGGTGGCCTAGTGGTAGAGCGTCCGCCCCGGAAGCGGGAGGTCGTCGGTTCGATCCCCGGCCGAGTCATACCAAAGACTTACAAAAATGGTACTAACAGCTGCCTCGCTTGACGCTCAGCATAAAGAGGTTAGTGTTAGGACTGGTCGGCCTGGTGTCAGGATAATGTGACTGGGTGAGACATCATGCTACATGTCTGCGGCATGATGTCTCAGTGCTAGACATCACTATAAACTGCCTCACTGCAGACATCGTAGCGATATGACTGAAAAATTGTTAAAGCTACGTTAAAAATCCTAATTAAACAAACAAACAAGTAGTACTTTAGCCCACTTTACTGTGCATTTTCAGTTTGTGGTCATTTAAACTAATGTCATTTAATATTCCGGAATCACACAAAGAGGAAAACAGCTCTCAACCCACCTGTTAGTCACATGTAATTGGATATGGCTGTGCTGAGTCATGACTTAGCAGATGCTCTCGCTGGATTTGAACATTTATATTGTTTGCACAGAATTTTTATCCCCCATGATGAATCTGATGGTCATGTATTACTCCATACGGGGCTTTCCATAAAATTGGAGGTAGCCAATATTACAGATTCCTAAGTAATGGCAGTTTAAGACTCTCCATCAAAGGGGGTACATGTGTCAACAAAAAGTAATTTCTGCATATTTAGGCAACTAACTTGGTTATCAGAGCTTGCAGAATGTACTCTATCCATATGGCTTGCAATCCAGTCAAATTTTGTGTTAAGAGTTTTTTCTTTCTTACAGTGATGGGGCACCTTTTTTCGATGAAAACATTTTTGTAGTTTATTTATTGCAAACAATCACACCACAATGGTTAACTATGTTTATGGTTAACTAGACATTAGTATAGCATTATTTATGATATACTAGATTATTATGGTTGGTAATTTTAAACTGTTACATCATGGTTTATATTTATGTATTATTGCACTATTCAGGTAAATATGTTCCTGAGGATGCAGTACTAGAAATGAAGGCTAATTTCAAACTACCTCCAGAAAATGATGAGAATTTTGATTTAATTGAATTTGTGGAGCTTCCAAGGGATAAGGCACAAGTGCTTGTAGAGCAGTAAGTAATATGTTCAACCATGAGTGTGTGCATGCATGTATACGTTTGATTATTGGATCATTCTTAGTTAGTGAGGTAGACTGATGAACCTACACACACACACACACACCTACAACTGTGAACATGAGTTTGCAGCAAGGGTTATGTGAGATCTTTGATACAACCCTTTAAATATCCCCCACATGTAGTGAGAAAGTGTCTAATGCCACTTTACAGTGAGGGAGGAAAGTGGATTACCATCAAGAAACTAATGTATCATAAGTGGCATTGTAGAATGTTTACCACTACTAATGTGTTCTTTACCCTGACCACAACAGATGGAACTTTTAGCCAAATGGCCTTGATTCAACCAGATAGAATGAATTTTTCACTATATTTAGATAGATGCCATTACAAGACCAAATAATTTTGCCTCTTTCACTAAACTACATAGATAGTTTGAGTTGTTGTAAAGAACATTTTGATATGGTGTATGGACATGATGTGACCTAATCAGTGTATTCATTAACCATATCAGATGAGTTGTTTCCCCCAACTCAAAACAAACTACAAAGTTTTGTGTTTATTCATTGCCCACTTTCATGCTTTAGAAGTATTTTTAACTTTTCTTTATGAATGAAATTTAAACAAGTTGGACCGCTTTGGTGGTCTAAGTGGTAAGAGCATCAACCTCAGCTGCACAAGGTCATGGGTTCGAACCCTAGCCGAGTCATGTCAGAAACTTATCAAAAATGGCACTAGTGGCTGCCTTGCTTGGTGCTCAGTGTTAAGTGGTTAGTGTTAGGGCTGGTTGGACTGGGGTCAGGATAATGTGACTGTGGGGGACATGAAGCCATATTTTGGTGGCATGATGCCTTAGTGCTAAATATCACTAGTAACTGCCACACTGCAGACATCATAGCGATATGACTTAAAAAATTGTTGAAGCTATGCTAAAAATCCAAATCACACACACACACAAAACAAGATGGGATTTATAAAATATTTATTTATTGCATCTAATGGTGCCAACAGGTACTTGGATACCCACCTGTTAATAACAACCTGGGTAATAAAATTAACAACCATGTACCCATTTTAAAAAGTATTCCTAGCACAGGTTGAGAATCACAATTACAGTTTCTTGCTCGAGTCAGGTGCGCATTTATTCATATCATCATATGACTTGTATCATTGCTTACAAATTAATCATCATGCATAAACCATATTATAATACAAAGGAAGACACTTCTTCTTTGTCACATGACCTATTTAAAAATCAATGCTGATATTTAAAGCTTGACCACTCCAACTTTGCACCTGTCCATGATATGTGTGCCATATTTCTTGTGACTTGAACACGCATGTTTTGAGATCCTGATGGCATTAACTTGGTCAATACCTATTGTCAACAGCGACAGTAAGTACTGATTAATAATTTTTCTACAAAAAATTTTAATATATGCAACAATTAAAATAAAAGAAAGTACAACATCAATGATTGGCTTAACTAATGCTACTTTTTCTTCGAGTTTGTGACCCTGGAGTGAGTATTAGCTGTTCAAGTCATTGCTGCTGTTCACATGTTTGTTTACTGGACTCTTTTTATTTTTATTTTTTATTAACAAGTAACTCAAGAAATTTTTGTCACAGCAAAGGCAACACAAAACTTGGATATTGTAACATGTGCTTCTTGTACATTGTTTTATTTTTAGGAAAAAATGAACGAAATGGAACATTATACAGAATGAAATATCTAAATATTAGGGAAATCTTTGTTATTTAATAATAACACTGAAAGGAAATTAATACAAATTGACCACGTGTAAATATGGAAAGTTTTGCATTAATTTTACATAAAATGGTCCCTAGAAAACAGACGGAATTCTCGATTGCAAAACCACTTGCTAAATATTCATTCTATTTTGATACTACCGGTACATACATAGCAAACCAGTCTAAATTGAAAATAAATAGCACTAGATATCTTACAGAAATGGCTGTATTGATGTGACTGTTGGATGTTAAATTACTGAAAAATGTTAGAGGAGAGGGATTTGTTAAACTTTAAAGCGTATTGCACTGGACCGTTGTTAAGAGACTAATCATGGCATTTTTAGGATATTATAACAATCATCATTTGTGGACTTGGAAGACTAATTGCAAACATTACTGTATACTTAGTTAAAGTGAGTGTTATGCATAATTTATCACATTCTTTTGTGTCTATACTCAAATATTAAGTACTAATCCACATGAATTTAGCTGATTTGTGACCAAACATTTAACTGCAGATCCAAGTTAGTAACAGTTAATGTACATTAAATAAAATTTATGTCTTTGTTACAGTTTTATATAATTATGGCATGTAATATATAGAGTGCACTTTTTATGCCCATTTGCCACTTGCATCAGTAATAAATTAGACTTGTAGTACTCTTTTGGGTTGGCATGTATGAATTTTCAACAAAGCAGTTCAGGTTCACATTTAATACAATTTCCCAGGTAACCTGAGTAACACATCATTAGGATTGAATGGTACCTGGTTGAAATTTACCAAAATTTTTACATTCTAATTGCATGATCGAAAAATATCAAGATGAGGATGACAAAAGGTCCACAGTAGTTCCATACTGGGGGTGTGATACATTGCAAATACAATTTCATATTTTGGTCAGTTTCTAGTGAAATGCTTGGTTGGCGATATTGAAGATAGTCTTTACACAATGTAAAGAAATGGAGAATTTTAAAACAGATTTGCATGTTACTGTTGTAAAAGCATTTTTGATTAAAAACAATAGAGGGACTGAATTTCATTGTCATACCTGAATTATATAAATGCCAGTATATATTTTTCTGACAGCAAAATCTTTGTCTTGTCAAAATTCCCTAGGAAAGTATTAAAACAATAAATATGCATGATAAAAGAGATCCTCTGAAAATTTGTTGCGTAAACTATGCCACATCTTGCAGCATCATGAGGGTTCATAAGGAATGTATTCTCCTGATATGGTAAGAGGCAACTAATATAAGAATCTGTTTTATATTATGCATCATTATGTTGATTTAAGGTATTAGACGTTTTGATGCATAGTAAGCATACATGCCAACCATTATGCTTTTGGTGTAAACAATACATTTTTTTCTCACTAAATTATGCCTTACATGTAAACGTATGTATTAGGCTTTTTTTTTGTATATCCACCTTTTTAAAATAAAATCAATTATGTTTTTTCGTTTTCCCATTAATCCCACAAACCGTATTTTAGAAATGACGGCTTTTGCGTAACTACAACATAGAAGTACACTTGTCCATGGACTTTCGTGCGCTTTCCTTACAGTATCATGTTCTATTTATAGCAACTATCCTGTTACCAAGAAACATCCTGATTCTACCTATTCTGATTCTATGTGCAGTTAAGTGGAGTCGACTGTAGTATTTATTCTACTGTATTTCAAAATTCTACTGTATTGAGAACATTTGTTCATATTCAGTTTTAAGAAAACAAACCAGAACAGTTGCAATGACATTGATCTACTGTTATATTTATAAGATAAGAAAATACATTAGATTGGCACTTTTAAATCTATGCAGGTATAACAAAGAGGGCCAGTCCAAGCGACCCCCAAGTGCCAACCGCCAAGGAGGCAATGCTACTGGATTCAATAAAAGTAATGATCGCTTTAAGCCACCATCTGACCTCAGACAGGTAAGAACTTGTGGAAGTTGAATTTGCAGGTAATGATTCTAATTGTACATGGAATGACTTCATTGTATGACAGTTTTTATCACTCTGGTTGAAAAATTGACTGCATGTTATCAAAAATGATTTAATTGATTTTTAAGATCTTGCTGTGCTGTGATTATTTATTGATAGTATGATCAATGACTATCTCTGGTAAGAAAGTGTAGATGCATATGATGGTGTTCAGTTGCACCTGTAGTAGACAATGAAAGTAAATGTTAAGTTTCTTTCAATATAAGTGAGGGAATGGTAGAAGTTTTAGAAGAGAATTCAGGGAGCAGGATGAAATATGTAATTTACAAATAAAGCAATGACATTGTATTAATTGTAGAATGGGATTAAACTTTAAGTAGCTCATAGTTGTGTGACAGATATTTGAATTGACCATTCAGCTTACAACTAAAGTCATTGCCATCAATTTTAATGTTTTTTTCAGTAAGATGAAGTATTTTTATATCACTGGTTCTTTGCCATATATTGAAACCATACCTGTCACGATATTATTGTGAAGTGACATAAATAAGTGAAATCTGCATTAGTTTAAAAGTGACCAATGTATTTATTTATTGACAGCACAAGCAAGGTGAACTGCCATTTGGTTAAAATGTGATTCCATCAAATTAGAATCATTACCTTTACTACTTAAACATGTGATGATGTACCAGCTGTGCTCCTAGAAATACTGTCCCTCTTACAATGCTTCATTCTCATTCTCAGGAATGGTGACATATCAGTTTAGAAACTGAACATATGACAATGTAGCCACCCAATTCTAAGAAATAAAAATATCTCCATTTTAATGAAAATAGTAATAGAAATTATAAATCTTTTGTCAAATGAATGTTGCAACAGTTCGTCCTTTTTACTTTGTATTCATTAGACTAATCTTGTTTCTTATTAAAAATATAATCTTAATCTAATCTGCATGTTGGATGAAAATTAGAAATAATTGTGCACTGTTGTATGGAATTTAATTTTGTCTTCCACCTTTTATTTATAGTCACAGCTGGTACATATGAACTTAAGGGTCTTTAATACTTGTCAATCCAGTCACACGTATTTTTATCAAAAGTTAAAGATGCAAGCAAGAAAGTTCTTTTGAAGTATATATCGTTATCCATTGATTTTTAGTTGAACAGAAGAACTCATTATTACTATTTTAGTATCAGAGGAAAATTAATGAAACATTGCTACAACAAGGAATGAAAAGTATAAGCATGTACAGGGTATACTGGTATTCTCGGATGTAAATTATAAACTAGGGCAAATATACAGACATTTTTAAATGTGGTGTGCAAAAATGTTGTGTTGTGAAGTCTTGGAGAGAAAAAAGTATGCATTTAATCTTTTTGTGCTTGATTTAATTTACATGTATGTAGAAGAGACATCTCTAAAAAAAAAATATGTTTGACTTAAGAAATTATAAAATGATCTTGGTGACATCACATGGGAAAAATGACGAGTTTTTAGAGCATGTTTTCTGCAACATAAAGCAAATAGAAATTTAGTATTAGATGTTTTAGGTATGCTTACTTGTGACATGTAGGAGTATTTAATTTTGTCAATTTTTAAAAAAATTGTACAATGGTAAATGTCAAAGTAACTGAAATTTAACACATATGGTGTTCATTTGCTTGCAGTACCCTAAGTTAAACAAAGGTTCATTACATAGAAATACCTATAAAAATGCTGTTACCACTTGCCCATAATTAAATGACTGGTTGAATATTTAAGAAATTTGTAAAAATTGAACTAAGGTTCCTTATAAAATGCTTAAAGAAAAATATGTGTTGGAGTGATTTTGTTTTCTTCAGTACAACAAAGTTATTGATGTTCCATCAGTTGTCTGCGTCCAATATACTGTATATGTTGTTGGTGTTCTCGACCAATATATGGCAGGTCATAATACACTAATAATTTTCCAAAGTCATGTATACTTTCAGTTGATTTTATCAGTATCTTTCACAGGATTGTTCTTTCCATCATTATACTTGTTTTTAAATTTTTCCTTTTTAATATTTAATAAGTTATGAAAGTCACAACTGCACCATTTTATGCCCAGCTCTTCCAATTTTCATATGATACATCTCGGTAACAAGTTATTATATTGATGATATCATTATGTGATATATAACAGATTCATTTTATCCATCTTGAATTGATATATTAACCAATTTCATCTGCTATCACAAACAAAATAACTGGTTTATGTAATAAAGTCAGTTATACCTTCTCTTTTTTTGTCTTCTCCACAACTATTATAGCCTGACACAAATATGATTAGGTTTTCAGTGAATTTGTAAACAGTTATATAAATCATCATCCAAATTTTTTTCATGATCACATTAATGCAGCTTAATTCTGTTACTATTGGGTTGATGTCAATAAACTTTGTGTACCTTTGCTTGTGTGGTGTTGAATAGTACACATGCACTTCAAACAATTATATACATAAAACATGCATTAATGAAAGGAATATTTCATACTTGAATAGTTAGAAGATAGTATTTTACATTGACTTTTGTATATTTATCAGATTATGCATTGTAAAAAATAAAAAGAACAAAAAAACTAAGAACTTGATCAAATGAACATTTTTGTTGAGGATATTCCTTTGCAACAGTATTTGTATGTACCACTGTTACTGGTGCTTGTTAATGGTAAAAGCCTTTGTACATAAGATGCAAAGCTGACATAAATTTATCCTAGAAAATACGGTAATACATTTGCAATGAATGGAAGATTATTTAGAAGCAAATTGAAGAGTCCAATAGTTACCAAATATGTTTGTTTTCATCCTTTATATCTAGGTGATGGCAGATATTCAGAAAATGAAAACTTTAAAAGTTCAGACACATACAGTTAAAGCAGTTATTAGTTGCATTCAGTACACATCTTTTGTACTAACATGATTGTTATGGAAGGATATTTTCAGTCATTAAATGTATGAAAAACATAAATACTTAAAATATTAGGTCTTACCTTGCAAATCAAATGGTGTCAGTCATTTCACATCTCTCTGTCTTGCATAATGTCATCTGTTTAACATCTCTAGGTCTGAGTTGGTATATAATTTATATGCAAGTTTCTCGAGTTTACCTTTCACCTTTGCCTCTTTGTGTCCTTGCATAGTTTTGTGTCTAAAATTATGAAAGAAATCTAAGTACTATAAGAGTAATTCATTTCAAAGTATTAATCACATGCTCAAAGTACAACTTGCATTATGTTTGGCTTGGATGTTTTTTTAGCCCTTTTAAGCCAGTTGCATGCTGTCTGCTCTTAATTTGAACAATTTGTATTTTGGTATATAGTTGTATCTAGTTATATTAGCCGTTGACCTTGAAAACATGTGAAATGTGGCTATATAATGGGACATGGAATAGACTTTAATTCTGAGAGGAAATTAATATGATGGCAGCTACCTCCCTTGACATTCTTTGCCACTGCATGTAGAATCGTTTCAGTATTGCTAATTAGTATCAAAATGTTGTGTAAAATTTTGCTCAGTTCTCCTTTGAGACATAAAAATAAGAAAATATTTCAGATTTAAAAATTCAAATTCAATGTTTTTAAAGAAATAATGCTATTATCTTATGATGATATAAAAGGTACACGAGTATGTACATTTCACAAAATTATTTTCACTCTTTCATCCAGTTCAATGAATCTTATTTCCCTAACCTTCCAAACCATCAATATTCTCAACACTGATTATATTTTCACTTGCACATATTATAATAGGATTCTAACCCTTTCTCCGCATCATACTATTTTTCAGGGAAAAATCTGTCTTTGTTGCAAGTGTTTAAATTGTCACTTCTAGGTAGATACTAATTAACTCAGATTCAACACAGTACTGTGGTTGCAAAATCTTTCAATTTATGCAGTTCTATGTCTAGTTTTAATATACATACAGATCACAGCATAGTTTTTAAATGGATTTTATTTACCATAGTCCTGATATAGTCATTGTAACTATTTGAACTCAGTTATTGTTATCATCCACTATAAAGGGAAATAATTTATCACCAGAATTTTTTTTAAAGCATATTGAGTAATTTTAGAGAGGCTTTGCACAGTATGGTAATCATTGTCCATGAATTGTCACTATTCTTGAAACTTTGTCGAGTTTGCCATCATTCTATCTTCAACAGACAATGTTTACATTTTAATTTAGTCACTGTAGCCTGCTTTAGTTATGTATAAATTGAATAAAGTCAGTTGCAGATGTTGTATTTTCATCACTTTGTTACCTATACCTATTAGTGATCATTTTTGATGTTTATTTATAATTAGCAGCAGCACCCTATTAATACAGAACTGTGAGATGCCCAATAATGTGTCAGTAGCATAGGTCATATCCTTATGTAGAGTGGTAATATTAAGAAGTACTGATTGTGTAGATTACAAGTGTAAAATAATATTTAAATACAAAATTAAATTGGAAGTTACATATTATATTCATGAAATATTTATTTTCAGTGTCATTGTTTTGTTTAATCAATGAAGTATTTGCAGTCTAGTTCTTTGAAAGATTCAAATGTAATAAAGAGAAAATATTTAACAGTAGTTTTATCTGCACTAAAAGGGTAAAGCATCATTGGTTACTTCAATTTATTGCAAGAGCTGTAATGGCTTGGACACTATTGATGTATCAATTACTGCACTCATTTTTCTCATTGTGCACATGTGTTGTATTGTGCTGAAGAATCTTTTTGGACAGAGAGAGAGAGTGTTTATAAGTGTTGGATGTGTACATGTCTATATTAACTGAAGTTATTGTGTAACAACTGAAAGAGGAGCTGGTGCAATACATGTATTACTCCAGACCTGGCTGTGGTAGTGGCCTTATTTGGGGATGCTGCGCTTGTTGTACATAGGCTAGCTTGATTATACGGCCACTGATGTTGTTTTTACGTTGCATGAATTGGAACTTAAGTGCATATCAGAAATCTGCCCCCACCCCACCCACAATTTTTTTATTTGTGATTTCTCTCGTTCCTTCTCTTTTGAATCTGCAATGCATTTCTGCTTTCTTAGGATGTTCTCTCTACATGATACTGAAAGCTTTTCATGTTTCACTTCTGTTCCCTTTGGAAGATAAAGATTGCAAATAAACTTTCAATTGAAGGGAAAGCTGCAGAACAAATGGCAGTTTTTTTTATAGGCTTGTTTATTACAGGGTGCAGAAAGAGGACATTGATTTCCATTACTTTTAAAATGTGGCAGTTATTGGTTTGCTGTTTCGTTTTATTTGGCAAACTTTTGATATCATTATATCACTTGCATGTGAACATTAACATATTCATGTATAACTTCTGAGTTGATTGTTGCTTGTAGCTTAGTTCCCCACCCCCAATTATATGTTCTGCATATTGTACAGGTTGAAAAGCACATTTTATCATTAATGCATAGTTGTATACACTAGTCATTACTCCCATTATTGTGTTCTTTTTGTTAGATAGCTAATATATTTAGTTCATTCTAAATATTGCACTCATCAATTGTATTCAGTTTTTCACTTGTCCCCTGTTGCTTTTTGTCTTAACCTTACATAACAATAATCCCATAAAGAGCAGAGCTGCATATTTGTTTCCCCCATCACTTTAAATGAGATGTGTCCGTGCACTAAGATAAATTTATCTACAGAAAAGGTCGACTAAATGTGGTTTTCATGTTTTTAGTGTTTTTTTCTTATTCAATTCTGCATGCACACTTTATATTTTCAAAAATAAGTTGTAAAAATGATATGCTTGTAGTACTAAACTGTTTTTTATCACAAAAATACTGACTTTAATTTGTGTTGAACATTAAAAAGAAGACAAGAAGTGAATATTGTTGCTTGAAGATGCAGACAGCTTGTTGTATGTATAATGTCTGCATTTATTCAATTTCATGTCTAAAAGTAGATGAATTTTGCAGCACATCGTGCCAAAGTCAACTAGGATATCAACCAAAATAGATAAAGAATAAAGTGTAATGCTGATAGTTTTTCCATATTTCACAATCATTGTGAAGCATGCCTTGGCACAAGCTTGAGTGTGTTTGTTTCGCTGTTCGTGTTCCAGATATATGTACACCCATCCACACCCTCGATTAACCTCAGTTTTTGAGGTTTATTATATGGATAAAATGTGGTCAGTTTTGCAAGTACACTTTGCCACACACTTATTTGAGTATATGGATACAGCTTGATATGTACAACATTTTACAATGCAAATGCTTGGATGGGTGCAGCATGTATGTCATAGCCATTTTCTTGTCCAAGATTCTCACACAAATGATTAGACTTGGGCTCATTGTAATTACCTTTTTTCTGAGCATAAAAAAGTTAGTGGAAGTTAGATGTTATTGCCCATAAAATGTGTGCTTATTCTTGCAGTACAAACCAGTAGTAAAGAATGTTTTAGATAGTTTTACTTTCCCATTTCATGTTTATATGTAGTGTTACTTTTATAGTAAGCAAATTTTTGTCCAATTTGATGTGGTGAAAATAATATTTATAAAATTGTACTAATACCATAAGAGATGTGTATCCTTTTTTTTTTTTTTTTGGTGCTTAAATTTAAACCTCAACATGAAACAGTAGTACATATGATCTTATTTGTCTAGTCATTCAATAGCTACTTTAGAATTGGAAATTAGGAAGTCAATCAGAAATTAGTATTTCATGTGCATAATTTACAACGGGTTTTTTAGAAATAGCTGGTACTATTTTAGTGTTAGGCACAATTTCATCTAAACATGCATGTTTATTAGTCGCAGTTTGAATTTGATCTAACATCATTCTTTCATCATTGCTAATGAGTTGAGAGTTGCTTCTTTTGTATGAACCAATGAGATCTTTGACCTTATCCGAACTATCCATGATGAGTTTTATGCCCCAATGTATTGTAAAGGGCATATAATTTTGCCCACATTCATGTGTCACATACCATCTTCTACAATATTCATTTATGCTCAATCCCTTTGCTGAACATGTTATCAGGTGTGATTTTAACCATTTTCTGGAAGAAAGTTAACAATGTTATGGCTTCTGTTTGCATAAGCACTTTATCTAGCAATCGTGTCATATATATATATGACAGAGACAAATTTCTGGGGTTTTAAAAATATTTTGTTTAGTCTACAGTATTAGTCTAAAATAGAGACATAGTTTTTCATGTTGACTAAATCCAGGATTTACACTGATCTTTCTAAATGCACATTGTTTACTTTATATTCGAAGGTCATATTCTTCATATTGCAAGCCGGTTGGTTTTAGCTTCTAATGCTTGTTGAACTTTTAGAAATGACTAATACAAGACTTCATAAGCAGTAACTTAATACAAGACTTCATAAGCAGTAACTGTGGATGCAAGGTGGTTTTTGAAGCTGTTGAAATGAATGGGAAGCATTTACGTGATTTTTCTTTGTATAGATACCAGAGTAATACAATATGCATTACTTAAAATGGATGCAAGAGTTAAGAAATAATGACACTTTATTACTTTAACATTTTTTAGAAACAGTTGGCAATTAAGTTCAAGAGAAACAAATCTTATAGATTATAGCTTAGTATTATCAATAATTCCATCAATAAATGCTTTACAAAATAGAAATGTATAACTAGTGCAAGGGAATGATAATGCCAATAAAGGTTTTAGCATGTTTCCCTAAAGGATTTTTCTTTAGAATTCATCAGTGGATTTAAAATTGGAAGTGATTATAACACAAAATAAGCACTATAACTTAATAACGTATTGTGAATCAACAAATTAAATTAATACAGATTAAAGAAGTTTCATGTGTACTGACACAATTTGCAGTAATGCTCATCTATAATTGTCAGTTTTATTTTCAGTTGTTGTGGAGAAAAAGAGGAAATTCTTGTTGATTTTGTTTTTCATATGCTTGTGGCAGTTTGTAAAAGTTGGATCTGCTGCATTTCTTAATCTTTTTTTTTAAAATCAACTTTTTAAAAAAATGTTAAGTTTTGTGTGACCCTCGCAGTTGCATTAGAAATATATATATTAAAAAAGTTGAGAATATAAAAAAAAAATTCTTTTAACTTAAATATGAAATGGGGTTGAAGATTTCAGCAGAATATACTGCAAGATGTTTGAACATTCTTCAGTATTTTGTTACATTATTTCTTGTGTAACAGTTCTTTTCCAGCCATTGAAAGTATCAAATGGACGTATGTTTATTTGAAACTTTAAAATCGTATCACTGTGTAGTAGTAGTTGTTCAACATATAGGTTGCTCAGGCTTCAGTGTACAGTCTTGGGCAGCAATCAGAACTGTTCCAAGATATTGTATCGCTTGATGTAAAGATAGCAATTATTGCAATTTATTTAAATTTCAGTATATTTCATTGTAGTAAAAGTGCAAGCAGGTGGACATAAGCATGTTTTGATATTTGTGTGTTTTAGAACACTTTTCATCAGCAAGTTTTTTTTGTCAAATGCTATGACTTTCAGAGAAGCATTTAGCAGCTGTGCAACACCTTTTTTCCTTGGACATTTATTAATGTGGAAGATCATTGACACTTTTGTTTAAAGTTCATGCAGTGTGTCAACAAACTTTCATTAAAGTATAACCAATCTTAATTTCACTTCTAAGTTCTTTAATCAAGAAATCCATTCAAAGTGCAAGAAATGTCAGCTATATTAAAGCACAAATCCATGTCATAAGACTTGGCCAGTCACATGCCTTACTCTTAATGCTGAAAAAGTAGTAATATTTTTCCCTTGCCCTCTTCAAAATAGTCTTCATTTCAGGAGCAGAAAGCATATTTAATATTATTTTTAATGTCTTCAAGTAACTTTTATGACAGAATGTGTGAACTGAAATATTTGCATGACTTTTATTGGAATTATGGTCATATTCTTAATATCGATCACATGGTGGTGGGTTTTAGGGTAGTCTTATGATTATATCTTTATATATCTATATTTCCAGATGCAAATTCTCTTCTCTTCCTCCATCATACATGCTACCGTTGAGCCATTTACTAGACATGCTTCCATGCATTAAAAAATGCAAATATTTTGTATCGGCTTCCATTGCATGACCCTGGTCATATTTCCTTAACCCACACTCATGTTTATTTTTGAGTGTATCTGCTCTTTATGTTTCTTACACTATTGATCGTAACATTATAGCCCTACATCAACAGCACTGTAAAGTATCAGATTATTTTCAAGTTACGACATGCATTTCAAAGAAATGTAAATTTTGTAACCCAATTGCATCTACAGCCTTATAAACTCAGAGAATAGTTGGCTGCATTTGTTTATAAATTTTTGTTGTTTACCATTTGTTTGGCATCTTAACTTTATGTAAAGGTTGATTCCTTTTTGGGAAGGGAGGGACAGATAGATGAGTGAGGGTTACTGGTTGCAACTTTGGTTGATCGACAAAAAAGTATCAGAATATGTCCTGTGAAGTGCAGATTCAAAATCTGTGCATTGTAATCGATGTTTGGTTTGCTGCAGAATGTTTACAGGGCATTTCTAAGATTCCAAGACCAGCTTTGTGTTGCACGTGTATGTAACATTAGCACATGTACATTTTTCCCAATCAGATTCTTGCAATGTTTCTTTAAGCAATACATAGTTGAAAGTAGCGAGGAAGGCAGAATCAAGCACACAAAGCAGACTGTCTCCCTATAAACATCAAGACAATAAAAATAATTAATCTGCTGGCAGCGGCAGTGTCATGCCCTCGTAGTCTACAAAGTTGTGATCCTGTTTGATTTTATATTAGTTTTACTATTCAGCTAAAACTTTGGCACAGTTTTATACATTTTTTTCCCTAATATGGTAAAATTCCTGCCTTGCATAAGCAGAAAAAAGCTACATCATTATAATACCAGTTACAGGAAGGATGATGCATTCTGCAGACCAACTGTTAGCACTAGTGATGGGAATCGGTCAGAAATTCATAATCGATAATCTGTTCCCTTTAACCAACTGATCATTGATTATAATCAGTTACTAACAGCAAATTTTAATTTTTGTTACACAGTTATATCTTTGATCAAGAGTTCAATCTGTTTATAAATGTACAGGAGTTATCTCTTTTATGATGACATGTATACTTTAACCTGACAATACTATTACATTGTGTGTTACTTTTGTTCTACAACTTTGTTAAATTAACGCAACTTTTTATGGCTGATCAGTCATATGTAACTGAAATACTGCAACAATCTTCCGAAATTCTTTCATTCAGATGTGATGTGTCTATAATTTAAAGTATAGAAGGACATGATTTTCTTGGTTGTCATTGTTTATAAATACTACAAAAGATGTTGCAGTTTAACTGAAACAAATCAACAAAATGTGTTTACATTTATTAACTCTACAATTTAACAACTTGACCATGTAATAATGACTATATGCTCTTAATTATGAATCATAAGGTTTTTTATTTGTAGTTTTGAAGGGATTAATAAATTGCAGGTCAACTTGAGTGGCAGGGAGCTTTACTAAAATTTGTGTTTTGCATACATGTAAAAAGTAGTCTCCCTTTCACACAATCGATAATGGAGTTTCACAATCGATTATCTTATTGGTTTGCTCAACCAACTGATGATCAATTATAATCGATAATTGGAACAACACTAGTTAGCACTGATTATTTCCCAGCAATATTTCCCCAAGACTAATGGTGACATGTTATCAAAAATGTAAACTTCTGTGAGACACAAGTAAATGTAGTGTCTGATTATTGAAAATGTACATTATTGGTACTTGTATGTTTTGTGTCAGTGACATGATGTATCCTTATATTTAATCAACATTCAGTTCTAATAGGTCTCATTGTACTGGTAGGTCATGTTTGGTTTGTTCTTGTTTGGTCATGTTTTTCTTTCATTTTATAGAAGAAGAAAGATGTATATTTACCAGTCTGGAGTCAGTGTATGACGTGTAGAAATCCATTACTAGAAAGTCACATGAAACATCTTTATAATTAAGCATTGCAGATAAAAGTGACACCAAAAACATTGCAGTTGGTCTTGTACATTTAAAACATACCATTTCATACATACATGATAACTACATGTACATATCAACAGCTATTCACTTGGGTTAATATTTACTATATAAAAAAAAAACTACTAGTATATAGGTGATTATCATCAACCCAGTATTGTCCTTTGTGGCAGATTATGACATTCTCTCCAGGAGTCTCAATTACAAAATGTTCCATATAGCAATTACCTTATTTATTAAATTGTGTGACATTGTAGGAAAATTGAAGTTTGCACATCAAATTTAACTGCAAATTTTAAGAATTTCAAGAATTTTTTAATTGAACTGGAAATTCAGTCCTTTAAAAAAACATTGTTGAGTGTGTCTGTTTCTGTCCACCTATGGACAACTTAAAAAAAGTAATATATATGAGACACTTGTACAAAAGACACTGAATTTTCATTAAAAATCCTATTAAATTGTTCTTTATGTGCCTGTACATAGATATCATTAAGTACAGAAAATAAAATTCAGTATTTCATTGATTTGGTTGTTTTAGACTGTGTGTCCTTTACATTGAGGTGTACACTAAGGTATTATCAAGAAATTTTAAGTCTTTAAAGCTCATAATACAAATGCTATTCAGTTTCAGTATTCCTTAAAAGTTTCACATTGAACAGGTGCCCTGTGAATTTTAAGATAAGAATTCTTTATTTCGTACTTAAAAGTCCATACCAATAAAGTAAAAAAAATATAAACATGAAAGTACATGTACATGTATATATGGTACCTATAAATATACAGCAACATCTACAACTATTAACTGTGCCATGCATTATTAAGAATAAAATTAAATGACACATTTAAAGAATAATTTGTTCCATCTACTAATATGAGAATTTACATGAATGTCATAGTTCCAAAGAGATTGAATACATTTGCTTGTATTTATTGTGTACAGAATGTAGAGGTGATGTTGCAGCTAGAAGAATGTGCGTGGCATTCTGATCTTTAAATACATGTACTAGATTATAGGTATCACAGAGTTTTACAAAATGTCTATGCACTTATTTAAAATAAAGAAAAACAAATTATTTTAAATGCTTCAGCATAAAAATACATTAAAATAAAGCAGGAATCTTTTAAAATGACAACAATATCATGTTTCTAGAGCTGCTGGTCAAAAGATTGATCTGGCGGATGTGAGTAAAATGTAAAAGTTATTAACCAAGGATTTAGAATGATATGAATATGACATTGAGGCCTACCCTCGTTAGAGGATTAATAAAAGGCCTGAATAATCAAAATGGATGATGATGATGATGACATTGAGAGCGAGAGATGGGGGTGGGGGTAGCAGGCAAGTTTTTATTCAGTGTTTTGGGGACAAGATAATTTTAATTCCTTTAAAAGAAAACATTTTAATCATTATGTATTGATGAGTCTTAATTTATTTATTTCACCAAAATTTATTTGGAATATATTTTTTTAATGGATTAGGAAAGTAACCCTAGACGTAACCATAAAAATGGCATAGTATTGTAAAAGCTAACATTAATAATACATGCTTTTCATAGGCTGATGATGACTGTATTTAGTTATTATGGTAAAGCAGTTAATGTATAGATCCATAACTACTTTATGCAGTGTTCAGATACAATTATTTTAACCATTGATTTTATTGAACTCCAAAAAAGAATCACTTTAAATAGAGATATTCTCAGCAAGGAACTCCACACCAATTATTCCTAAAAACCAGATATGAAATTGTTATTCACCTGGATTTATATGCATATTGAATTATATTTACTGAGTAAGTAACAGGTTATGCTATTGATATACAAAGGTGATATTGAATCTGATCTACACTATTTCTATCTAGATTTTTCTGTTCGGATGAAAGTACTCAATTTGAAACAGTATGAACTACCTAACATTTGCTCTTTTTCAGGATTTTAATCTGTATTTTTGCATGTTTAATGAAGTTTTACTAATTTCAGGGAACACAACAATATCAGCAGCAACCCAGCCAACCACAAGGAACACAACCAAAACCACCACTTCCACCCAACCCTTATGGTGTCCCTCTAACTCATGGTTCTTTGCAACCTCCCCCACCTCCTCCTTCTGAACAGTCCCAGTATGGAAGAGACAGATGGGGTCAGCAAATTAGCCATAATGAGCCTTCTGAAAAGAGAGCCAGATATGATCCATCAGGCGGCAGTGCTTTAGATTTTATCAAGCAGGAGTATAGTGGAGATGCTGACCAATCTGCAGATCATATTCGAGAACAACAATCAGATTGGCAACATACTGGAGCTCCTCAGCAAGACTCTAGAATAAAGACTGAAGCACCTTGGAAACCAACTGCAGGAGGAGGCCAATATCAGGGCCAGTATGGTGGTTATGGGTATGCAGGTCAGTATGAAGGGCAGACTTATATTGCCCAAGGTGACCCAGGAGCTTATGCAGCCCCCAAACAACAAACCTTGCAACAACAGCCCCAGACTGGCAATTATGGTCAACAGAAAATGATGCCTGGCTATGGAGATCAAAAACAGAGTCAGTCGAGTGGCTTCAGCCACCAAAGTCAGAACCAGGGTGGTTCATACAGTAATCAAGATGACAAGTGGCAAAGCTACCAGCAGAAACAAGTAAGTGAACAAGAAGGTTGGGGTAAGGACAGAAAGCCAGCCATGCCTGCACAGAATCAAGGACAAGGACAGCAAAGGCAAGACTCTGGTAAAGATAACAGATGGCCTGCACCTGGACAACCAGGATTTGACTATGCTGCAGCTGCTTATGGTCAGGCTCCAAGTCATGCAAAAGGAAGTCAGCAGCAACAACCACAGAATCAGTGGCCAAATTGGAAACAAGACACTGGGGGACAGAATAGATCCAGCTCTGGTCAAGGAGGTGGGCAGAATAGGCCCAGCTCTGATCAGGGTAGCTTTGGTGGTAATAAACCACAAAATTATGGTAACAAGCAAGAGTCATCTTATATGCCTGCTTCTCAACCACCAGCTAATAATTTTCAACAGCAAAACAGAAGTCAAACTCAGAACCAGTTTAATGTTTCTCAAGGAAACTTTAGGTCACAGTCTGGTAATGATAGAAATCAGTCTAATAATCAGAGACAGTCTGACAAACAAGGAGAGAGTAGCCAATCTTCAAATAGGTTTAATAGTACTAATCAATTTTCACAAACATCTAATAGCAGTCAGTATTCAGGATATGGGAATAGTAAGTCTCAATTTAGTTCTCCACCTCCCTCATCATCCCAGTCCCAGGCACAAGGTGGTGGTCAGGAGGACAAACCTAAGCGTGATAGGAGGAGACCTAGTAAGTGGGACACACCTGATGAAGCAGAAACTGAAAGCACAGCAACACCAGAAGAGAGGCAACAAGATTTCCAGAATGTCTTGAATTCTATTAGGTCAAAAATAGCCACTCAACAACAACCAGATCCAGACATCCCCGAGAATTTACAACCCCAAGAAAATAATAGCACTGCAACTGCAAGTCAGACAACTGACCAGAAAGAGGAGCCACCAAGTGATAAAGGACAGAGCGTTGCAGATTCTGAAGGAGATGATAAAGATAAGCAGGACATTGATAATCCGAGTCCTCAAAATCAGCAGCAAGGGGGTCAAGGCCATAAAGGACAATTTGGTGGCTCTGGCAGGGGAAGAGGACGTGGTGGCTTTGATAGGGGTGGACGAGGGGGTGGAAGAGGTGGGCCAAGACCATTTGGGCCTAGGAATTCTGGGGATCATGGGGGTGGGCCACGAGGACCTGGGGCAATGGGAGGTCCTGGTATGGGACCTCAGGGGATAGGACCAAGACAAGGAGGGCCAGGGATGGGATTACAGGGGCCTGGGATGGGACTAACAGGACCTGGTATGGGACCAGGACATGGGCCAAGACCCTTTAACCCACGTCCAGGGCCAGCCATGGGTCCAGGGCTAAGGGGTCCACCCCCTCTATTCCAAATGAGGGGTCCTGGTGGGCCTAGGGGCCCACCAGGGGGCATGGGAGGTCCACCAGGTGGACCAAGGGGGCGTTTTCAGAGGCCTATGGGCCCTCAGAGATGGCCTAGAAACCACTGAATCTTAATTCATGAGGCTGAATAAATATATCATTCTGTGAGAATGTGTTGTAGTTACTGTAGATACATTTATGTGTATTCATGTGATTTGTGTGTGTTTCATATTTTTTTTCTTGCCACACTGGTGAACAAACCAGTTTCATTTGTATGTAGTGTTTTTTTTAAAAAAATATATTGCCCAGTGTATGATATATGTTTTTCCCTTATGGTTCTTAATGTAAATTGCCATTTGTTTTAAGCACAGACTATTAATGATTTGTGTAGCACAAAAAAGAAGTTAAAATCTTGAATGATTCATATTAACACTTTGTGCTTATGCTTTAGAATTTGAGTGTGTGAATGTTTTTCCATCATATTTTCAATTATTTGTCTAGAGCTGCTTTCTAGGTAATATTTATACAACATTGATGCTTATCAGAATTTATCTTAGCTGTGCATATATATTTATATATATATATATATATATGTAGAATCACCGGTACTTTTTATTACTAAGTTTTTATTTTTATGCAAATTTGATATATTCTTCATCTATCAAGCAAAACAAGTAAGAGCATGTTGCATTTTTCTTGTGTAGTGTTATTGATCTTTTAGGAATCAAGTTTTCAGGTTTTTTTTAGCCCATCAGTTCTTAGGATCACAAATTTGAACTGTTGATGAAGTCCACGCAGAATGTCCTATGGCCAGTTAATAATACCATAATTTATTCATGGGCATTGCCATTCTTGAGGCATGTAGAACCTTTTATTTTAAAAAATTTTAATTTGGCATTGAAAACAAAAAAATAGCTCCAATTTAGGTCCAAACCTTCCATATTTCTACAGCAAATATAACTAATTAAATGTATTTTAGTTCAGAACCATTGTTGAACAAAGAATACCAATTGTGCACATTTGCCATAATGGCATTGTATGTGCTACAAACTTGCAATTATGACTTCCAATGATGTAAATTCCATTTATGATTATTATTATTGTCATTATTATTATTATTATTATTATTATTATTATTATTATTATTATTATTATTATTATATCTGCTTTTGTAAAAAGATTGTGGTTATAAGCCATTCAACTGTCTGTTCCCACATCACCAAAACTGCTGGGTGAATTTCACTAAACTTTGTTGTTAAATATTTGGTGACTGAGAGGGGTGACATTCTAGTTTCCCACCACAGGGGTCCTTGGAGGATGTAAAAGATGGACTATACAGAAATTGCAACTTTGATTTAAATATCATATAATCTAATTTTATATTTGCAATCAAAGCAGATGTTTATAGATATCACAGATTTTGCATTAGCGTCACTGTTATTACTGGCATACAACACATAGAAACATATTAGGTAATATGCTTACTATGTTACCTATAAAAGATAAAGTTCATGCATAAAGATTAGGTGATTTTTATCTTTAATCTTAAAAAAAAAAAGACATGACGATGAAGTAAATTAGTTGCATTAGAAAATATGAAGATATGAATTGTATTTGAGCTTTTACATATACAGGAAAGAAGAACTACATATATTAACAATTAATACCATAAAAAGAAAATACTAATTTTGCAGAAGGTATAATCTTTACACTAACATTTACCTGTTTATTAGGATTTGGAACTAGGTATATTTTCAGCCCATTTGAATCCATTTCCATCTCTTTAGCAGACCTTTACAGCAGCTGTTTAATTATTAAAAGATCATATTGGTGTTATTTAAGAGGCTTCTGAGCAAGATTTGTGGGTTTTTTTTTTCTACTATGAGCCTATCATTTTTTTTATCTCAAACTAACATGCATATTCAGGTGTGGAAAGAAATGTGTTATAAATACTAACACTTTAAAAGGAAATATTGATATACTTTCCATTAGCATGCACTGTATGAATTTACCAAAGTAATGGATTCAGACAGACTGACTAAAGTAGTAGGGAAGATGAATTGTAGTCACTGCATTCTGATTCAGATGTTGTGAAATAAAAGTTAAGTAGCCTAATGTAAAAATGATTTTGTATCTTTAATATATTCACTGTCAGGCTATAAATGGATTCTGTGGAATGGACATTGTAAGAAATATTATGCTTTGCATGGAATATGATTCTGACATTAACAACAATGCAGGAGCACAATCAGCAGTGAACTTGGATCAACTTTATTAAGGAAACTTTTCAGGAAATTGTTAATACTCTCAATTGATCTTTTGTACTCATTTATTATATAATCAAATTGAAGTTCTTCATATTTTATTTATAAAGAGTCATCAATACATTATACAATAAGATAACTAGTTATTTTCCATCTTAGATCTTAGTACATAATTGCTAATTGCTTTCTTAAAAATTATTATTTTATAAGACATTTTCCCAGATTTTATGTCTTACATTTCAGAAAATCCTGAAGAATATTCCAACGTCTTTAAATTATTCAAAGATACATACCTGGGTTACATTTTTATATGAATATCCATGAGTTTCTCCTAATTTTTGATAAATGCATGGTCAGTTATACAGGTTTAATGAGAAAACCATTTTTCAGAATTGTATATGTCTATATGATTAATGCAATGACAGCTGTAGGAAGTCATGATTTGGTGTAAAAACATTTATAGAACTATGCCTGTCTTGTATTTTAGGTACAAAGATGATCTCAGGTTTCTTAATCAGCTACAAATATGGTAGTAATATACAATGTTACCTGTGCCTGTCTGTATGTCTGTCTACAGCTTTGCATTAAAATAAGCTTCCTGGTACAGCAGTGTGGTATTCTTATTAATGAACAAATTTCCAAATTAATTTCAAGTGACATAATTTGTAGGTCTTTTAATTTACAGGAAACTGAACTTATTATTTATTCTTATTACTAACAGGTTCATAACAGTTTAATATCTTAAACAAATCTAAAAATGATGTGTCTGCAAAGATAATGGATTCAATTCATGCAAATTTAGTGAGTATTATTACATTATTGTACAGGTACTTTAAAATGTACAGGAAAATACATTTTATGCTTGATACTAATATCTCATGCTGGTATAGTATTAGTGAGCATTGGTCAGGCTTTTCAGAATTTCCAGGTAGCCACTTTCAGGATTGATTCACATGATGTTCTTAGCTGTGTTAACATTGAATTACCATACTGGAATTACCATACTTATTTAAATAATAATTTTGTATATAGCAACAGTTTATGTGTTGGATGCATTATTACATTGATGCAGATAACTATTGTACAGTTTGAAGTTCTTTGATACATCACTTTTGTGTTTGAAATTTTAGTGATACAGTTAATATGTTGCTTATTTGTATTCATCCTTTTTTTCATGTACATCTGTAGAAAGATTGTTGCCTTTTCTTGTAACCATGCACTTGATTGCTATGTGTTTATTGTAGATTATGTATTGCACCAACCCTTTCATTACCCCCCACTTATTCTGTTTGTTAAACTTGGAGTTTCTCTTTTAAATATTTGACTTTAAAGCATTCTGTTCTAAAGTGTAAATTCTGGATTTTTTTTGTTTAGTTTTTTTAAAAGAAATGAATATATTCTTCTGTTGAAACATTTTAAAAGTAAGCTTTAATATCTAATACAAATTTAATTGTTTATTTACAATATGTTGTCAGTAATGTGTAAATTTTACTTTGAAATGACAGGTTTTTTTTCATAACATGCAATAAAGCAGCACAAAATATACTTTTAAATTTGGGTGAATACCACATTGAAGGTTCAGTGTGAAACAGTGACAAAGATTTTTTTTTAAAAGAGAAAAATTAAAAAAAATATCAAACTGTTCATTTCAGTATAAATGTAATGATTGTAGTAATAGTTCAGTTAAAATAAGCACTAGCTGTTACAGAGAACCAGTTACTATATGAAGGTTACTTTTTTATGTTTTACCTCATTTTTTTAACCCAAAGAGGAAATAATCTCGTACAAGTTGAGGAACCGTTTTTCTCTGCAAAAAAAAATACTGCACTGAATCAAGAACAAGTAACAATCTTGCAGTAACTGGTCCCATGCAGCAGCTGATGTAGGCTTTTTAATAGTCCAAATTTATTTAGACCAGCAGTCAGGAGATGAAAATGAATTGTCTTGCATTGGTTGGTTTCTCTTTCAGATTTATTAATTTTATGGTATGGCCCAGCATTCAATGTGCATTTTTTCTTGTCAGCCAGAACTAATGTTCTTCTCAAAATCCACAGGGCCAGATTGGATCCAGCCTGGCCAGAAATGTTCCTCAGAAGATTTCTTTTACAAAATATTGTCTTCCATAGCAACAAGGATAGTAAAACCAATCTTTTTATTTCTTCTGCTGATTCAACTAATTTTATAAACCTTATTCGAAATGTTTATGCATAATCGAACGTTTGACAAGTTGATATCCCTAATATAGATGTATTTTCCTTCATGACAACCCTGTGGAGAATGTATGTTTTACTTCTAATGAACAGCTGTGACAATTTCAGTCAAACTTGGCAGGATTGATCCTTAGGATGTGCTTCATGAGATAGTTTCTAAAGCAACTTCATTGAAAACTTGATTTCAACATCATCAGATTGGCTGAACAAGTTTTGATCAAGCAAAGTGGGGAATGTTCTTAGGTCAGACTCTGACAAAACTATGGTTGATAAGTCTCCCAAAGCTATGGGGTTTTCAGAATAGCCTATCCATTTTCGATTAGACTTTTTGTTTGAAGGTTTCTTTGGATATGATCTATTTAAGGTGGACTTTGTGGTTCCCATAGCAATCAGATGGAAAACCTGTGAATGATACTTGTCTTCCATCAGGTATGGCCATTGTCAGTAACCTTATTAAGACAAATATAGAATGACCCAAAATTCCCTTGCAATATTTGATACCTTGGTACAAACCAATCTTTCTGAAGCTACTTGAACTGGAAACAAAGTTGATAAATCAGACAACAATTTATGTCAGATGGCTGATAATTTTGCTAACATGTTTTTGAAGTCCAAAGTACCTGCTTTTATTACCACATTCAATTGCCTTTTAATCCAGTTCATGTCAGGTGAGTGATATCGGGTCTACTTGGCTTCTTGTCTGAATATATAACAATGGGCAGCACACAATGATGGCAAAAATTAAAATTATTTATTACAATAATAATAATATATAATAATAATAGTTAAAATTATTATTTCAATTTTTGTATGGTAATTTTCAGAAAGAACAACATATTTAGCTGAAACATAAGGGACATAGAACAACAATAGGGATTTTATAAAGTAACATGAAAACTTGACAATGCTAAAAGAAAGTTCTCTAAGAAGCGGTTAGATGAGGTTCTGCATTGAAGGCGTTATGAATAAATCATTTAGACAGTTTTGGATGAATAGTTTATTTAAGAGTAACTGGTCTAAAAATGTATGCAACAGATTAGAATTCTAGTTGAAAAAGATTGATTTATGAAGCTTGCTTTCATGTTTTCTTTAAAATGGTGTTTTTTTTATAAAAAAAATGATTAGAAAAATTAAACCAAATTTAATGGGTAAGACCTGTTGCCTTTTTAATAATGTTTATTACAGGTGAAATGTTAAATTTTGAATTTATTTCACAATTTTAATCATCAGACAAGAATATTGGTAACAACTTAGAGCTTTTAATCAACAGGCAAGGGGGTACAATAGATATTCATGTAGTATAATTTCTATTATCATATTTAAAAATGCATAGGATTTTCAGCAGAGAATAATGTCATTTCACTGTTTTACATTGGTACTAATTTTCTTGACTTTCATGATTGATACAAAAAAGACTATGAATAGTGATCATTCTTTGAAAACAAAAATATATTTTCACCCACTTGGTGCATTTAAATATGGAATAAAATGTATTTAATTTTCCTCACAATGAAAATTGATATTGATGACAATGTACAGTGTTTTAATGACTTCCCATGTACTCCCTTTTGCTTTCATCCATAGCATTGATTTTACTTGTATAGATATCCTAAGTATATTTGAGGAGAAAACGTTTCCCCAGTTTTTTAGTTACTGATAAAACAATTCCTTTAAGTAAAAAATATTACGAATTTTATAAATTTTACTTTTTTTTAATTATATAGCGTATTATTGTTACTAGTGTAGGTCAAATTTTATTCAGTCTCTGGTGAATGTGGTTCACCAAGTATGGTATGTACAAAATGCCAGAACTATTTTGTTTTCGAAATCAGTAATTATTACAATAAAATGGCCACATGGCTGTGTATGCGGTATTGAAGCAGGCAGCTACATTACAGGATGCACAAGTATACACATATAGGCAGCTTTTGAAATATTGTATCAAATATATTTGAAACAAATAGTGTCTTGACACAAAAATGCACACAATTTGAAGTGAATTGTATTCAGTTTAAATATTCCAAAATCTTTGAAGCAGATTATCATATGCATTGTAAAATTTTATACCAGTATGTACAAAACAAAAATGGTCCATTCCTATTGCGTCGTATATACCTGCTATAAAACACTCATAATTGATATGCATTTCAGTCTATTTGTTTATTTTTGAGTCCACAGAATATAATAAATCAAGTTAGACATTTACTGTTACCCAACTTTGTAAGTAGTTTGCATTGGGGGTGAAGGAAAACTTGTCAATTTTAGACCAAAAAGTTTAATTGGTCAAGGATGCTAGGACTGATAGAAAAAAACTTTCCACACAGCAGTTTTATTTGTATACCATATAATACCTGGACCAAACTTTGTAAATGGCTAACAGTTGAACAAAGATAGATCCCTATTGATTTAGGACCAAAAGGTCAATGTCACAGTGACACCAAGAAGAAAATTGTCAGTCTTTAGATATTTATCACCTAATGGAATCCGATATTGTGAATGGCTTTCATTTGATTAAAGGAAGACAGCTCTGGGCTCATAATACAATGGGCATGCTACAGAGGACACTGTTGTGGATTTAAAAAAGGAAGAATGGTTAGGCCCAAACTTTATAAGGGTACATTTGAGACGAGAAATACACCTATTAAATTTTGGTAAGAAGTAAAGGTCAAGAGGAGGACAGAAACAAATTGGTCCCTCACAAAAGTTGAGTTCTGTGTCTTTAACTATACATTAATTTTAATTTTGATTGAGAAGGTCAAAGGTCATGATTACAGTAACTTCAAAAAGAGTAAGATATGTCATCTACCTACCCCAAAAATTCATTAACACACTAACCCCTGGACCTTTTTGCATGAAATGCAAGTAGGAAACACAATTTCCTAATACACAGACTTCCAAGCAATTTTCCATTAGCCTGATGCCTAGTTGTGTTAAAAGCATTGTTTTTCATTGGTTATTTTGCTCGCGCATGAGCAGTAGAAATATTTTGTTTTTAAAACAACAAAATTCCCAATGAACCCATCATTTTTGTATGGAAATTTCTCTTTATTAAAAATGTCCACCTTTTCCTATTTTTTGCACAGGTTCACCTGTCTGTGTGCAGTTCAGACCGGTCTGTCTTTGATCTGAGACCAAAAAGTCTAAAATCTGGACACAAAATCAAGTTCCAACCATGGGCGACTTTTTGGTGGAATAAAACATGGATCCAAAAATTAGGTTTTTCCCACTGTATTTTGTAGTGCAACTAAAACATCCAGATTATTTGGTATCATTGTAGACTTAAATCGGTCTACCCTTCTACAATACCACCCACTTTAGTGCATCTTACATGACCTTGACGCTAAAGAGCTTCAAAGTAAGCTACTTCCTCCTGCCCCGTAAACGCGGCACCAGAGGTTAATGTGTTAATATCTTGCAGGAAGAAATGCTTGATTTTGGCATCTAGATATCAAAGATCAAGATCGGAAATACTCCATCAAGAAAAGGATTCAATATATAAAATAAGTTCTACACCACGTACATAGTGAAAAGCATTCAACCTGTGAAAGGTGTTTTTTATAAACAAAGTATAATAAAATACTTTTTACTATGGTTACCATGGTTTTATTGCAGTTAGGTAACAGTTGTTTAATTATACCTTTGAATCCTTAGACAGATTAATATAGATACCTATATACACAGATACACACACACGCACATTTTTAAAAGATACTGGTATTGTGCTCCTAATATTGGGTCATTACTACATAAGAAACGAAATTTTGGTGTTTCATTTGTAGATGTAGTACAAGCCTATTGCATGTGTACCGGTGTTGGAAGATGTGTATTTAGCTTAAGTCTAACATTACAGGTGAGATATTTTATTGCAGCTTGTGTATATTGACGTTAGTCTTATAGTACAGGGAGAAATCTTGTTTTTTTTATATGCAATTACAGATTCTTTTGTACAGAATGTGGAAAAGTTTCCATAATAATAGACATGTTTTGTGAGTCGAAGGACATTTTGTTTTCAGGAATTCTCTTTCAGCTTTGTAGGGGACATTTTATCGTTAATATTGTCTGGTGAAGGGATCTGCTTGTTTGGATGTCAGCCTATGGGAAAATACAAGACTTTATGACTTTCTATTCTGGACATTCAGCAGAGGAAAAAAACATTCATTTTTTATGTTTACTCATAAAAATATTTATAAATACTGTTAGAAAACCAATGCATTTACAAAAGTTATCGTTTAAATGTTCTAATTTGAAAATTATAACGCTTATTCCACAATTAGAAATAATATGTTTAGACACATGGTCCAGAAAAAAGTTTCTTTCATCAGATTTTATTGTGGGGAAAAAATCAGATGTCTAAAATGGTATTTTACATCAAATGCAACTGATTTTGAGGCAGTTTAGGACCTGGTGGATCAGTGGCAGTTGAGTTCAAATAACTATTAAACATGTACAAGAATAAACTAGCTTTTGTTCTCAGTTAACAATTACATTGATAGAAAATTGCATGACTTCTGTTGTAGCATCTCATTGCAGTCTCATATATATTGAGAAAAGAGACAGGTTTTATCATTGAGTCATATTGTATTTGAATTCCTAATGTAGATAGTTTGTATAACATGGAGCAGTGTCATCATGTTTGTGTCATGTTTTCTGTATTAAATGAATAAATACAATTTGTTTATTTTTTAATCTACATCACATAGATTTAATCAGTTTTGGCAAAATAAAAGTATACAATGTAAATACAAGGATTGTTGTATCATGTTCGACATTACATTCAAATAATAGAGTTGAATAAAACTAATAAATAGTTACTCAATAGAGTATTCAAATTACGAGTCTACGTTTATTCAATAATTTGTCTTGCAATTATTAATCTCAAGTCTATGGCATTAGAAAGAAATCTTTAAAAAAATGAAATGTAAAAGGTTCTTTGTTATCAACAGGGTATTTTATACATTTCTGTGACACTGTTTACAGATGTCATTTACACTACTAGAAAGTTTCTGTTTTAATTATAACAGGCATGCTAATTAGATTATTCTTATAAATCAAGAAAACAAAAGTAAAAGCATTTACCACAGATCAAGCCAAAGCATGAAAACGATTTTATTTAGTCTTGTATACCTATATACCTTTGTTGTCTTTTTGTTATTAATAGTTTGGAGTATCTTGTCTTAATACCCACATTTCAGCATTCTGCATAGTCTCAGTGGATAATCCAAAATTAGTTGGAAATCGTATAAAATAACAGTACAGCAGTAGTTGCTTTGCAACACATTTACAGTGTAACAACACTATTCACTTGCCCATATATCATGCAGCTTTTACAAAGTTTACTTAAGTACACTTGACTGTACTGTAGCAAACATTATTCCCTTGGAGCTTAGGTGCCATTGCATTCATTATTGTACAAGAAACAAGAAGATAAAAATTAATTGGGAAGTATGTGTCAGTGTAAAGGATGCAGACATTTTGTATAACCAGCTTTCTGTGCCAGTAAAATTTTGAATTTATGTGTGCCATATAAAAAAAATGAATTTATTTCAGCGAAAACTTCCTGCTGACATAGATTTAGACTTTCAGATTTCTATTGTCTATTTAATATTTTACATGCTTAATTTTTATATAAAAAAATATGTAGTCTAAAGGAGTTGATATTAAGATATCCTGCTAATTATATTCTAAAGATTCAAACCTAAATAAAAAAAATGTAATTAAAAAATTACCAGAATCATAGAAAAAATATTTGGCTAACAATGCAAATTGCTATATGGTAAAGTAATGCCCACATAGCAATCTTAGCTGGCCTTCTCTTTTTTTTCCCTTCTTTTTCAGGCTAGTAATCTGGTATTAATTAGGCTGTAAATAGGTTTTTAATTCTTTCAAATATGTAACTTATTTTTAAAGAATATATCATGATGAGTAAAGCATTTTGTTAATGCTTAACCACTGCTATGTCTTGGACACTAATTTCAATGCAGGAGAATCAACAATTTTGTGGGGAATATTCAACTTAAATTACTAGCATCTGAACTAACTATTATGTATTGGATCGCATTGGCATGTAATATAATTCTTTACAATTACAGAATAACTTAAATTCTATTTAGAATCTTTTAAAAACTGGAGTTTGCAGTGAAGTTCTACTTTAAAAGGTGTCTTTTCTATATACATAATTTGTTCAGTACAGTGACATGTAGGACATGATAACACCATATGTTAAGATGCTGGTGAAATTATTATTAAGTTTATTTTAGAGGAGAAAGATGTTTGACATGTACGTGTGCCACATTGAAGTTGCTGTAAATTTTAAAAGCAATTTTAATTTTTAATTTTTTTAAAAAAAATTGTGCTTTAGAAGCATATGTTCAAAGTAACATTAAATAAGAAATTGAGACTGGTTTAAGAAATAATGAGAAATCATCTTTGCTTGTAATTGAGTTCATTTTAATTGCATATGCTATTCAAAAGTTAAGACTTTACATGAATAATAAAACAACCAAAGTAGTTACAGAAAGTAGACAAGTGTCAACAGTCATTTCAGCATCGACAATTAATTTTCCCGTCTATTTGTTCAAAGTTAACTTCTTTTTTATTTTCTTTGTTGTAATTGCAGTTGTGGTTAGAATGCTTCAGCCTTGCTATGCTGTCATGTTCATGTTGGATTTCCTACATTTATTGTAATGATTTTCAGTTTTGCAGAAGCTTTCTTAAAGGTTGACCAAAATGCAGAATGATTCATCAAGAATGAATGATCATTCCAATTTATTTAACTCTACTTCATGCATTATTATTGTTGCCAAATATGGATGGTAGATTGTGATTTTGTTTATTCCTTCGTCTAACCTTTACCCCAACCCAATTTGAGTGTATAAACATACACAACGAAGAGATGTAAATAAGTACTAAACCATTACAGGCATCTTTTATTTTTATTTATTTTTTAATGTCAGAGAGGATTTTCTGTTTACTTAGCTAGAATGTTGGCTTGCTTACATGGAACAATTGAAAAAAATTGACCTACTACCGGTATATTGACTTGTAGATAAAGCCAGGCTGCAAATGACAAAGATCCTGATCTGCTATAGCATATTGTGCTTGCAGATCAGGGTTTGTTGTAGATTTTACTAATTATGTCTAACAAACTGCACAGACCCAGCTATGCTGGCACATAATGTCATTGGAGATCTGGGTATGCACAGTTTGCAGTTAGTCTTATAAGCAAGTATACCATATACAGTTACTTAAAGAACAAGTTCTACAGAAAACGACAAGAATATGGATCTGTTATCACATAATGCACCTCTAGATCAAGTTTTATGTTGTTTGTTCTACTGCTTAGACTGCACAGACCCTGATTTGCTGGCACATAATGCGACAGCAGATCTGGGTATGTGCAGTTCACAGCTGAACTCATAAGCAAGCATGTACAGTAAACAGGATGCTAATTCAAACTTACGTACAAGACAAAACTACTAGCATTATATATTGCTTTAAGTATACTAATTTAAGGTTTTTTTAATGCCTTACATCAAAGTACGGGTAGCTTTTTGGTTTCATTGAAAAATTCCAGATCCTTTTATTCTTACATCATTATTTATAAAATAGCTATATAATTCATTCACTTAAATTGGAAACAATATTGCATCTTATCTTTGACAATTGATTCAAAAATGTGTTATGGTTTTCAAAAAATATAACATTAAAAGACAAAAAAAATCATATCTTGCAATTAATTGAAAAATGTACTGTATATGATTTTCACTTAAAGTCAAAGACAAGGAACAGACATTTGTTTTTACAGGCATTGATGTTACTTGTTAAAGGTCACCAGTTACATTAACAGTTGGAAGGAAGACATCTCTTGTAAAATAATTATTTTGTCAGATTTTTAATCATGTTTGAGGAACCGTTGATATCTTTTCTAGCATTCTTTTCTGCCCACTGTACCTTGGCTTCTAGCTCACCCATACAAAGCATATAGGTAATATTAAATTTCCCCTGCATCAGCATTTTTAAGGATATACATTATAAACAACCTCAATGCATTTCAAGAATCGTCAATTTTAGGTCCTATGCAGTGGTTGGAGAGGGTTTTACAGCTCCTACCCCAGAAGAGATGGGGCTAACCATGTGTATACTTTATATTGCTTGTACATTCTTGGTTATATTTGTTTTATTTAGCTTGTCCCCACAGGTTGTTTTGCACCATGTGTACATACTGTTAAATGGAATCCTGAATCATGGTGAGCGTATGCAACATACACAAATACTACATCTTCATCACAAAAGCAGATCAGTGACCCATATTTCATGTGTCAAGGACTTTGCTTAAATGTTTTATTTCCCAAGCACTGTTAGAATTGTCAAATACAATGATTGTATGCATTTTTCCTAGCGCTACACCCTTATATAAAGAATGTAACTGGTCTGTACTTATATTCTTACCTGGAAGCATGGAAATTGGTGAAGGAACGCATCTTGAAGAGAAATACTAATTGAAAAAGTAGATCAGTACAATCCATAAATGGCTAAATTTTGTGTTTTATTAAGAATTCATGCTTGAGTCTTTAAACATTTAGTTTAATAAAAGTGCAGACATTTAGTCTGCACTTTTATTAATGTGACACCAGTACAAAAAGAGAAGTCACATTTAATATTTTATTGTGTTTATGGTTCATGAATGAGTTAATGACATGGGATTTTTGCATGCTGTGTACATGCAATCTTACCAAGTATCATGAAAACTTGGTAAAGGGATATATCAATCCTGATAGTGCAGGGTTGTTTTTGCATGAGCTTGTCACCAATGCAGACTTGTTTCAAACTAACCAATCTGTGTATACTGAGTTGTTTCAGAACAAAAAGACAATGAGCCTAATCCATTTAACTGCTTCAGAATTAGTATTTATGGCTAAATTTGTGTGAAATTATTCAAAGTGATTGATTTGTACATGTGAATAGCCAACATGAAAAAAATCGGTGAAATTTATGTGTTTTTTGGTAACTATAACGCGATAGGGAAATAGAGTGGGAAATATTTGTTTAAAATATGTATTCTTTTCCATCAAGTACAATTATGGACAAATATGTATATGGATAGTCATATTTTCAACTACATATCACACGTCCCCTGTGCATTATTTCTAGGTTTTCATTAAGGACACGTACATTTCTTTATGCTGTCATATAAAGTTATGTTGTGTTCAATTAACTACAGATTTACTTCATATGAAATAGCTTGCTTGTGAAGTTGTGTGATTATGTAAACAAATTATTATGAACCAGTCTACTTAGAAAGAAAATCATTACTTTTATAATTTAATTTAGTTACCATGGTGATCAAAATAGTCTTGCAGAGGACGAAATCATTAGAAGGAAATGGAATACATTATTAAATAAAATCTCTAAGCAGATTTATTTGATCCAAATAAAAAACAGCATTAATTCTTCAAAGAATAGAAGTAATTAAAAACAGAGTTTTAACTTTACCATGAAGTTACCAAAAATAATTCTGTGTTTGAAGACAGCAGTTAAGTCCTACTAAGGTGGTACAGCAATCACTTAATTTTCTAATTTTAATCAGTTTGCCAAATACCATATTTGATTACTTGGAAGTTAACTGCAAATAAGACCCTGATTTGCCATCACAGAATGGAATGGCAGTACAAGGTCTGTGTCATTTGTTCTACTGATTATTTCTAACAACTTCATAGACACAGATCTGCCAACCCATTACTTAATGGCAGATCTGGGTTTGAGCAGTTGTACTATATATACATGTATATGAGACTTCTATAACAGTGACATGTATCATAGCAGAGACCAAACTTGCATCATAACACACGGAAATGAAGTACAGGTAGATTTTTCTTTTTAACATTTAAAATGTTTTATAAATTGAATTCTTCATAGGTTTAAAGATTTCCTGCTGGTGAATTTGTACTATTTATTCATGACCTTTTTATTTTTTCTTTGCATTTGGTTGCTAGCTGCATTACTTAATTTTTGTTCTCATGAACATTTCTTCTCCTGCCATTATATATTACTAGTAATGGATAAAATGTGTTTATTGTTACTTTACTACTATTTTAATACATTAGTTGATACATTAGTTGATACATGACCACAACGGTTTTAGGCGACCATTTGGAGAACTCGAGACATTCAAAGAAGCTACCATACTCTTCTAAAGCTAGGTAGTTCAGTACAACTGCATCGGCTTACTGGACATATCAATTGAGTTTTGTACGTAGTTGCAGTCCTCACAGCTTCGCAAAATTTTAATGCAATACTAGGTACAGCAGTATAATCACCAGCGTTGGTTGGGGTCTACTTTAGGTAGAATGCAGAGGTACTGTAACTGTTGGGTAGGTATGGTGGGAAACATGAGCGATTACTGCCGCCAGTGTCCTTTGAAAGCCAAGTGAACTCTTTGATCATCGTCACCACGTGGGGCAGTTAATACACATCATTATTGGCATTGATCACCTGTTTACACCATATGAGCTGTCTCAAGATCCTGCATTTGTAAAGGCAAGTAAATTTTACTGACAGGTATGCTTTCTGAGGGCAGTGTCAGTAGACGTACCAGGGTGACAGCAGATCATTTATTGTAAGTATTGTTGTTTTTGTGATTATAAATCGAAGATACCAAAAACCAGCCGAGATTATTACTAAAAAGCATGCGATCAGGATTTGAAGGAAAATGGTACCTCACGGTAACCGATTATTCTTGTAACAATTTAAAGTTAATGAAACGTGGTGGACAGTGTAGTTGGGGATTAATTTTTATTTTAACTTTTAGTTTATATTGTATTTTGTTCAGGGTGATAATAAGGCTAAGTGAAAAGTGAACATGTATTAAATTGAAAATGGGATTGGGGCGGGGTAAAACAAAATTACGTTACGGTATGTGTATACATTAATTATTAAATAAAGTAATTTTAGAAATTATGGGTGTTTTGTTGCCTTTTTTGTAGATTTTTTAATAAATAAAAATAAATGTTATGCATTTAAAATTTGCTAAAGTTTTGAATCAAAATAATTTGTATGCTATCAGAAACAGTGCAATGGCGTACTAAGGGTAAATTGCGCCCGCCCCGGGCTATTATTGGCGCCCCAAGACCCCTGGCTCCCATGCATTAACACTACACTCTTTGATCAGTACATCCATGACAGCCAAAGACGAGCATTTTACCTTAACAAAATGTATTATGTAAAAGAATAGTGATTTCATTTTTTAATTGTATGCTTTAGTATTTTGATAATGACATTCATTGACATGTCTATTTTAATATATATCTATAAAAACAAAATTGATATCCTGACTTCAAAATGAGTGAAATTTTCATGAGATTTTCGAATTATTAACGTGGTGTCGAGATCTTTAAATTTCTTTGATAATATTTGGATTTAACATTTCCGTTAAAGGTTATGTGCTTGATATAGTTAACGGCAACATTGGGTAAACATATTTTTGGCGTGGCTTGTTTTAACGGATAGTCATAGATCAGAATAGCTTACTGAAATGTCGAGCAGTACATCCATGACAGCCATCTTTAAAATCTTGTTGCTAGTTGCACTGTACGGCAAGTCATATTGACATTAGGTTTGCATCTGAACATCAGGTGTGACGTGTACTGTCCAGCTCGGACATAAAAGGCAACCTTGACTTGTCTTGAACAGTTTGTTACATTCCTTTTACCAGAATGGAAAATTACATCAACACCGTGGTTTTCGCGTGAAAACGTTAAAGGGGACGTCTACTAATTAGGTCAACAAATATTAGGCAATTTTTAACCCACTCCCCCACCCTTTGTCAGCAACTGTCAAACTTTCAGTGACCCTCCTCCCCACTAACAATATTTTATACGGCTGGCTTTTATGTAAAAAATAGAAATATGGAAATTGAAAAAGTCTGGACAATTTATTATATCATCTTTCCATGGGGAAGCCACCTGTTCCTCAATTGTTGTAATGGGCATAGTGGCTGATTCATTAATTTCTTGTGGAACCGATACGACAGAAGAGTCAGCATCATCATGTAACCTTTCTGCGCTTAACATCTCACCATGAGCAATAATTGCCATCGGCTCTGTCTTCAGATTTATACCATATGTGGTTAATCTGTATACAGTCTACGTTCAATAAAAACAAAATATGATGATGCAAGACTGATTTCCTTGGAAAGAGCTCAACCAGTTTAGGATTAAACTGGTGGGCTGTTGACGGGCGAGCGTGTGCCATACCAACGCATCGACTAATTTCCATTTTTTTTTATTTATTAAATTTATTGTATAAAAAATAACATTGTTGACGTCAATTTATCTTGAACTCCCCCATATCAACAATTGTCAAACTTTTTCACACCCACCCATATTTTGTTGACATACATAATGGACGACCCCTAATGTCATCTATCTAGTTGTACATCGGTGAAGAATTTGCCAATCTGAGCTCCAGTTAGATAACCTACAATGGCCATTTTAGTGGACAGTCATATCAAAAGACTTGTTCTAATTATCTAATTAGTCCTTATTTAAATGGATATATATATATAAATGCATCCAAATTGGCCGTCACAGCGGTCAATTTCATTGAGAGCTTCGAGATCAGACTTATGGATCATACCTTGAATGTATGTTGATTGCTTCCATTCAGATATTTAAACCGAGCCTACTTGTTGTTTTTGGGTTTAACGCCATTTTTCAACACACTATAGGGGCCATCCATAAATGACGTCACGCGATTTTGACCCCACCCCACCCCCTCTTCGTCACACGTCACAAATATTCAGACCCCCCCCCCCCCCTCAAATATGACGTTACAAAGCTCTGCTCCCCTTTCCCCCGAAAAAGCCGTATTTTCCATTTGGTAATTAACGTTTAAAATCACTTTATTGTCATTGTAGTATGTATTTAGTGTGGCGCTGCACTGATATTGTAGGCGAAAACATTAAAAAGGAGGCACTGGAAAGCTGAATGTCATAAAATTCTTTTAGCGTCTAGCTAAAACTGCAGATGTTCAGAATATTGTATTCAAATTCTCCTATAATTATCAAATAAAGCAATTATGTTTCTAAAAAAAAATACTTTTAAACTTTGTAGTAGAACACCGAATTCTCGGGGTTTGCCACAATCACTTTTTGGATTTTTTTTTATATCGGCATATGATGTTTGTTTAGCCTAAAACGTCAGAAGTGATCCATTTTTTGTGGCGGCAATTGTTTTTAATTCTTGCAAACAGTGATCAACTTGAACTTGCAAATCTGCATCATTGTTTATTTCATTACTCTTTTGAACCACTTCTTCTAGGCAAATCTTTCTGCTCTTTGTAGGATATACCAGCACGTACGCCTCAAAAAGACACTGGAGCATTTTACTTTTATCCATCGTAGCGGTCAATTCTTGACCAAAAATTTTGTGTGTGATTATTGGTGTAATATAAACTTTAATATATATATATATATATATATATATATATATATATATATATATATATATATATATATATATATATATATATATATATATATAATGCGGGAACAAACTTAGCGACCTAATCATGTTTTGTATCTTGTATGTTTTCAGCATGTTTTTATGTTTTCCAATTCATTATTTTTTGTCATTTGTTGTTCTGTAGTGTAGTCATATCATTATTGATGGTGTAAAGCGCTTAGAGCTTCGAAAGATTAGGCGCTATACAAAGTCATCATCATCATCATCATTATTATTATTATTATTATTATTATTATTATTAATAATAATTATATTTCTTAAATGTAGAATCTTTTATAATAGAAATCTGAAAAATATAAACCTTTATAATAAATTATTTATTTTTCTATCAAACTTATAAATCATACTTTTCTATCAAAATTTTCAAATTTAATTTTTATAGCACAAACAAGTTTAAAACAAAAAAAAGTTTGGCGAGAAAAGATCATTTTAACCTCTCTTTGTCAACACCAGCGGACTGGAAATGGAAGAATGCTATTTGGAAAAATAGCCACTGTTGCGGCTAGTAGGGGCTTTGGTAGTTCGAAGACGAGTCCATCTTAATTTGAGCTCATGCACGACACGCGTGAAGCAACTTAAAACGTCAATAAATAAATTGTAAGCAATGAACAAATTAAGTGGAACTTTTATTTAAAGCTGCGCATTTTTATGTGACATCACATTTCTTAATACCTCTTCCTTCACCTCGTCACAAATGTGTGACCCACCCCCCGGTGTGTCACGTCATTTATGGACGGCCCCATAGGCTATACGTAGCGGCCAGTATTAACGGTGGAGAACAAAGCCCGCGAAAACCCCTGAAATAAACACCGATCCACTAGAAGCTGCGTGCAAGCTTTCTCACACATTGGCCGAATCCGAGACTCGAACCAACGAAGGCAGAGGTGGGGGCCTACTTAACGAAACAGAATTGACCAAGAAGTTAAAAATGATCGACCGTGTTGTTCTTTTTCCGCCGATCCTCTCGGACAATCCTGAAATCAACCCAATTGTAAAAATAGCAGATATCTAAATAAATAGGTCTATTGTCGCGGAAAAAAATTGTGGCTAACGTATTAATGTTGGGGATTAACTTATTACGGTGGCAAGCAACTTGGGCGCAACTCAGAATGTGGTTAATTTGAAAATCTTACAACTCAAATTTCACGGATAAAGTTTCAACGCTGCGGTTCAAAACAAAAAATAAGGCGCAATTCTTGTAAAATCTTTGAGTGCAGAGCACACCGAAGTGGGGTTGCCGTTATTTTTTTTTTTAAAATGTCGGCGTTTCTATACTACATGATACTTCTAAAATATTTGAAGAACAAACAAATTTTACTCTGATTTACATGTTGAGCAACTTTGAAACTAGTTCTTCACAAACAACAGAACGGACTCCATTCTACCCCCACCCCCCAAAAAATCGGATCTTAAAATCTGAAGATGAAGTAGTGACTGCATGTTTGGGTTTGCATATTACGAAGTCATTGAAGTTTTCTATTGCTGTAGATGTTATGTGCACGTTAATTCTCTCTCTCTCTCTCTCTCTCTCTCTCTCTCTCTCTCTCTCTCTCTCTCTCAATTGTCATGTCTGTCATGGAAATAGTCATAATTACGACACGTCAGTATTCGATATTTAGAAACGTGTTCGATGTTAGATATTACATCAAAATATGCACACATACTTTATATATATATATATATATATATATATATATATCGCTGTCATTGAACACTAGTTGGCGTTTCGTTGCCGCATCTAGCGATCACTATTGTTTTCACAAGAAGAAATAACTGATAGAACGAGAAAAGCATTTGGTATATATTTGCATAAAATCGGTTCTCTTGTCTGGTGAAATCTAGGCTTCAGTTATTTATATGCCAATATTTCCAATGCCCTAATCAACCTCGCCTAGCCAAGATGATCCCATTCATGCTTATTATGACGAGTGTCAACCATCTTCAGAAAGGAAGCGAAACGAGTGAGTTGGCTATTGATGTCTGACATTTATTGCAAAATATACACAGGCAGGGTATTCGTCCGGTTTTATTCCCTACTCCTATTTTAAGGTGGTCTTAATATTATTGTTTTTCGTGCGTGTAGAAGAGTGTCCGGTACTCCATCGGTGGATATCCTAAATGCATTGAAGTGCTTCTTCAGTATATGTTCCTTTACCTTGATGTGGTTTGAGCATGCACCTCGATTGCAGACGGTTGCAGGTTCAAACCCCGACCAATTCGTATCGAAGACACAAAAAAAATGAAACGGATTCCTCGCTAGGTGCTCAGCATTTGGCCTTTGTTAGGGGACGTCCATTAATTATGTCAACAATTTTTAGGCAGCAGCCCCTCCCCCCCTCCTTGTCAACAACTGTCAAACTTTCAGCGACACCCTCACCCCCCCCCCCCCTCTTACAAACTAACAAGTTTTTATACGGCTGGCTTTTATGCTACACAATAGAATTATTAATACAAATAAATTTTAATACATTTTTTTTTTATAACTTGTTTAACAGATTTCAAATTGACTATAACACTTTGAATTCATGAAAAAAAATCGGGACTTTATATTCTATCATATTTCCATGAGGAAGCCAACTGTTCCTCAATTGTTATAATAGGCGTAGTGGCTGATTCATTAAAGTCTTGTGGAACCGATACACCCGACAAGTCGACATCTTCATCTAGCCATTCTACGCTAAACATCTCTCCATGAGCAATAATTGCCATCTCTCTCTCTCTCTCTCTCTCTCTCTCTCTCTCTCTCTCTCTCTCTCTCTCTCTCTCTCTCTCTCTCTCTCTCTCTCTCTCTTTGGCTGCCACTCGCATTGGCCGAATTCTTTGCGGTTGAGGAGGATGTGATAATTGCCTAGGCCCAAGATCGTGTTGTCGGTGTTGTTGAACATGCTTCTTCAACATGACTTGTAAAGCAACATAGAGGTGACAGATTTTGTAGATCCTTTCAAGCACCGACTAATTTCCTACTTTTTGATTTATTAAATTTATTGTAAAAAAAAAAACACGACATTGTTGACGTAAATTTATCTTGAACTCTCCCATGTCAGCAATTGTCAAACTTCTTTAAACCCTCTTTTCCCGTATTTTGTTGACATTATGGACGACCCCTTATAATATGTTTTGGCTGATGAATATCATGACCTCTAAGTGTATTCATCATGGATGCTTAGACTGAATTTGATTAAGAAATAGTAATACATACGACCGCATATTTTGAAATATCGACCTTTAATGAAAACAGGACAAAATATTGGTGAAAAATGTAATCATATTTGCAAAATTATGAATGAATTAGAAACTGAATAGATACCTATGCAGATTTCACTCTCCAACTGTTGGCAACTCTTGGGCGTAGCTGCCAAACAATAATATGCAAAGCACTGAGGGCCCACGAACCCATCCAAATAAAATGTTTTATACACTAGAGAGAAACTTGAAAGAAGCAATATACCACCAATCAAATACCTTAATTTTGGACCAACAAAATTGCTGTTAACATTGCAGGGGTCCATCGGTAAACTTTTTATGGGGGCCAACATATCCTAGCTGTTAACATAGGATGGACCCCAATATCCTAGCTACGCCACTGAATTCTTTTAATTATTAAGTGAAACGTTAAAAATAATTGATGACTTTAACTTTGCTTGAACTTGACTCGTACATTTTGTAAGTATGGCCTTGTACGATTTTTTCCCTCATTTTATATTGTTCTTTTCTTTAGTTATGCATTTTTATAATAATTTTTAAATAAAACCGTCTTAAATCTGATTATTGCTTAGCAAAAAGTCGACTGGAGAAATGTCTTCGAGAACCAAGTTTCCGAGACGTAAACCATCGGCGGATCGACAAGATATTTCAGCGTTTTATCCAAGCGTCATCTATTGAATTTCATAGTAGCCTCCCTTAGTATGTAATGCCAACTAAGAGTCTGTAACAACGGTGCTTTGACCTGAGTGGAGGCATAGTGGTTAGAGCGTTCGCCTCGGATGCGAGACGTCCCGGTTCGAACTCCTGTAGAGTCATACCAACGACTTAAGAAGGGCACTAACAGCCGCGTCGCTTGGAGCTCAGTATTATGAGATTAGTGCTAGGACTGGTAGAGTTTATATGGTGTATGGAAGTTGAAATCTTAAGATACTATTGCAAAAAAAAAAGACAACGCAAATCAGGCTTTTTGCTAGTATCTATATTTGTAATTATAAGTTTATCTTGCTTTTGTATTCCTTGTTCAAAATGGTCAGTTTTGGTGATCATATGCAGGAGAAACTGCCAGGTTGCCCATCTTCAAGGTATGATGTGCAGACTATCGATACTAGTGACCTTGTCGGAAAGCATCGATTGGAAACTTGGCTAGCGAAGATGGAGAAATATAACACCTCTGCAAAATGCACCAAATGTTATTTAACTCTTAGTGCTTTCTCCATTTTCATTTTCGGCAACTTCCGAATTGTTTTAAGTTCTGTATGATCCATGCCAAATCTAGGAGAGGAAGTTTATTCTTTCCGCCTATATGTAGGATGCTTTCGGTGTTTATATTAGTAATAATTATTTCGATTTTCTTTCATTATATATTGTTGAGAAAGGTAACCAAAATCGATCGCATTTGGTTAGAGCAACCAGACTTTCCTCCTCTAAAAAACGTATAATCACCGCGAGTCCGTTGCTAAGACCGTCTTGTAGAGACTATCCTTGAAAAGAGTCTTTAATACATATTAACCCGTTAAACCGATATGAGGCACATATAGAGTGCAATTAGAAATGGATGCCTTTAAAATACTAAGTCTGGCTTCCTCCCCGATTCAGCATAGCTTTATGCTGGGCGATTCTCCAGATGTTTCTGAAAAGGGAAGAAAATTATGACTTGAAACTAACTTAACGATGCATTTCCATTCAAAACTTCATCGTTTAAAAAATATATTTAAAATCATTTTAAAAGAAAATCTACGACTAGATGCCGACCGTTATGTTCAGCAATTCAGTTGTATTCCTTATATAAAGAAACGATGCTGGTATGCGGAGCTTTGTAAGGACTAGTTCACTATATTTCCGTCTATTTACGTCAAGCACTGTTTCGATAAAGTACGCTTCCAACTGCATAAATTATCAGGATTTTGTTGAAGTGAAATTCGCTTTAAAAAAGCAGGTATCTTCATAAATAGTGACTTCTTAGTAGTAATATGTATATATTTATTACTAATTTTAATTACGACTGTATATAGCTGTAATTTTCTCTATCGAGATTCATACCCAATATGTGCGCGGCGAGATTTTCAGATTTATTAATTCGTAATAAACAATGGCATCCGTTCACGATCGATTTCGAACAGTAGTGTTATGTTATGCATAGATGGCTACAAAGTGTTTGATTATCAGTACAATACCAAAACACTTAACATGGAACGACGTGACATTGTACATACCCCAGTTACCTACCCTGGTTATTTGTGTTTGGTCTATTGACAATTGCGTTTAATAAGAGAAGCATGCAACAAATCAAATTAGATTTGATCTGCACTGCTTAGCTTTGACAGAGGTGATAAGAGTTTAAAAAAAGAGTTCATTAATTAACTCGTTAAAATTAATATGAAAAAGGTCACTGCACACTTACCCCAGTATAACAAATAGACAAACTTGTCCTGTCAGTTTCAGATGGCGGAAATATTACAGTACATTCAATATTTTGATGAACATAGTTAAAACTACGAAGACTGAAACCATTAAACTGTTGAAGATTAAAAAATAGTCATATATCAACAAGATATCCAATAAGTGTAATTATAAAAATTTATACGTGTTAATGAAATGATCTCCAGATCATCAGATAAACCGCTTGCCGCTCTCGATAGTATTTCTGACCAAATTTTAAGCAAAGATAAGTTAGAATCTTCAATATGTTAGATGATTCAAGTATTTAGAACAACGGTTTCTTCATACTTTCCACAACACTCTTCCGATAGGTACGTCAGTATCAAAGATAATTTGATTTACAATTTATTTTGCATCATCATCACAAAGTTGTGCGGTCTGCCGAACTTGTTAAAAACCACGAATCGTAGAACTTCTTATGGTAGGTAAGTATCGCCCGATTTTGACGACCTCGGGCCTAGTTTCAAGTCTTTTATGGCACATCTAAAAAGATAATGTCAAAATCTGCATTTTTAATTTTTCATTTTGGTAAAGAGATTCCTTTGACTTGAAAGATCGCATTAGTATTTTTCTTTCAAAATTAATCTTACGCTTTTAAAAAGAGGTTTCACCATTTAGGGCGTTCTATATATGACATCAAGCACGGGGTGAGAGGGGTTTGTAAATGTAATGTCACAAAAACAACACTAGCGCCATCTACCATAGAAGATATCAACAACGTAGTGTCGCAGAAAAAGTACTGGGGACACGTGCAGTGGTGCTAAACACCGATTGGTTAATCATGGCGAAACAATATTCATTGCCATTGCCACACTGTTGCCACTGTTATCTGCTATTCTCCCACGCATAGATAAAGTCCCAAAATTCTCGACAAGTTTTTTCCTCTGCTGGAACATAATAGTTTATTGTTCTTTGCACAAGTTCCCCAATTTAACGATTCAAAAAGAATTCATTATGGATAATTAAAACAAATTACATCAATCTTTGATGCAAGGGTTTGGCGTATCCAACAAACAACAAAGGTTTGACAACAAGCACTAGTAGGACGAAATCAAGAAAGAGAATTTGCCGATTAAAATTGATCATTTGTTAAAAGAGCTGAGGGCAATTTCCACGAAAAAGGGATTACTTACAATTTGGGTGAAACAAACACATTCTGAAAGAAAATAAAGTTCCGCTAGAAGTTTCCCACAATTTTGCTCAGATTGACAGATTGTGATGTTTTCACAATTGTTGATTCCATACCTGGCGTTTGTCAATTAAGCAGCAACAAGAACTTGCGCAGTTAAATTATAGGTGCAGTCGCAGATGTCTTGAATTCTGAACTGATATACTTGTATGAATGACATAAACGACGACTACTTACAGATGAACAGGATAGAGTTGAAGGAGAAAAAAGAAATAATTGAAGATGACGTTAAAGAGGAAAGATAATCAGAAAAGATAACAGAAACTACGGGATAAGAAGAAAATGGGAAGTTGCATTGGAAGAAAATCCAGAACTGCGCAAATATATGAATGCCAAGACCAGATCTTGTAGGCCAAGAACTGAAGACGATCATCCGTTACTACACTTGACATTACTATTCTTCTTATCCTTTACAGAAGCATCAAAACACAGCACATTTTGACTGAACGGAACAAAATGAATGTTTATATATATATATATATATATATATATATATATATATATATATATATATATATATATATATATATATATATATATATACACACACACGTGTTTTAGTGGACTATACTTTCGTCTTTCGCCAAAACACAGTTCGTCATTGGAAGGTCAACAGTCCCATGAAGTATACATCATATTAGACTAAACGAAACGTCTAGCATCCCAATCGGTCTGACTGCTGCGAATAAGCAGAGTCCACTGCTGATAGACGTAGAATATAGGGTCAGCCTCCGTGATCATGACTGGGTTATAGTTTCCAATAACGAGCTTATTCCCTCTGTCTATGCTGGAATCCACAATCAGTCCAACGGTCTTGGGAACTGATAAACTCTTGGTTATTCGGGTCCAGCGTATAATGCATCAGATCAGCAAAGCACTCATAGTCAACAATGCATTCACCCATAGGTTTGACTTTGAAAAGTTGATAAATGTCGTGGAGTTCGACGCCATTACCGAGAACAGCACTGATCACTTGATCAAACCGATTAAGTTGGCTGTTCATGGCGGTCCAGATAAAAAATCCGCGATACCCAAAAATTAAGGTTTCGATCCATCACTTTTTTCAACACGATCTCGACGCTGTGTTCATTGCAACAAACGCACCCATACTATAGTTCTCAATTGGTTGGGTCGGTAAATTCAGAAACGGTCGAAACAATTTACCCTTGTCTGCAAATACATTTCGGTAGATTCCGCATAAACTGGACTGTATTCCGCCTCTCTAGTCTTGCTGTACATCCACTCTGTCGAGCGCGAACAGGTCTCGGTTCCGTAGAAGCGCATTAGACCAGTGCGTGTGGCTGATCGTATACAAAGCGTAACGATGGTCATAACTGCAAAACGTGGAGAATGGAGAGTGTAGATCGTCTTGAGAAAATGTTAGATTTGAACAGAGAATGTCACTTCCAAAGGACGATCTCACTGGGCAAAAGTTTTCAGTTTGTTCCATAAAAGAGCATTTTAAATCACCATGGGAATGAACATTGAGGAATAAATTTATGAGATGTCTATGATTGTATTTCCTAGATTTTAAATCTCTCCTAACCACAATTTTTATTTATTTAATACATATACATGTTTCCAGAGGACTAAACTGGGATTGATAAAGATATGAATTTTTTTAACATATAAATAGTTTAGAATGTAGTGTTGTGTTCTTGTGTTTTTCTAATTCAAAGTGAGTTTAAACAAATATTATTGAAAATATTTATGGCGTCAAACCTTTATAATGTTATACATTGGTGGGGGTCTGAGTTTTGTAAAGATATGTGGATTCAACCCTATGACATCTGATCACAAAGGGTATCTGTGTGGCACACAGAGGCTTATGTATCTAACTGGATTGACAAAACACTGCTCTAAATGACATGAATACACTAATACAATCAACAAGTTCTCAAATTGGTAGGACAAGGTTACATTGATAAAGCCAATAAAGGGACTGTCCAATGAACATGAAGATTGACTTCTTTACATGTAAAGTTTCAAAACTTTTAGAATAAGATTCAGCTAGTTATTTTTTTGAATTGTTATCTTTACAAAAATCATTTTTACAAAAATCATTCTAATTGGGGAAGGTTTGGTGCAATTTTGTTTCTGTGATGTAAAGTTATATACGCGGTATAATAAATATAGCTAGGAGAAACAAAAATGTACTATAGAATACTCTTATCTATTTGTCCATCTCACAGTAAACTCTTAAAAACTTAAACATAATTTACTCAAATAATCTGCATTAATCGGATAACACAGCATGTACATGAAAACAACAATTACATTGAAAAATAAATGAAGCCCATCACTACTTAGTTTTTGGGAAGTTAACTATTTTGCAGAAAGAAATCTGATAACAGCTGGACGGACAGACAAATTACAACATATAAAGCTCTGCCTTATGGTAGGCATAAAACAACTGAATGCAAAACAAATGAACAAGTCTACATACAACACAGTATTGTGATGTGCGTGTCTGTAATGCAATGGGTTTAGCTGAAATATACTCTCTCAGCGACTCGTACAATTTTCAATACACAATATCAGTAGTTCATATATATATATATATATATATATATATATATATATATATATATATATATATATATACACACACACACACACACACGACAACACCAACCCTCGGTACACTGGAATCCCCTCAATACAAAAATTGTTTCGAGTCCAGTAATAATATCGTAAGTTTTTTCCCCAAGTAAAGTGAAACCTCTCAATTTTAAATATTTCATTCCCAAATTTCATTTTTATGCTAACCCAACTCGCTGAAATTTGGTGCAGACATGGAAATATATTTTAGCTGCTTTTTTTTTTTTGACATTTTAAAAGTTTGCAAGTAGTGTACTAAGCTTACCTGAAAGACAAAGCCCTGGAAAATGTACCCAAAGCATGCAAGGTTAAAACAATACTGGACATGCATGCCAACACAGATTAGGGTTGAAATTAGGCTAGAGTCTTTGCACCATACAAATTAGCCTGATATTTTTTATTTGAATTATTAATAACCAAATGCTTGTAGTCAAGCCTTGTAAGAAAGATTATGTTTATCTCCTTATTTTCTAATTATTATTTATAAAAATTAACAAGAATGGTAACCAATATCCATAGGAATGTAAAGCTTGGGAACCTAAGGGGATTTGATGCGTGAATACGGCCCACCTACACTATGGTGGGTATTTCATTCCCCAATCGGTACTCGGGTCAAGCTAACCTGATAGGCAATATTATTATTCTAGATAACATCGATAATTTTATAAACTTAGGCAAATAATATAAGGTATCAAAATATCACACTGAAATATCTAAAATTAATATAACAACAAATAACAAGCCACAAATAAAATAAAAATGTGTCTGGGAAATACATCTTTCATCCTCCAATTCTCCTCTCTCACATTATATACAACCCCATTGACAGCATACTCCTAAAATTAGATAACTACTGATAGCTATTTCCTTAAATCACATTACCCACACTTGGTCTTAACTTGGCCACCCAATTAAATGTAGCTCCGTTATACGGCCTCAAATAGATATTATGAGGTAGTCTAATACCAAAGACTATCAGGCCCAGCGACACAATGTTGCGACATAAATATACTTAACCTAAGGTATCTCCTCAACCTATCATTATATAAGGTAGTCATATCCAAGACTTATCAGGTCCCGCGGCACAATACTGCACATCAAGCTTAGATTTAGGAATCAATACGATAGAACATTGCAGTACAAAACTAATTCATGTGAAGCTGACTATACTTCCACACGCAACACTGTCATATGGATTGTATATCTAAAGCAAATAATGGCACAAAGTATTACTAGTATTCAAAACTTATCAAAAACAACTTGGCGAGAATATGCAGGGAGGAGAAATAACATCACTAAGAATGATCGCTGGAATCTTCAAGACTCCCAAGCAGGGCACAGATATTCTTCGCAACATCAAATGGAAATATAAGGGGGAGACAACATCGTAAGGAAGGATCAACTACAAGATCAAGACTCCCAAGAAGAACTCTACTCCTCCTCCAGACAAGACTGCAATCAAGAACGTGCAGTGGGAAGGAAACCAAAGCCTTCCAAATAAGTCCTTCTCAGGGCTAAAAGATGTGCCATATTAGTCAAAGAGTTCTCATTTATCCGATTGGTACGAAAACTCCATTCGATAACTCTACACCTCCTAATATGACCTTTTCGGAACACCGCCAACAAATTCAAAACTGACCGTAACCTAACAGAGAACTAAATATCATATGCCGCTCAGGCACCCATAGTCAAAATTACATAGGAGATTAGGCCTCGTAAGAAGGACAGTATCTCCGGATAGGGACTATTAAATGTACACTATGTACTAGAACATTAGGACGCTAGGGTGTTAAGAAATTCCAAAACTCATTCAACTTTACGCAATTGCACAGGTGGCTTACACAACATTGGCTGTAGTTTTGTCCACTAGTATAACTGGACTCGATTTGAAGTAAGTACGGATACCAAGGCGTTCCAGGGCGTGAGCGACATCCATCTGTGACATCGGCTGGCCGACCTCCGGGACCTTTTCCTCGTCCAGAGCCCACCAACATGGCGATACGAGAAGACTTCATTCTCTCGCCATTACATGGTGCCGTTGCACCTCTTCTTCCCCACAACGATTGGTTGAATAGGGTGTGTGTGTGTTGGGTCTATTCCCCCCCCCCCCCCCCAGGGCCTTCATTCATGTCAACAGTCACTAATTAATGATTTGACATGACGCCCAAATTATTAAGTGCACTTGTTTGCACAAATGCCCGTGGGGATGTGGCTCCATTCCGTCCTCACGGGAAATTAAATGGTTAACGTCATGTTAACTTCAAACAGTAGAACATATGACCCTCAGTGGCCGGTTTCCACTTAAAACTCTAAAATACCCCCCCCCTAATTATTATTGATGCTATTAATTTGTATACATAATCAATATTTCTTCTATTAATAAACATCAGGGTTTTATTGATCAGGCATGGGGCCTTGCCTTTGATGCTTTTGCAAATGCAGATGTATAAAATGCTATTCCGAATGTCAGATTCACTCAATTAGCTCTTGAACTCTGGATATTATGAATTACACAGTGAATTACACAGATTATTTAAACATTATGGAGTATGATTAATCATTCTGATGCCATAAAGTTATAAAATTATCTCATTTCCTCAAATATTACTTGCAACATGGACTGTATATCAGCGTGGAGCAACTGTCTTTAATCACATGGCAGTATGTGATTTCTGGAAGGAACGAATCTTGTTAAGTTCATTTTCAGTTTAATAAATTGTTTTAACAAAAATAACAGCTTTCTTCATTTGGTGGACTCTTACACACACACATACACTAGTTCTCTCATAATTATATTCACTCAATTATCATAACTTAAGTGCCTAGATAAAGATGTATATTTTTAATCTCGAAAATCCTGTCAAAAGAAAACATCAAATTTTCAGTTTGACATGTTTCTGTTTCACTGTATCTGACACTATTCCCTCAACAGGTTTCCCTTTCAAACATGTATATCTTTGAATATTAAATTGTGTTGGGGACGTGTACTGCAAAGTTTCATGAGGAATTGTAATCATTCCTTATATTTTTATCAAATGAGAAGGCATAATTTTAAACTTGTGAACCATACCAACTTGGAATGTAGCCATCTTGATGGACATTTTAAAGGTTTAGTGGGTAAGATGCAGTGAACTAATAATGTTCACCCATTTAACAAGAACCTGGAAAGATTTTTGTATAAATCTTAAATCACACTCACACACTGTTAACCAAGCCTTAATTACATTTTTTTTATTAATAAAAAGGTGGAACTGCCATTATAATAAATATTCCAGAGTTGATTAAAATATTCTTAATTTATAAGCAAAATGTTTCAGTAGTTAGGTTGAAGACAAAAAGTCATTCGTTCTTCCAACATATTTAAAGTGATGATTATATTGATTATAAAAATAAGAAAATTAACTAATTATTGATGAATTGGAGAAAATCACTGTTTCTAGCAATGAGTTATACTCCAGATGATGGCCCATCAAGTTGTACAGTTGTATTGAAGAGATGGCAGTAATTACACAATTTTATTGAACCACTTTATATACTGCGATCTGCTTTTAATGGTGATCAGCACTGCTCCTCAAACCAATGAAATTGTAAATTTTAATCATCTGAGAAAGATTTCATGTCATCAATGAAATATACAATATATATTAATGTGACCTACTCTGTTAAAATAGTACTCATGACAAATACAACCACAAAGTTTCATTATGACATGAAACTGTAACCAAATGTTATTAATCTGTCCAGTCATCAACGTTGAGAGTTTATATGCTTCAATTAAACATTACACCAATCTAACAATTTGTTGAATGTTTTTACCCCACCCATTAAATGTCCATATATGTGTACATGCTGAACATTTGCTAGAAGATGGCAAATTTTTAAGTAAATTATGTTTCTCCGAGAATACTTACCCGATCACATTAACGTTAGGGAATATAAGCCTGCTACCTCGCGAATCCAGCCCTGCTAAAAGACGAAAAATCTTTTCTGTCTATCTCCTATAGACATAGGGCAATAACTCTTGCCCTTACCTCCCCTTGCCACCGCCAGGTGTCGCTAGTTTTTTTTTAAAGCTGTGCGATATAGATATATACTATACGAGGATGCTCGTATGGCGGGGTGGTTGGGAGGGTTTTTAAGTAATATGATCGGGTAAGTATTCTCGGAGAAACATAATTTACTTAAAAATGTGCTTTCTCCTTCAAATACATTCTACGATCACATTAACGTTAGGAGAATAGGTAATAGGAGGAATGCTGTGCATCCTACCTCCACTCTGGGTATCCTCTAGGGAATGTTGGCTGGATACCCCATGTGAACGATAACCCGTTCTCCTAATATCATCAGCAACACAGCCTTGGGTCACGGGATATGTGACCCCTATATACAGTTAAGAAGATAGTTGTTGAAATCTTCTTAACTAAAAAAAAAATTCACTGGCGAATCCAGCGAAGCTTATAGGCTGTGCCGCTTGTTTTAAATGGGTCTGGTGGTCATCTGGGCTGCCGACACAGGACCTACCAGATTCAAGATTTGCCTCTGCAAAGTCAAATCTCTGAGATAAAACTGGAGAAGGTTGACTCTACATGTCAGCCAACAGCTTCTATTATATCTCTGAACGAAATATTGCGTTCAAATGCAAGGCTCGCTGAAATTGCTCTAATTTCATTAGTGGTAATCTTCATGAGGCGACTCTGATCTTGTGAGACCTCAGAGTACGTTGAACATATAACCCACTTCAGCCATGAAGCAAGGGCTTGAGGGGTGATATCCCGTTTCTCAGCTTTCACTGGAAGAAAGAGACGCTTGCTCGTGTCCCGACTCACCTCTGTGCGTTTTAAATAGTGCTTGAGTGCACGAACAAGATCTTGCATGGCTGCTGCTGTTGACTTATCTATGGAAGAGAGCGAGCGAATGACGACTCTTTGATTGATAATGGATGATAACCTATTTTTGGTTACGAAGCCTGGTTGCGTCAAGAGGGCCACCGAACCATCTGATCTGAACTGACGATAGTTCGGGTCACTGGAAAGGGCATGTAACTCGCTTACCCTGCATGCTGAAGCTAAGGCTATCAAGAAACATGTTTTGTATGATAGTAGCTTTAACGAAGTGTGGGATAAAGGCTCAAATTTTGTCTGCATTGAGTCACGTTAAAACCCAGGACAAACTCCATTTTGGAAACAGGGTGAGGGATTTTGGTTGAATTAAATCAGAATTGGCTAAAAGATCTGACAGATCTTTGTCATGCCCTATATCACATCTTCCATGATGGCGGAATGTGTCTGATATCATAGAGCGGAAGCCTTTGATAGTATTTGGGTCCAACTGTTTCTCCTCGAAAAGCCAGAGAAAAGCCAGAGAAAAAGTCGGCCAGTTGTGGGATTGAGACACTCGAAGGGACGATGTCCCTGAAAACCCGCCACTTTCCATCGTAAGCCTTCAGAGTGGAGAGCCTTCTTGCTCTCGAGATTCTCTCCACAATCGAAGGTTTAAACTGTTTGTCTCGTAAGGCTGTCTGGACAAGAGTCAAGCGTGAAGAAGAAGACGGTCCTGGCAGGGGTGGAACACCCGTGACCGCGGTTGCTTGAGAATATTTGGGGTGGCTGGAATCTTCCTGGGTAGATCTATCACTAGATCCAGTACATCGGTGACCCAGGACTTGCTCCATCTGAGAGGGGCAATCAGAATCATCTGACAGTTCTGACCCCTTAACCTCTGGATTTTTTTCGGTACCAAGACCGTGGGAGGGTAGGCGTTTTGACCACAATCCCTCCCAGCTGATTGACAGATCGTCCACGGCCTAAGCCTCTGGGTCTGGAACCGGAGAGACGAAAGTGGGCAACTTGCGATTCCACCTTGTCGCAAAAAGATCGATCACCGGACGCCCCCAAAGTGTGCAAATCAGAAGAAAGACCGACTGATGGAGTGACCATTCCGTGTGAAAGACTTGACCTTTCCTGGATAGAGTGTCGGTCAAGACATTGAGTCTGCCGGGAATGTGTCTGATTTGTAAGTTGATGTGGAGGTTTTTGCACCAACGTAGAAACTGCCAGATCAGAATGCACAAGTTTGGTGATTTGGTACCCCCTTGTTTCAGGAGGTAAGACACCACCACAGAGTTGTCTGACAGTTTTTTGCCTAAGAGTTGATCCTTCCAGAAATGAAAGGCATTGGTGACAGCCTTCATTTCTAAAAGGTTGATGTGTAGAGGCCTCTCCCTGGCTCCTACGTGCCGCTGACGGTAGCGAAGTCTGGCAACCGGTGGGCACCCCAACTGTAGGTACTGGCATCGGCACATACCGTTATCTCCGCTTGGGGCATCTCCAGAGGAATCCCCGTGGAAAGCCAACCGGGGTTTTGCCACTGATGCAGTAATGATCTTATCTCGGGCATGATCTTTATTGCTTGATTCAGGGGACTTGAAAAAGGGCGCCATTGTGCTAGTAACTTCATTTGTAAGGGGCACATAAAAAGACGGCCGAGCGGGACCAAGTTCGCCGCCGCATTGAATTATCCGAGGAGTTGCAAGAACTCTCTTGCTGAAATCCACGTCCTGTTGGAAACGGACTCGACGAGTTCGACTATCCGGAGTACTCGAACGCGAGGAAGCCGTACCAACGAAGAAGCCGTACCAGAATCAAATTGGTGAGAAACTCAATACCCAGATGGATAAAACGCTGGGAGGGATGGAGATCGGACTTTTCCCAGTTCACGAGAAAGCCGAGATGATCTAAAAGTGATAGAAGATTGTTTCTGCCTTTGGGCAGAGTAGAACTTACCATGTTTCTGGAGGATGTCGTCCAAGTACACTGCCGTCCCTGTAGATTAAGTCGAGCTGAACAGGGTGACGACGCAATCCATAACCTTGGTAAAAGACCAAGGGCTGATATTGAGGCCAAAGGGTAGGACCTGTAACTGATAAACCGAGTCGCGGTAAGTAAATCGGAGAAATTTCCGTGACGCGGGGTGGATAGGGACGTGAAAATATGCGTCGGCCATATCTAGACTGACGGCATACTCGTCCCGTCAGATGGAAAGACGGATTGATCTCGCCGTCTCCATCTTGAATTTTGGTGGTAAAATGTATTGGTTGAGGCGACTCAGGTCGATGATCGGTCTCAACTTGCCGTTCGCCTTCTGGATAATAAACAGCCTGGAATAAAACCCCGGCTATTGTGGGATTTTTTTCACCATCTGCACCGCCTTTTTTCTATGAGCAACATTATCTCCTGTTGTAGAAAGGCATCCTTCTCCCGATCTGACGGTACGTCCGTGAATAGGGGAGAGGAGGACAGGGGAGGGGGTTGGAGAAATGAAATTCGAAGCCCCTCCGAAATGACCTGGATCAACCAATTGTTCTGAGGAAATAAAGTGGTCCTGAAATTGCAGGAGGCGGCCGCCCACAGGTACGTTGTCCGCAGGCGCAGAAACTTGGTTTCTTGCCGCCCCTGTATGGTTGCCTCCTAGCTTGATTAGACTGTTGTCTCCCGGCATTGTGAATATTTGATTGTAAGGATCTCTTGTCCCTGGTCCGCCTATCGTCCCTCCGCTTAGACAGGGGCTGATTGTTCGAAACGCCTGCGAGGGTTGGGCGGCGAGTTGGAGGGGCAGTTCCTGAGCTGCCTGCCTCCGAATTTCTTCAATTCTTTTCCACCAAAGAGTAAAGGTGACCCAAACGGAGTCATCCGTAAAGCCAGAGTATGATGGGGATTGAGCGACGTGGACCGCAGACATGCGTCACGTCGTATCACGTCTAAGTTGGCAGAAGCAGTCAACGCATTGGCCATGGAATGTTGAGCTGCCCTGTTAATAACTCTAGCAATCCGGCCCGCCGATTCTTAAGCGTGGTCATTGCCGGATTTTCCTGTGAGCCGGAAAATGGTTAGTGAAGCCAAGTCTAACAATGAAGACGTAGCGACTACGTTTCGGACTAGCTTTGACGTGGCATGGAACACACTTTTGTCCACTTTATAAAATAGTGGAGCGGACATGTGAACTGCTGCCATATTTTTGTCCAGGGCCGGGAGATCAGTACTGAAGGCGCCGGAGTGAGTTTTGTACCAGCGACCCAAGAACGTTGCTGGTACTTGGCTTTGATCACCTATTCGTCCAGACAGACGATCATTGATCTCCTTAATTTTCGCTGACTGGGGAAGAAGCCAGAAGGACAGAGTCTCTTCCTCCTTGTCCAGATCTACTGACACCTTAACTTTGTAGCCTTGAGTGGCGGTAGGAGATGAAGGACATTCTGAAGTTGCCAACAGCCTATAAATTTCCTCCACTGCAGCCTTGAAGCTAAACTAAGTCCGTTCCATGGTTGGATCTGTGTACTGCTGATTTGCAGGATTTTCGTCACACTCACTGTGTGCCAAGTCGTGTTCTGGTAAAGCTTGCATCTCTAGATAAAGCATACCAGGTGGCATAGATGATGCAATTTCATCATCCTTGACAATGTCACTAACTTTCCCTTGTGGATAAGCCGTGAACATATGGACGGCCGGCACTGCCGGATCGTTTGTCTGGCGTGTGGTCGGCCTGAATGTTGGCGAAGGTCTGGCTATCACCAGCACCGGCCACTCCAATGGCCTGGCTGGATGGAAAGATTTCTCACTAAAATCTTCGTCATAGTATAAGTATGTTGTCTACGGTACAGCTTGACAGACGGATTTGTCACTAAAATCCCCGTAAACCATAGCTGGTCAGACCGTTGCATCAATAAGGTCCCCATGCTTGGACGGCCGGTGACGGCGAGATTGTATAATGAAATGGATCCAATGGATCCGGTAAAAAAACCATGTGCCCTGACTTACAGGCCCGAAAGCCATGCTCGGACATGCAGGGCGACTTACCAAAGAGGTAATATTTGGCCTGATGTTAATAGCTGCATCGCCGTTTCCTGGACCAAACGACGCATCTATTCAAAGGCAGACTGTTGTACCATGTCAACATTATTTTCCTCCATTGCCACTGATGTTACTGTAGCAGACGTTTGCAGATGACGAACTTCAGGGGGGGGGGTTGACCCCAACGTCCCCCACTAGACTCGCAATGGAGGCTGACTTCAGATGTATACTGAGGACAGCAATGCTATCTGTCTTCGACTTATTACATCCATCTCTCACTTTTGCTGCCTTCTGGACTACATAAGCCCACATTGGCTCTGTCCACGTATTACACACGTTGCATGGTATAGATGATGTACACTTGGTACATACAATACAAGTGTCAGGTTGTCTTCTTTTGCTTTGAACGTTTTGCATTTCATGCATTTGGTTGACATTTCTACTGAAATGAGTAATTAAGCTTGTAATTATCTCGCTAATACCACAACCGTTACTAACGGAGTAAGAAAAATTATTCACTGTTGCGTTAACTCGTAAATGACAACATGAGTACAGTATTAGCATGTTGTAACGTGGTCGTCAATAGACGAAGTCTGTAAAAGATAACAAAGTCACTCAAATTTTGAACAAATTTTAAAAATAATGTATACAACCTGTTGAAAAATAATTGTCCAACACAATAAATCCAAATGAAACTTCGGATTGTCCAATTTAACAAAAAGATGGCTTGGAATGTTCGGAGGTAATAATGTACGTGTTATCAGCACAAGCGAAGCTTAAAAACTAGTGACACCTGGTGGTGGCAAGGGGAGGTGAGGGGCAAGAGTTATTGTCCTTTGTCTATAGGAGATAGACAGAAAAGACGATTTTTCGTCTTTTAGTAGGGCTGGATTCGCAAGGTAGCAGGCTTATATTCCCTAACGTTAATGTGATCCGGGAACGTATTTGAAGGAGAAATGACTGTATTAAAGAAAAAGGGTCAATCAAGTAACTGCTGTCTAAACTGATTCACTGTGGGCAAAATCAGGTAATTACAGAGTGGATAAAAAATGTCTTTGCAAAGAAAAGACATACTATAAAGTGACCAAGGAAGTTTTCTAGTATAAAACAAGAGCTATAATTCTGTCATCTGTTCAGACAAAAAAGTAATTACTATTGCTCATGTATTTTCAAAATTTGATCTATATCCATTTTTTTATCATAGGATATGGTAAATAAATAAGAAATGAAATGGAACTGATGTAAAAATGTAACAGCACCAATCTGAGCATGGAAGGTCTTCAAATAAATGTTGTGGCAAGTGGCAAAAGAAGCCAAATAAAGATTACTTATTTTCTTTGTTTAATTCTGTATTTAACATTGAACTGAAATTGTTGAACACTGTAAATCCTCTAAAAAGAACTCCATCTTCCGACATTCCAACACTGTAAATCCTCAAAAACAAACCTCTATCTTCCAACTTATGCAAGATCCATCACACATATGATTAATCTTCACCTTTCTGGCAGCATTCGTGAAGTTTGGTCAGAAAATATTTAAATATTTAATTCTAACAAAAGCTTTTGTACATTTGACCTCTGACCCTGCCCATTAAGGGACCAAAAATGACACCCTTCTTGCAGACTGTAGCTATATGAGCAACATATTTACATAGTTATAGTTTTGTGAATGTCTATCAATTGCTTAGATGAAGATGTAATACATAGTTTTAAGCAGTTCATCACAACATCCCAATTGGTTTTTGAAAAATCTTTGGGATAACAACTTGCCTTTTTAATAGCAATCAATAGTATTTTCTTCCTCCTCAGTAGATGTGCATGACACTAAAATATCTTGTAGAAGATCAAGTGGATTTTTGTCATACATGTCAGTTGTCTGAAAACAATCTTTATGATCTGATGCCTTGAACTTTAGTAAGGTTTGTAGAGTCACTTTCATTTGATACCATTCCTGCTTTTCAGAAGAGCATCCATTTGCTCCTTCCAATTTCTGTCTTGCATTTAGTGCACAATGACTGATATTCTCTTCTTCCCAATTTTCTTCTAGTTCTCTGAGTTCCGTTCCCTTTATGTTAATTAGGTTTTGTATAGTCTGGCAGGATTTCTCCACCACTGTTATATCATAGTCATCAACAGCATACATCAGAGTGTCCCAACATCCCAGCCTCCAAAGACATTCAAAACATCTCTGTAGCTCATTTTTGGTCAGATCTGAACCACACATGGAAGAACCTGCCAAGAGGTCTGATACTGGCTGTCTTGTTACAGTTGAAGGAGGAAGATATGGGGGAACAGGATCATCAGATCTTTGAAGACCTAACTGCTTCTGAAGAATGTCCTCCCAGAACTGAAGAACAGTCAGTTTCACTTCCCAATCAAAGTCCTTGATGGCTGACTTCATAGTACTAAAGACCTTATCTGTTAGGATTTCTGTCAACTTCAACATCTTTTCATCTTTATTTAAACTGACAATGAACTCTGCTGCTGATCTGCGAGCAAATGCTTCTGTATCACTTTCCAATATGGACAAAATCTTCACAATGACATCTTCCTGAAAAAAGTGCAATGAAGTAATGAAACCCTTTTTGTCAAATACCATGTTTACTTTTGTCACATCTGAAAATAAATTCTACAATTATAAGATAAACTTATGAGACAAACACACTTGCAATTTGAATGGTCAACTTTGTTTTTCATCTGCCAGTACAACAGTCTAAAGGGCTATTGGGTGGGGTTTCAACATTAAAATAATGACACTGACTTGACCACATATAGATGTAAAGAACATGAAATTCTTCATATGTACCTCAAAGATAACCCAGTATTAACAATGGAACAAAGAAAAAAAATATACAAAACAAAAAAATAAGCTTTAAATTGATCTTTATCCCACCCTTCTGAACCCATACACTGAAAATACAAGTCATCAGATGAGTTGTAAATCCATTTCAAACAATCTTACTACTCACCAAGTTTGACTGATGCTCACCATAATTGTCAGGAACTTTATCAAAACATATTATTGAAACAAAACATAAATTTAAGAAAAAATGAACTGCTTTGGAGAAGCAGTTACATCCTTTTATTCAGTATAGGTCTGCCAATCATGCCATGCACATCAACAAACTGTATAGGTACATCTGCATGATGAGATTAAATATGGGGGTAAATTACACCATCGTGATTCAGCTGAATTGCTAAAGGGCAATTTAAAGTTTGGGTTGTTTAAAGCTGTAATAAAGTGAATAATATCAAATTGTTTTATTTTAAATACTAACAAACAAATGTAAAGTGAAATTATGGTTTGAAAAAAAATAAAACATTACTAAACATTACTATGTTCTTAATTGATAAATTCTAAAACAAAATGGAACTCTCCTTTTGACTTGATAGCCCATGTAGAAACATGTCATAATGTTACATGTTCCAAAACTATCACCATTAGAATAATGGATTACTGATGAGACCTTGTTGCAAAAGTGTAGAAACTGAAAATAATATGGATGAAATTCCAAGTTCATACAAGAAAAACATGTCAGACAGAACAGTTTTAAAAATAATTTTGGAGTTAAAAAACTGATCATTCTCTGCATCTTTATGTATATTATTACACACTTGAGTGACTTAAATTTGACTTCTTTTGCGTTCAAGCTGTATGAATTCCATAACTATGTTATCTAAACATGACTCCTTTTGGCATTTAATTACTTGCTGTGTTATTAGAATCTGAAATTGATTTCAAATTTAGGTCTGGTACATAAACCAATTTTATGTGAAAATTTTTAATAAGTTAAGTCTTTAGCTTTGTTGCTAGAGTTGTTTTTTTTCTTCCCCCAAAGACACAGGAAGAACCAACACAGGATAACTTAGTGAAAATAGGATTTATAGTTTTCATGGTGGCTAATAAAATACTGTCTACTATTAAAAGGTAGACATTACTTTGAAAATTAAACTAGTTTTTCTGCTTGTTGTAGGATGTTAGAGAATCCCTCAGAGTGACTGATAGTCTACTGGGCAAAAAGAATTTCCAGGAATTCAAGATTATTACTTCATTTTAACTGCCAAGTGTTTAAAGCATCTTTGATAATTTTTCTGTGATAACAAGATTTTCAACTTTTTGCTATGTTGGACATATTGATGGTCAGACTGGCATTAGTTTTATTTAAGACATATCATTATAAGCATTTTGACAAAAAGCCCAAATTGTAATGATCCTCCGTTCAAGGAGAGTTGTGACAGAAAGATTTGTAAGACCATCATCATGACAGCCATATTGGGTGTATGGCCAACACCATTTTCAACCAGGTATCATAAGAAGTCTTCTGGTGGAAACTATGTTGATATAGACATTCATTTAGCGGGAGTGGATGTTGTTGTTGTAGGATTTAATGTCATTTTTCAGCACAAGATAGGCTATACATGGCAGCCATTATTCATGGTGGAGGAAGAACCCGGGAAAATACCTGGAAAGAACCACTGACCCATGAGAAGCTACTCGCAAGATTTCTCACATACTCACATTGGCCAAATCTGAGACTCGAACCCATGTGATAATAATGTTTATTGCAGGTTACCGTATTTTCGCGCATATATCCCGCGGGTTATACCAGATTTTACAAACCCCGCAAGGGGGGTGCGGGTTATATAAGGGTGCGGGCTATATCACAATTTTTTTACACATAATGATATTTCAACATATTGTTTGAAAAACGTAACTACATAACATATATTGTTCTAGTTTTGTTTTGCTAGGGTTGGATATTATGGCTACTACGGTGACTTTACAACAACTTACGGTATCGGGACCAAATCAACATTTCGGGATAAAAACTTAAAATTTCGTATCCGTCACGTTTTCATAATCAATATTTTCTGTTTTCAATCGAAATAACTACGGTACCTAATTTTACCGCTGGGCCACGATCCACTGCTTCAGGTCAGCTTCAAGGTGAGGCCACTTTGCTTTAGGTCCGCGACGAGCACGTTTTCGTGGATTCATCTTCTCCAACGTTCCTTTTTTTTTCTCCAACCTCGGATTACACTCTCATCAATATCAAATTTTGTGCCTGTGGCTCTATTACCATGCACTTCAGCATACGCAATGGCAGTTAGCTTGAAGTCGGCTGTGTAAGACTTTCGTTTCGGCATTTTTTAAATTAAATAGAAAGAAATTATTTAAACTCGAATCTACACTTCACAAGAGTACAAGATTATTTAAAAATGTCCGTGTTTATGTAGCCTGTAGTTGAGGCACAGCTCCTACGCACACAAGCACTGTGTACCGTGTTTTTCCTGACTTTTTTTGAGCAAAGGTCGTCGGCTTACTTTGATGATGGCGCCGCTAAAGGCTCCAGTTGAAGGGTGAAACAAATACCTGTTTGTTATTGCTGCGGCAACTTCAGATAATTGTAGAACATTGAAACAGATTTGTTTTATTTGTTTAGTATATATCAGTGCTTCAAAGGTAATCGGTTCTCTTTGAAGTGTCAGCAAACGTATTTTTTCTTCTTCTATCTGGTATTTGTTTTTAAATTAGTGTCATCTGCTTGACTGTACTCATTTTACGTTTGCGCCTTCAGCGGATTCGGAGTTTGACTAGTCAGTTGCATAAAGTAATAAGGCCAGATATCATCATTAGCGGATTATGATATAACAGTGCACTGTTAGTGTGGTTTGCCAGTATGAGACAAGGACTTGTTATTTTAACAATATATTCCAGTACATTGTTTCCTGTCATGGTGCCTTCTATTTTCTCTACTCCAAACGCAAGACTGTATATACGGTTTTTATCAGCCAAAATTGGTGTCGCCACAAATATCACCAGATGGTATATTTTGTCACCAAAACGGAAAACAGAATCGCAGTTTGCTACATCAGCGAAGCCCCATGATCCTGTAATTGATTTCATTTCCGATTGTAGCTGTATAAATATATCTATGGTTGCGGGTTATACAAAGGTGCGGGTTATGCCAACGATTTTTTACACAAAACCCCAAAACCCGCGGGCTATATGAGGGTGCGGATTATCTGCGTGTGCGGGATATATGCGCGAAAATACGGTAGTCATTTTTATTTAGGACCTTCTAGACACATAAGAAACATTTTGATGAAAACCACCATGTCAAAATAGGTGCCCATTTAACAGGAGTACTGTAGTGACAACAGGATTTTCATGATGGCAATATATTGGACATCAGATCAATCCCATTTTAGTCTAGGATCAACAAAACATTATAAGAAGTTATTTAGTGAAGACACCATGCTGATATCACCATTCATTCAGGGGAAGTATTTGATAACAAGATTTTCAAGCATGCCAATGGCAGCCATATCAGGACATCACATCAGCACCTTTCATCAAGGTCAAATTAGGCATCATAATACATTTTTTAGTGAAAACGCCAACTCAATATCACATTCTGTTCAGGAGAAGTCGTGATGAGATTTTCAAGATGGATGCTATATTGGATGTCACAGTAGCACCATATTCATTTAGGCATCATAAGAAGTGGTCTTAAAATATCAAGAGAAACTTGACATTTTAAGTTTCTTGGTGAAAACCCCACATCAATGACTTTCTGTTCAAGAGAAGTAGTTGTACAAAAAATTGCATGTCAGATTGGCACCTTTCTTATGTAGAACAAACTAGACATAAGAAGTCTTCTAGTGAAAACCTCATGTTGGTGTGACCATCCATTCAGGAGCCATAGGCCCAACTTGATTCTATCGCCCGACCGGAGGACCGTGATGATGCTATCACGTGATTCGGCATATTGACCGGTTGATTCAATCAAGGAAGAAAAATATGGCGAAAATGGCGGAGATAGCAATGTGTATGTCATGTGTCTTCTTCTGCTGTCGCCATCTTGGTTTCAAATAGGCCAGAGTGTTTAGCACGGGTGACAAACGGTTGCACGGGGGTATCTACTTACTATGAATCAAGTACGGAACGGGCGGTGCGTACATTCCGGGCTAGAACAGGTTATCGAATCAAGTTGGGCCAATGTGATATTATTTTCAAGATGGCTGCTGTGGTGGCCATATTGGATGTCTGGGCAACACCACTTTCATTATGACCAACTGAACATTGGGACAAATGTTTGTGTAAAGTTTTATAGCAATCCTACAAGTAATTTTGGAGATTTAGCGATAACAAACTTGTATTAATCGTTAGATTGGCAATGGACAGGAACAAAAGCACCCCATATAATCTTCCTGGTCTATGACCAATAGAGCTAAAAAATGCTATGAAATGCAAACCATCTATACTTGCTCATTAGTCAAGTCCTTCTGCAAGCTGCACTGACCCAAATCTGCCACTGCATAATGCACTAGGATATCTGGATCAATGCAGTTTGTTAGAAGTATACAGTAGAACAAATAACAGTGACACTAATCTACTTAAGCAATTAGAGCAGCTAAAACTTGAAGAATTCAATGGAGTCAATAGAAAGATTACCTCTTAGTTCTATATAAATTTTCTTTGATAGCTGTTTCTATGACATCAAATATGTTGTACAGTTTCTGAGCACATCCTTTGACAAAGTTTTATCCATAAGAAATTATCTTAGCAGTATAAAACCTTGCACTTTATTTTAAGCTTCAGTTACATAAACAAAATAATGTGGAACTGCCACATCTACCCTTTGTGATCATATGTTGTATAATATTTATCTGATGTCCAAAAACTTAAGAACAAAGACAATAATTTCCATCTTAACTGTCTAAAACCTTAACACTGAGTGGTCAACCAGGGTTAATTGTTTCAGTAGTTGGCCAATTAAAATTATATTTGCCATGTTGTATTCCTATAGCTGACACATGTATTGGTCAGGCTTTGAATGAGGTCACGTTCACTCCTTGTTGGTGTCAATCAGAGAAGGTATTGATCACAGTGATACTCTTTTAACTACTCCATTTCTCTTTACTCTAATCAGGGTAATGAACAACAATCACTTGTAGTCAAACAGGAAAAGATCCTGAGATCTGTTTTTTTCAGGGGGGTCATTAGTGAAACTGAAGCCAATGAAGTTCCTGTCTGTTATTTCAATAAAAATGGAATTCTTATGAGAAAATGGAGACCTTCTGAGGTACCTGCTGGTGAGTGGTCTGTGAACTGTCAAACTGTAGTTCCAACCTATTCCTGCATTTGACGAACCATTTAGTAAAATTATAGTAGACTGTGTTGGTTCCTTACCCAAGACCAAGCCAGGTAACCGAAACCTGATGAACATTATGTGTGCATCAACAAGGTTTCCAGAGGCAATTCCTTTGATAAATATTAAATCTAAAAAAATTAGTAAAAGCTTTGATAAAGTTGTTTAAAATTTAATTTGGTCTTGACAGAACTACAATGGAGAGAACTTTTAAGTCTGGTAATAGCGTTCTGTCTTCTCTTGCTTATTCTTCAAAACTTTAGTCAGATTACATTTTACAGCCCTTACAAAGTTAAGAAAATGAATATTAAGTTAAATTATAATATTAGTGCCACTGGGATCTATATAAATTATAGAAGTACAAGTATAGTTAAAGAGATAGCCAGGTTAAACATGCAATTAACTTAGTTGTACCTATCTCACTTAGTGAAAATTTAAGTGAAAGAATATCATCAGACTCTATTGATATTGGAGTGACAAGTCGTCGGGATTCATAAATTATGAAAGATCTGTATCAGAAACGTTCACATTTGCAAGAGCAAGAAAAAAATTAACTTAAAAAGTTATTATTTCAATATGAGCACTTATTTCCTGATGTTCCTACAAGAACAAACAATTTTCCATGATGTTGAAACTGTAAATTCCAAACCTGTGAAACAACACCCATACAGGACAAACCCTCTCAAACAGGAATACTTGAAGAAGAAAAAAATTCAGTTTTTGCTGAAGAATGATTTCACAGATCCCAGTAAAAGTGACTGGACATACTTGTTCCAAAATCATATAAAACTGTTTGTATGAATATAGAAAGGTGAACAGGGTGACAAAAACGGATTAATTTCCATTACCAAGAATCGATGATTGTATCGATAAAATTGGAAATGCCAAGTATGTCACTAAATTTAACCTTCTGAAAGAATTTTGGCAAATTCCACCAACTGGAAGAACTAAGGAAATTTAGGTATTCATGATTTCAGATGGATTATAGCAATATAATGTGATGATGTTTGGGATGAAAGGGTTGCAAAGCACTTTTCAACATTTTATGAATATGATCACCACTGGTCCAGATAATTGTGATGCTTACATCGATGATGTCATCATCTACAATGACGCATGGAAAGAACATTTAGCAACAATTTGGAAGTTCTTTGACAGGCTTGCTGTTGCAAGTTTGACAATTTATCTAAAAGTGAATTCTGCCATGCTAGTGTAAATTTTCTAGGACATATTAAAGGACATCGACAAATTAAACATATAGATGCTAAGGTCAAGACTATGTCTAAATTCTCTGTGCCTGTTATTACAAAGCAGCTGATGCGATTTTTAAGTATGGCTGGATACTATTGAAAATTTTGTTCCAATTTTTCAAAATTTATTAAATATCTGAAAAATTTATTGAGAAAGAAAACCAAGTTTCTTTGGACTGAAAAATATCAGTAGGCCTTTGGTAAGTTAAAGCCATACTTAAAAGCACCAGATCTTACAGCTCCAAATTTCAGCCAATCGTTTAAACTGTTGACGCAAGTGATTTCGGGGTTGGAACAGCATTGATTCAAGAAGACAAAAATGGTATTGATCATCCAGTGTGTTATTTTCTAAAAAATTAAATAAGCACCAAAGAAATTATTCAACAGTAGAGAAGGAATGTTTGGCTTTAATACAGGCATCACAACATTTTGAAGTTTACATTAGTTAATCTCCTTCTTCGATTATTGTGTTTAGTGACCACAACTCCCTTACTTTTATCAGCAAGATGAAAATAAAAATTCAAAGACTACTAAGGCAGAGTCTGTTGTTACAGGAATATGATCCTGACATCAGGTACATCAAGGTAAAAGATAATTTAATAACAGATGCACATTCCCATGTATAGAACTGTTATTATTTCATGTACACTGTGTATAATTCATAAGAGTTTTTATGTTTTTCTTTAACCTCATGTAAAATTACTTGATGGTAAAAAGAATGCTTAATCATAAAAATCTTTCTCTTTTTATATGGGGGAAGTGTTATGTATATCTATTTAATTTATATTTAATTTAATTTAATTCTTTGTTTTAATTTTTTTTTTTATTACATGCTATTATAATGTAATCTTAGTTACACGATTTGGATTTTTTTTTTCCTCAGAAAATCAGTTTGACTATTTTTGTAAACACCTAAAACTTACCTAGTTCCTGACCTTAATGGATGACTTTTTTCCGATACAGAATCACTCAACGAAGGAAACATTTTTAAATTTTATTCTTAAGAGTAAAATGATTGGTTTCTGTCAGGGTCATATTGGGAGTATGTGACTTTAAGATGTAAAACTGATCACATGACCCTCATAGGAATACCTATTTTGCATCTAATTTGACTGTATTATTATTGTCTTTTGATAAATAATCTCAGTTTGGTCTTTAAACACTTGATGTCAGGGTGTGACCAGATTTGAGTTTTGAGTTTTATTTTAAATTTCCTTCATGTTATTTGGATTCTAAAAGATTAATTTGTTTCTCTGGAAATATTTTAATGCTCATTCAGAATTCTTGGACAAAAACATTTATTCAGAATTTAAACACCGGAGATGTTACTTCTTGTGGTTCTACAAAGAACTGTAGCAATTTTGGCTTTTAGTCGTGACTTGAACTTTAATTCATTAAAACATTTCATCACTAGGACTTCTAAAATTTAATTTGTGGATTTTTATTTTTAAGTTCTTATTTTTTTTCATTTTTTCATTTTTTTTCTCTCAAGGAAATAAATTATTTGTTAAAATTTACAATGCTTGTTGTTTTCACTCTTTGCTACTCTTGTTTTAGAGCTTAAACATGTAACAATTCACTCGATACTAGCAAATATCTTTTATGTAGTACCTCTGTCAGCTGTGCCTGTTTGATCAATGAGTCCCACACAAATGGGACTGATACCATAACAGCAAGAGTCCTGATTGCTGTCCCTCTAATGTAACTCTCCTGGTCATGTATACACTGCCAGGTATGGATATGGAGTTGATAATCTGTCACCCACTGGAAAACTTTAGGCTGATCTAGAAAAAATGGACGTTAAGTTTATTCAATACTGAATTAGAAACATGTTCACGAAATACACATGCCCTTCTTCGGTGATCTAAATGCAACACTACACCTGATGAACAGATGAAATGACAAGAAAAGGTAAAAAAACACAACACATGTCCTTTCACATTCATGGAGCATCATATTAGCAATTGTACTAGAACATATTTTCTTTCATTTATTAAGTATTCATTATACCGCTATCCATTGGTGCTATAGAGTACACTACCCTATAACAAAGTATATGATAGCAACAGTACTCATTATTAGTATGTCAATAGGAACCACAGAGTATTCCACCCTATAATAATGTACATGATACAGTATTCCCTCATTATAAAGCTGTCAATGGAAGCCATAGAGTACTGTAGTATCATCAATATTCGTGGGGGATCAATTTTCGTGGTTTTTGTTGTTGCCACAAACCACGAATTTAAATCCCCAACGAAAATTGAGCCACATAGGTTGATAATCCCCCCCCCCAATTCCCGACCCGTTTTTTTTTTACAGTGTTTCATTTAAGTAAGGATAGAGAGAAAATATAGAAAAAGCATAACATATTCAAACAATAGTAATACTAAACAGAAAGAAAGAAATAAAAAATACTAGTAATACAAAATAACTGCATATGAAAATTAGATTTAATACTTATTCAAGTCGATCCTTCTATCTAGTGCAGCTGATGGGTTAGGAAGTCCAGGAACCGAGGGTGATCTAAGTTGAATTTTACCACTCTTAAGCCACTGTATTAACGCCATGATAGTCATAAAGTACTGATATTGCAACTTTATGGACAGTGGTTTAAGTAAGAGATCATTCAAATGTACTTTAATAACTGATTGGTCTGGTTTTGTTGGCGGCGTCGGTTTCCTTTGATCTTGAACACTCAAACGAAAACATGGCGAAACTGATTAATCCTGACGGGTGTTTGATATGTGCTCACATAGGTGGAAGTATTGTTTTAGTGTTGTTGGCTGAGTCTGCTTTGACAGATGTTAATCACTTGGTCAAAAACACGTTGTAAGTATTGAACTTGCCGGGTCTTAGATATGTACTCATGCAGGTGGTAGTATTGTTTTAAACATTAATGTGACCGCCGTTTGCGTCGGCATCGTTTTATTCTTTTGTATTCTTTATTTGGGGTACTTGTAGAGGTTAAACCATGAAATTAACTACCTTATAATATGCAAAATTTGACAGGCAAAACCACGAATTTACGTCCCCACGAAAATGCCATTTTTTTACAAAACCACGAAAATTGAACCCAACGAAAATAAATGATACTACAGTATATCACCTTATAATAAAACAATATATAAAATTTTATTAACTCTTAACAAAATGGGACTTGTAACCATAGCAACCTTGTAAAGAAGGATCTTATAGTGAAGGAGTGCTGTATTTGATTTAGAGTTATAGATCAATAACAAAAAGTCATCTGTCCAGCACTTCAAAATTTTCTTAACTGCAATGGAACCTACTTTTTAAGATTAATTGGGCAGAGTAAATAGTGGCTCCTACTTTATGACAGATCATCTGTTGACATTTTTCCTTAATTATTAATTAGAGACTTAATTGTGTTTTGTATCTTATATGTTTTCAGCATGTTTTTTATGTTTTCCAATTTCATTGCTTTTTGTTATTTGTATTTCTGTAGTGTAGTCATATCATTATTGATGGTGTAAAGTGCTTAGAGCTTCGAAAGATTAGGCGCTATACAAAGTCCTCATTATTATTATTATTTAATTATCAATGATTAATGTAGCCAGATCAAATACTCTTGTAAACTAGAGCCAAAATGAGAAAAGAAGCAGATTTAAATAGATTTAGAAAATTTTACACAATGGGTTACTTTTTCCCCTATTGTTATTTCAAGCCTTGTCAGGTAAGATCAATGTTTTGTTTAAAATTCTTTAAATGTTTTATTTTACTCAACTTGTCATAAAGTCAAATGAGATTATGGTATGGCTCTTCATCCATTGTGTTTCTATTAACTTTTGTATTATCAACTTTTTAAACAGTAATGGACCAATCTCAAATATATTTGGCACACAGCATCCTGCATGAAGAGCTTTCATTGTGAAATTCATTCAAGTTTGTACAATTGAAGATGGCCACCACAAAATATGGCCATCATCAATAAACATATAAAAACTTTTTAACGACTTCCCAAACCTGCTCAATATATTGTTTATAGCATTTCATTTCTGCATAAATAATACCAATAAGCCATCAGATGTTGCCACCATTACAAAATAGAAAAACCTGGAAATGAATTGACAGAAAGCTTCTTGACATTATGTGCTTACAATTTTATTTTCTAAAATGCTGCTGATCTACCATCAAATATATGTACTTGCAGAAAAATTCCTCAAGTAACTTCTTTTCAAAACCCATCAACTGAATTTGGCCACATTTGACAGATATCATCCTGGCATAAAGATTTTTTTAGATTTTAAAAAAGGATACAAATGTGCCATCAAATTTTGCTGCTGTGAGTAAAAAATAGAAAATCTTCAAACATTGTCTTTTAATAAACCCAACTAATATAATTTGACCAAATTCAAAAGAAAGCATCATGGTATAAAATGATTTAAAAATTACCCACCACCTAATGTGGTTGCTTTTACTAAAAATAAAAAAGTAAAAAACTTTGCAGATTTTTTTTGTTCAAAATATAGTCTTAGAGAAAATACTCTAGAAACTAAATTACTGATACTGCGACTACAATAGTGACTGGTTATTTGCAAAGAGCCCATCTAAATCATGAGACAGACTAATGAGTAGTATAATTCATGGAGACATCTTGAGTGGTTTTGGAATTATGCTTTGGAAATAAATGTGACTGATCGATGGTTGGATGAACAAAGAAATGGATGAAAATATTAAATTATTTAAATTGATCTGTTTTGAATATCAAAAGGCACAGATGCACCATTAGACAATATGTAACAAATTTCATAGAGATATCTTTAATGGTTTATGTTTTTAACCTGGCAACTTAGTGTGGATAATGGATGGACTGACAAACAAACAAAAGAAAACATTAAGTACTCCATGGAACCTAAAATCTCATCTTTATTTACATTCATGTCAACTTTATTTCTGTGTATTACTTTCATAAACTGTCACACAATATTTTACTCATTTCTGGTGACAATTCACAAATCTGGGTGAAAGTAAAAGATATATAAGTCACATGTAGTCTTCACTCAGAAGATGCTTATATCTCCAGTTAAAATCTCTTCAGCATCTATGTGATACTGGTGACACATGCTACTTCTGATTTTCAATAAACAGTGACCATCTTATGACAAATTTAATAAAATGTAATAAATTTTAACATAAGATACAAATATCTTTTGTGTTTTTCTTTATTTTCCATATTTCACTTTAACACTATTGGTGATGTCAGCAATTGTCACCACTGACACAAGTACAAATGTGACTGCTGTATCTCACCATGTTTATGGTAGCCATACATCAACAATATTGAAGTTCAATTTATTATAATAAATATTTGATTTGAAAAACTAGGAATGCCAAAAAGCACATCTATCATACTAGTATAATATATCTTTCCAAATTTCATAGAGATATCTGAAATGGTTTTGGAATTTTGCTCTAGAAATCAAAGTGTGGATAAGGATTGGTTGGGTGGCCAAAAATACTGACCAGACTAATGAAACTGAAGCATTGTGAGTACCAAAAATACTGACCTAACTACTGAAACTGAAGCATTGTGAATACCAAAAATATTGACCAGACTACTAAAACTGAAGCATTGTGAATACCAAAAATACTGACCACACTAATGAAACTGAACTATTGTGAATACCAAAAATACTGACCAGACTACTGAAACTAAAGTATTGTGAATACCAAAAAGTACATCTAGGTTATTAGTCCAATATATGCAGCAAGTTTTATCGAGATGACTGGAAAAGTTTTAGAGTTATGATCTGGAAACAAAAGTGTGGATAATGGACAAAGACATTACAAGATATTTCAAGTTAAAAACTGAACAATAAATAACAGGACCATCAAAAAAGTGATACCAATGTCTCATCTATGCTTTGACAAAACACTCCTGGTTTACTTTTCCTCACTAACTTTTCTTTTCCTCAAGAACTCTCCTCAGAAATTCGAGTGTTGAGTCCCTGGTTTCCCAATGAATCCCACACAGGTTATGTTGCACTGCTGTGGCTAATTCTGTGGCCATAGATTCCATACTTTTTTGATCATCCATTACATGGAGGAAAAAATACTCGAGTCCTGCTGTACACTTCTCAAAAGTCTAAAAGCACAAAAAGGAAATACAGTACTCACTTAAACCATTTACCATGACATAAATAGATAAGAATGGAATATCATACCAATTGTCATTCAGTGCAACTGAATGCACTGCAAAGGAATGACAAATGTTGAAAGATTTAATTCTAAAAATAAATGAATTGCATGGATACTGGAGTTTTTAGTGCATTGACACCCTGATAGCTACATTTTTCTCAGCATGACCTTAAACAGAGGAAGAACGTGTGTTCGGAAATAAAGTTAAAAGAATGGATATTCATTGGCAACAATTGCTCCAAATGATGATGTGGAATGCAAGGTCTCATCAAGTTCAGTTGAAATTCAACAATGCATGGTAAAGCAATGCTTTTGAAACCATTGTCAAGATGGCAGGCAATAAGGGCCATAACTCTTCTAAATAATAATGTGGATGACTACAAATAAACATTTTTCATTTCAAGGCCTCATCATATAAAGCTCTATGCTCAAATTTGGTTCAAATCCTGGGGGTCATAACACAGTAGTATGTTTATATTTTATTTTCTATGGTAAATTCATAGTATTATTGATAGATTTTATATTCTACAGTAAATTTGTAGTAGTATGTTTAGATTTGATATTCCATAGTAAATTCATAGTAGTATTTTTAGATTTTATATTCTATAGTAAATTTATAGTAGTATTTTTAGATTTTATATTCTATAGTAAATGTATAGTAGTATATTTAGATTTTATATTCTATAGTAAATTCATATTAGTATGTTTAGATTTTATATTCTATAGTAAATTTGTAGTAGTATGTTCAGATTTTATATTCTATAGTAAATTTGTAGTAGTATGTTTAGATTCATATTCTATAGTAAATTCATATTAGTATGTTTAGATTTTATATTCAATAGTAAATTTGTAGTAGTATGTTCAGATTTTATATTCTATAGTAAATTTGTAGAAGGATGTTTAGATTTATATTCTATTGTAAATTCATATTAGTATGTTTAGATTTTATATTCTATAGTAAATTTGTAGTAGTATGTTTAGATTTTATATTCTATAGTAAATTCATAGTTATAGTAGGTTTAGATTTTATATTCTATTGGAAATGTATAATAGTAGGTTTAGATTTGATATTCTATAGTAAATTCATTATATTCAATGGTAAATTCGTAGTAGTATGTTTAGATTATACATTGTTAAGTAAATTCATAGTAGTATGTTGCGATTTTATATTCTATAGTAAATGCAGCTAAATTGGATGACAGATCAGTATCATTTTGTAAATGACTTTAGGAGCGTTTAGCCAGAATCCTTTAGGTGAAATTTGGTAAACTTCTGCTGACCATAAATTTCACTAATGGTTTGGATTTCCTCCTGTATGTAAATTTCACTGTAACGGTTTTGATTTAAATCTTGTGTGTAAATTTCAGTAAAGGTTTTGCTTTGCTCTTGTTAATAAATTTCACTGTAATGGTTTTGATCTGGCTTTAAATAAATATGGAATTTATTTTTTTTATGAAATTAAACAAAAAAAGTAAACTTTCCAAAAACAAAATCAATTTATTCAAACAAAGAACCAAACATGGCAAAATATTCAATTCACTGATGACATAAGGAGATTAACTCAATATACATTGGGTGTAACAGGCTGCACCACAGTGAATATATGAAAGCAGTGTGTGTGTGTGTGTGTGTGTGTGTGTGTGTGTGTGTGTGTGTGTGTGTGTGTGTTTGGATTTACTACATTGTGGACACTGATCCAAAGTATAGACCTTTCTTGTGGACATAGTTTACATTGTGGACACTAAATGTTGGTGTCCACAAGGTACACACCTGTAAATTATCATTTTTATTCACGTACATGATTTAAAAACCAAAAGAGCAAACCAACGTTGTGAACCATATCCCGCCATGAGTTTGTATCTTGACCTGCTCCCGCGCAGCATCCAGTTTGTGTGAACCCACCTCATATACACACATTGCGGTTTGCGCATGTCATCGCCATTCAATACCGCGATCTCTCACTTCTTATTGGGTATTCTCACAATATCTACTGTCGTCATTTTAATAAATGTTTAATCTCAGTATAATTTGAAAATACTTGCAAACTCTTATTTTTACTTACTATGATTTCCCCCTGTCCAGTGAATCATTTCACAGAATGGAAAAACAAACTCAAGATGATTGCAGTGTATACAAGAAGTACACATGAAATGATTCGGTATATACAATGCAAAATTATAATAATAAAATATTCTATTTAAGCAATGTTAGACTAGACCAAGTGTGCATGTTTCATTTTACTGAAAAATTTATACAACGTGTTGCGTACATACTGTAGTACTTTAGTAACAGTACCACTGACCATAAACTCACTCTCTCTCTCTCTCTCTCTCTCTCTCTCTCTCTCTCTCTCTCTCTCTCTCTCTCTCTCTCTCTCTCTCTCTCAGACTATAAAAATTGCAACAATCTCTATACTTGTAAATTAACCACTAGACAATATATTTGTACTTACTGCATAGTTTGACAACATATATATAATGTAATAAATATGGAGTATATGCATTTGATAGCACCCTGTGTTAAGCAAATCTTTGATTTGTGTGATTATTGGGATTTGGCACCATGAAAAAATTCCTAGCCCAAAATAATTAGCCAATTACAAGGAGCAAACATCACGGAATCGAGTGTTAGTGAGTTTGAATGATGCCATGGTTCGCTAGTAGTGAATTCAGGTCCAATCCGAATCACTGTCCCTGGTGTAACATAGTCCATATTAAAATCTAGTGGCGTATAATAGTGTTGTGGTTGAGGTGGCAGTATTTACGGTAGGAAACCTGTAAATTACTCAATGGAATCAATAAGTAGGGACTTGGTAGATACCGTTTATGTGTCCAAAGTGGAAAATATATGCATTTATATTGGAGTAATGCGCCCGTAAAAGTATGTATTGACTTTTCTAAGGTGGCATAGTGAAATAGTTCCCAGTGAAAAAGGGGATACATGGCATAACCAGGTAGCGGTCCAGAAATCTGATGATTATGAAGAAAAACCAGGCAAATGTGCGGTTGATGGACTTTTGGCAAGTTGTTTTATCTGTGGTCTTGACTTGATTAGAGTAAAATTTAGTACATTAAAGCAGACACATCTGGAATTCCAATTTACAACTCAAATTGTATGGAAGTCTTTGGAAATTTGGGGAAAACATATGACTTCCAGCGGGATTCGTGCTAGGGTTTGAAACCGCTCGGTCAAGTGAGAACCATGTGCGTGTAACAATACGTTCATAAATCACTATGAAATTGCTTATTTCAACACGAAGAACACTTAATTTTAAAACCTACAACACTGATTTTTTTCTTTTCCACTCGCTTGCTCCCCCTATCCCGACCTTTACCATTCATGTCAAATTGTGTGCTATTCTTCATAAAGACATTACCTGTAATTGTGATAAAAGTAATTGGTTCATAACAGAAGTATAACTTCGTCGTAAATGCTACCTTTTTCCTAAAGATTTTTCTCCTCGAAAGATAGTGCTAAGTCCGTGACATGAATAGCCATTTATTATAATAATATTATAATACACCTATTTTTCATCAGACTTGTTGACACATGGTTCACAACTGGTTCCACAATAATAAGAAACACTCACAGCATTATGTCCATAACTACAATTTCGTGTCCACAATGTCGCGACGTTGACAATCAATAATTCATTCAGTGTACTGTGTATAGAAAATATGCTGGTAAAAAAAAGCACCAATAGAGGATATTTTCACCTTATTTAGGTTGTATGTGTTGTTTCAATGATTATTTAAGGATATTTAACCCGGTCCCTAGTCGGATGGTTCACAAGTATAGCAATCCGCGTATGTGTGTGTGTGTGTTTGTGGGTGGGTGTTGTAAGAACTGTAACATTAAAAATTCAACAAAGAAAATGAACCTATTACAAAGACAATCAAAATCTGGAAAATGATAATTACTTACTGAAGAAATGAGCAAGACCTGATTCACCCCAGGCATTATCGATTGATGTGAAAAATAAATGCCACACTCAATCACTACAATGGAGTCATTTCAAAAGTGTTCTCATAATGCACTACTACTGTTGTGTCATTTGTCAAAGAAAACGTAAATAAACAATACAAACCTCTGATAACAAGGCACATTTCTGACTATGACTCTTGAAGATTCAATAGTTCATCTTAATTGGGATGCAGTCCTTCAGCACTACATTGGCAATTAGTGACATTTACTTCAGACTGGTTACAGATACAAGATACAAGCAATCTGACTCAATAGTTTTAGACTGGTTTACAGTCTTAAGCATTTCACAGGTACCATTATCACATGTAGATTTTAGATACCAGCAATCTGACTCAGCAGTTTTCTTTCTTTTGTTTTCTTAGCATAAACAACTCCATAAATGGTCATGGCTTTGAAGGATTCAATAAAGATCTGTGGCAATTTTCTTATTTTTGTGATGTGGTAATGCATAGCAGTGTTGTTTTCAAACAATTTGACTTTTGTCTACAGAATAGTCATGGATACAAAGGATTAAATACCATCAGTGGTATTCATCGTTTTTTACAAAACTTTCATTCATACCAATAACAAATGTATGTTTGTTGCCAGAATATTATTTTCACTCGTAGTGGTCTGCAGGTGGCTGATGACTGTTAAATAATAAAATCTATCTGTGCATGATTATTAAGTTGTAAATGACAGGTGGCTGCTCATAGCAGAGGTCATTCAAAACAGGTTTTTAATATAACACCTGTAAAATATAACAACTGTAAAATATCTCACAGCATCTTCATTACCAGATGCATCCACACAGTTTGGACACAAAAAAAATCTTACATACTACCTTCTTGAATGGTCTGTTTGAATTGCGGGTGTAACTGATATATAAAGGGGCTCACACAATATTGGCAAATTTGAAGTTAAGTCATGGACTTAAGCCGTTCATACAAGAGAAATAGACTTTAAATAAATTAAACTTTATTATTGCTCATGTATGTCTGTGATTTAAATTCTAATTCTGATAACTCCTTTGGATATTTTTTACTTTTCTATCTTCTTAACATAAATCAGCACAAAAAGGTAAATATGAAATGAATGCACAAACATATGAATATGAAATTACTTACAACTGTATCCAGCGATGTATCCTTGATTATGTCAATCAAACAATGCACTAAGGCTCTCTGTCCAATGGTGTCTGCCATCCCTGTACAAGACAAAAGTTAAAAAATGATTTTACTTAAGTTCATAAAAAAACTTGTAACATTCATAATGACACAAAGAAAAATCCTGAAATTATCATAAAGGTTCCACAAAACAATGTCTACCCAAGAAAATTGTTTTCACTTAGTAACTTTTTGATAGGACAACATGTTAACATAACAACCTGATGTGATTCCCACTGGTCCAATATGCCCATGAAATTCTTAAGCAGTATTCTCTATACTGATCAAATGCAATCATGCGAAAAAAATTCTTACCTTCCTTCTTGAACTCTGTTTCTACTATAATTATAAATATTTTGCTGGCTATTTTCAAACTGATTAATAAATGGGAATTGTGGCAAAAAAGGTCATGTCTGTCTGATTATAGTGAATTTACCCAACAGAGACTTGTTACAAAATTTATAGCCTATTATGCACTGAAACACGAACAGAAATAAGGGTATCGGTCAAGTGATAGATAGTGTTGGGGTAGAGGGTGAGTTGTATGCCTGTAACATGAAATCAACCCTTTATAAAAAAAAGTGGTTTAAATGTTAACTAATAGAAGTAAATAAACTCATCTCTATGGACATAGTATATACAGTCCTGATGAAGAGTACACCAAAGTCATGTGAACTTGATCCAATTCCAATATCACTGCTGCTTGAGTGCTTAGATCCAATATTGCCTTCCCTAACTAATGTTATTTATACCTCTCTCTCATCCGGGGAATTCCCATAATTTTTTCAAAACTGCCATTGTACAGGCTCTGTTGAAGAAACAAACACTCGACCATAATGATTTAAAGAACAACCGCCCAGCTTCTAATCTCCCATATTTATACTAAATCTTAGAAAAAAGTTGTTCTAACCAAACTTGTATCTCATCTGAATTCAAAGTCTTTTTAGCACTGTACAGTTTGCATATTGCCCTTGCCACAGTAATGAAACAACTCTTCTGAAAGCAGTTAATGACATTCTCTCTGCTTTGGAAAGTGGAAAGATTACAATCTTCGTCCTCCTTGATTTTTGAATGCAGCATTTAACACAATAGCCAAGATATATGACTTCACCATCTCCATAATTCATTTGGCATTCACAATACAGCCTCACTGTTGTTCAAGTCCTACTTAGTTAACAGGACACAATTGTATCTGCAAATGAATTAAACTTCAGGCCAGTTGATCTATGTTGTGGTGTTCGACAGGGATCTGTTTTTTTACCTGTTCGTATCATTGTATACACTCAGCCGCTCTCAAGTCTCAAGTGTTATAGATCTTCATCCAGGGTCTCACCAATTGTATTCTGATGACATGTCAAGGAGTGAACATTCTCTATTTTTGTTCTCCAGCCATAGGAGTAAGTGTTACTTTTGTATTTATTTGATATGCGAAGCATATTCAGCTTTTAATGTCCAATCGTGGAATGACTTTAATACAGACTTTAAATGTTTAACTTTTTTTTACATGCTGCAATAGATTTTAATTTCATACTTGATATTATTACCAGTTTGATTTGTTTGTAGCTGTTTGTAGCTATCTGTACATATATGTGCAGGTTTAACAGGCTGTCTGTGCATCTATATGGATATGGAAGATAATGTAACCATCAAGGCCATACAAAGACAAAACCGTTAATTTATAAACTTGTGGGCATGGTAGATCCATGAAGGGTGTGAGAGGCCGATACAAGTGTGGGTCAAGCCAAGAATTCGGGATAACTGTGTGGTTTGTTAGTGGACACAATGTCAAGTTTTAACAAATATTTATGACTCGTATGGCTGTACAAGTGATCAAGTCATATGTTTGTTGTTTCAACTGAGTACAATCTGGGTCATTTTGATTACATTAGATTATTTTAATCTTTGTTTGATTACAGATTATTTTAATTTTATTTTCATTCCATGAGGTTATTTGAATCCACATTCACTGTAAAAAAAAATTATCAGTTAATTTGAATCTCACATTCATTATAAAAATTCCATGAGATTATTTTAATCTCACTTTCATTGAAAGAAATTACAATAGGTTATCTGAATCTCACTTACACTGTATTAAATTCTGTTAGATTTTTTTAATCTTATGATCATACATTTGTATATGAACCATTTGTTTATGTTTTTCTATTTATGAATGTTTGGATAGAGTAATTGAATTCATGTCTATCCTGTTGCAATTGTTTGTTTTGTTTATTGTTTTTTTTAAAAATAATGAAACCAACTGTGACAGGATAGACTAGGTGTTACAACATTTGCAATATCTACTATAATAATACGGTGTTATCCACTAACAGGATCTTCTGGATCTATGTTAGTGATACTGGAGCAAAATGATGATGTAATATTGACGTGGAACATAAAGAAAAAAAAACTCTGCTTAATTTATTACTGGTGTCTTGAATTAGTCGCTAAGCTACCATACCACCTGCTCAATATAATGAGCTGTCCAATCAATGTGCAACAGTACAGATGTAATCAAGTACGTGAGTGGCAAACTAAACTTAAAAATATAGTTGACGAGTATACAGAAAAAAAAAATATTGCAGATGTGTAGTTGTCGTTGATATAATTGTATATTCAGCATCCGCTGTTGTCACTGGAACTGGTGTATTACTATCAACAATAACAATGACATCACCAGTGGTTGTAACAATTTGTGTTTCAGCTGCAACAACAGTTACTGGTGTTCTTAAAGATCATTGCAAAAAAATATCCATGTGCACAAATGCAACATCATTCATATTATCAGGACTTAGTGATGGAATAAATATAAGATTTTCAGTTCACAGAAATAATTAAGATTTACGAGGCAATAACTTTTATCAAAATCTTTGTCTGATTTAGAAAATAATAATATTAATGTCGTCATTGCAAGAACTACTGCAACTGATTGTTGTTAATACAACTCCATAAAAAAAACCATGATGATATCAGCTAGCTCAACCAATCCTGAATTTAGCGTTAGTTTTCCAACTGCCATTCCAGTAAAAGAAATTGCACTTGCACAATTACCAGTATATCATAGTTGGCCAAATATTAGATCAGTCATTTGGTGGGTTGCAGGTGAATAATTCGTAGTTCTTTGCAAATAAAAATAAACAAGATGGAACCCCTGTTTGGCAGGTTGTTGCTATTCCAACTGGTAGTTATCAAATTGAATAAATAACTTTAAATTTAAATCTAGTACAGGAAAAGAATCAAACCTAGCTATTAACTGTTCATGAACCAAGATTATCAGCTGCGAAACAAATTCATGGAAGCCAACACAATTTGAAGTTCTTGAGGATATAAAACGTAGTTGTCTTGAATATGGACACGGCTGATTGTGGAACACTAAATATAATTATAAAGATGTTTTTTCAGCTGATATGGCAGCTTGTTATCCAGGAAGTATTCTTGGAATTGGTGAATGTCATGGATATTTTAAAACATTTGGACATCCAACACATGAGATGACCACAGATGTGATAAATGAACCTTGACCGGAGTTTGACTTGACCGGATTAGCCTGTATTAAGTCATTTGACTTTGCTTAAGTTCTTCATCCGATTTATTATGTCTGGTTTGGTAGACACTTCTCAGAAAAGAAGTGGTTACCAATTGTATTGTTATGATATATGATCAACACAAAAATACTAATATTTCTGACAGTGAGTGAAGCAATTATATCATATCGTTTGCAGCAAAAGAAATATTCAGATGATGACAATCCTGATACAACTGATTTTGAAAAAAAAATCACAAAAGCTCTAGGCAGAAGAAAAATTGGTAAATTTACGAAAGGTGGATGATATGATCATAAACGACATTATACAAAATTGATTATGGTGGTCTAAAGTGCTCTCTGTTACGGATCACCACCATCTCACCTCTGTGTGCGTGGGTTTCGAGTCTCAGATTCGGCCAATGTGGGTATGTGAGAAAGCTTGCCAGTAGCTTCTCGTAGGTCAATTGTTCTTTTCAGGGGGTTTTTCTGGGTTCTTCCTCCACCATTAATACTGGTATTTTGATTTCATTAGAGCCTTAACAGCCTGGAACAGTAAGAAAGAGTGACATATATTTAAGTGTTAGGGAGATATTTAACAATGGCTATTCCTCTCGCCACCACTTCGTCATTGGAGATCTCACACACACACACAAAATCCTGAAATCATGGCAGCATCCCTGCAGGGGAGAAAACTTGACCATTTTATTGGTTTCTGGTTATCTCATGGTATTTCTGTTACTTGAACATTATCTTACAGTGTGTCCAGTCAGCATTGTCAAAAAAAGGCATACAAACATTGTTGAAGGACTCACATTACTACAGATACGAAAGAATGAGAACCATACTGTAGATAAAATAGAGTATATATGGGTTTGACTTGATTGGTTGATAATGAAGTAAGATTTTAGTAAAATGAATCTTTTGAGAGATAGTTCTACTTGTAACTGAAAAATGTCAGGGACATTGTTTTATTAACATAATTTTAGTCCTTTTACAGACATGAGGCGGAAGACTTGTTACTGAAATCAGCATACAACTCTTTGGTGTAGTATTGAAAGCAGACATTTCAAATTTGTGTAGATCCAGAAAATGGTGCAGTTTTAAGGTTTTCTTTTCACAAAAGCTATCACCTTAGATGTGTATATATTGATACAAATTTGATCATGAGCACTCAAAACTTTAAGCTATTGAATTTTAATGTCATGGTGTTTTGCACAGGTTACTATGGGAACTGAATTTGTACAGCGTGTCCTGAACTCTTGAGTTTTGTGCAGAAACATGGAATCTAAGTAGAATACTACCAGAAATGTATAGGTTTTCCATCTTAGATTTAGTCTCACTATTTCACAATTATATGCATATTCACAAACAATTGCTCAACTCAAATGCATCATTGAAAAACACTGATGCATTCTCATACTTTGTTAAAAATATTTATTACAGAAGCACATCTCCAGATACCAGTGAATATATCTTGAATAAGTTATAACATTACTGGTTGGAACAATGGTCATTGTTAAAAAACTTAAGTGTGCTAAAATGTTAACTTTATGGCAGCGTGTATTGCAAGGCTTCTCCATTTCGTATGCTCACCATGAAAAATCCATTTGAACCAACTGATGATGACTTTTAAGTAACTATCAGAAAGGCATAATTGATACTATTCCAAGGTCTAAAAAAATTACTTAGCAATAAATAAAAGTTATAAACTTATACAGCTATGGCAAAAATGGACTAGTATCTTTAGCTTTGCTGTTGTTGCCACAGTTAATTAGTTGGTTGACTTAGTTTAGTTTGGTTCATTTTGAGTTTTTTTAAAATGCCTTGTTTCAGTACATGATAGGCTATACACAGCAGCCAATATATTAGGTGGAGGAAGAACCCTGAAAGACCACCAACACAAATTGGTTGATCTGTGACTCAACAAAAATCACTCTCTGAGATGTGCAAGAGATCTGTAAAAATGGAATCATTGTTGATCTTATGTTTATCTCCAGCAGCTAAAGTCATTTAGACATGGAAATCAGGTTTCAGTTGATCATTATGGCATTTACATCATTTTCAGTATGTTTGAGATGCCAAACACCACTTGTGTAGAACCACTGCCCTTCCAAAAGTAAACGGCAACATTCTCATTTATACAATGAAGGCATGTAATCACATGACAAGCATCTTGTACCACTCTGATGTCTCTCAGACCATAAGTATAAGTCTCATATGAAAGACCAGAAGTGGGAGATAGAACCTTTGTCTAATCAGCAAATTTCAACTTATTTACATGCACATGTACGTATCTTGCCAAGTTAAAAAAAAATAGATAAACTCTCATTTACATAAAAATTCACTCACCACCACGACTGAGAAAATACATGACACATTTCTGTTGCAGTTTCCTGTTGTTGAGGAGTGCTCTTTGTATAGATCTTTGGACTATCTCAAACTGACCACCACTGTCATAGGTACACTTTAAAAGCTTCAGAACTTGCTCAAAAGCCGACTGAGAAAAACGAATAAAACCCTGTTAGAAATATGTAAGCATAATAGAAATGATTTATTAAAATAAACTTCATATTCTTCCTCACCATTTAAGTCTTGAAATAGGGAGGAAAGATATTCCAAAAATATTAAAATGATTATTTAAAAAATGTACTCCAAATAAGATGTGTCATAAAGTTGATCCTAACAAACGAATTCCAGAACTTAATGTCCAATGCTTTTCATTGTCCTTACTAATATCAAGCTCACTGGAATATTTAGTTTAAATGCAATAATAATACAGGTAGTTCTTGTGCAGATGCAGAAGTGGGCAAGTCTGGTAATCATGGGAGATAACTCTAGTAACAATGAGATATAACTTTTAGAAACTGGGGGCTATAACTCTAGTAGTCATTGTTTAGGGGTCCACCATTAATTATGTCAACAAAATAAGGGGAGGGGGCAGAAAATCTTCTATATTATAATACGGTAATGCACCAAAAGAAGAAATGTGATTACAATAGGATACTTGCATCTCATAATGTGAGATTTCAAGAAAATGGGGTTGAAGATAATGGTCAGGACGCCATGATTCAATTATGTATTACCACAGTAAAATGCATATTGTGATACACACAATGTACTAGTTGCAATGTTATTGCCAAGTTATTACAGAAGTCATGGTGACTCTGTGGCAAGCATGCTGGACTCATGACCAAAAGGGTACTGGTATGAATGAATCCTGCCATCCAACCAGTAAAAGATAATCATACAATGAGAAAATTTGACTGGTCCAAAGTCTATGGCTGCCATGGCAAATCCCCATGCTTAAAGATATGTATCTCTTTTTCCACCCCTCCCATCCAGTATAAGGTTAAGTACCCAAAAAAATACTATTCAAAAATGACACTGTGACCAGGGTTGAGTCCAAAATCATATGATTCTTTCAGACTGCTATCACATGCACAACCAGTGTACCAGATCTGGTAATATTCAAAATACCAGTATAAGGACATGAACAATCAGATCAAATGTATATACAGATCAATTTACACACAGATCAATGTACAAATAGATCAATGTACACACAGATCAATGTACAAACAGTTCAATTTACAAACAAATCAATGTACAAGCAGATCAATGTACAACTGATGGCACAGAGTTGAACCATAACAATTCATACAGCAAATCCATTATTTTCATGTATTCATAGGGCTAAATATTTTACAATGTCATTTAACAACATTAAGTGCTATATAATTCATGAATAACCTGAAATAGAACAGTGATATATCACCATAAGAAACTGCTATAGCTGATATGTATCAATGCATCATTGTATGGTTTCAATAATGACATGACCAGGTTTTGTATGAGTCAAATGACCTATAGAAATGACCACACTGAAATAGCCACATGCATATAAAGAGACTTTCTATTTTCTAGCTGTCCCATTGGTTGCAATACACCCACCTTTTTTACATCGATCAGCCAGCTCAAGGCCTGACAGAGTGTCTGACTACATAGTGAACTTTTAGACATAACTGTCAATAGGACATGGAAATCAGAACTCTCGTCAGGCTGGAAGCTACCTGTTGCAAACTCTATAGGTAATATTAGTATCTTTTCGAATTCATCAGCATCTGCCTTTGGGCAACTATATAAGAAAAGAAAAGGCAAACAAGATTAGTGTATATTGGTACCAACAACAGCAAAAAAACATTAAAAAAAAAAAAAGAGTATTGTAGATTTAAATATAAGTGAAGCAAAAGTCTGATTCTGACTGCTCCACACAAACTGCAAACAACAAGGACCATGATGCTGTCACTTAGTGATGACAGATTGTGGTGTGTGTAATTTGCAATTCGACTTGACCTGTGACTATATTCAGTATTGCCTTGAAAAGTTTTGTTTGAATTACAAACAATATATCACTCCAATATTACAAATGAAGTTTATACATATTCTTGTATCATGATGTTCATTATACAGCAATAAAATATTTTTATGGAAAATCCTATATTCTTGCAAATCCTGTCAAATCAATTTTCAAAAGAAATATCATTTAAATATTGTTATGTATTTATCTATATTGTATGTTTAATCTTTTTTCTCCATAATTATAGATTGTGAGGGTCACTTTTTAAACAACATATAACATAGCTAAATTATGTATATGATTGTAGACATTGGTTTTCCCCGTTTTAAAAACTTGGTCTACCTGATATTTGCCATGTACTTCACCAAAATTTAAGCAAAGACCTGATCTTGTTTACAATTTAGAATGATATGGGAATTAACTTTTGACCCTCATCAAGGTCCTCCTACTGTGCCTTACATTTTTATATAACAATCAGATAAACATAATTATTTATTCTTATTTTAGCATCTATCTAGTGAAATCAGTATTTTGGTTGTATCCATTTGTAATTTGAGAGGATTATTAAATTATTCATTGGAAATATAAAGATTTCAGTGACTTGAGGACTGTCAATTATTTTGGAATTATTAAGAATTCATTCAAGGATATTCTGGATTATATCACCAAAATTAACGAGTAAAGAATATCAAGGTCATCCCAGGAGAGGAATGTGCAACACAGCACAGGCTTCTAGTATGTGATTTCCTGGTAATGATATGCCCTGAAGCACGCCGCAAGTTTCAAATAAAAGTCAGAACCTGGAAGCTGAAGGACCAGCAAGTGCAGAAGAAATTTCAAGAGGCCTTTGTTGAAACCATAAGGGACTATCAGGCAGCTGGTGTAGAGGAATGCTAGCGTCAGTTCAATGAGGGTCTGCTGAGTTGCGGCCATACAAAGAAGCGCATATGGAGGAAAGAGACTTGGTGGTGGGATGAAGAAGTCAACATCACAATACAGTGAAAGAGGAGATGCTACAAGGCCTGGAAGAAGGGTGGCAGCAGAGAGGAGTACACACAGGCGAAAAGTGCTGCTAAAAAAGTTGTTTTCTTAGCCAAGCAAGCTGTCGCTACAGCCAAGTTCAGTCACATTGTCCCTATAGGTAGTGATATATTCAAGGTTGCAAAGCAGATGAGGAGGGAAAATCAGGATGTTCTAGGTGAAAAATGCATAATAGATGATGTGGATCAGCTTTCTTTAGACGATAAAGCCAAACATAGGGCCTGGCAACAACACTACGAATCATTGCTCAATATTGAATTTTCTTGGAACCCTGACCACCTAACAAAAGAACAACCGGTGCAAGGCCCACCAATAGAAATCAGCCCAGACATGATAGAAAAGGCATTAAAGAAAATGAAAAATGGTAAGGCATCAGGACCTTCTGGTATTGTGGCAGAAATGATGAAAGCAGCAGGAAATGAAGGCAGTCAGATCATGTCAGACCTAGCAAATGCCATCATAAGAGAAGAGTGTGTGCCAGAGAGCTGGGAAGAGAGCTATATCATCAACTGCTATAAGGGCAAAGGTGACGCCCGGCTTAGAGGCAACTACAGAGGCCTGAAACTTTTGGAGCAAGCAATGAAGGTTATTGAGCGAGTGGCAGACAGTATCATCAGACAGCAAGTTGACATCAATGAAATGCAATTTGGATTCATACCTAGAAGGGGCACAACTGATGCGATATTCATCTTGCATCAGATGCAGAAGAAGTATGTTGGTGCAGACAGAAGACTCTACATGGCATTTGTGGACTTGGAAAAAGCTTTCAACAGGGTTCCCAGGGATGTGCTATGGTGGGCAATGCGGAAACTTCGAGTAGAGGAATGGCTCATCCGACTGGTAAAATGCATGTACCCTAATGCCAGGAGCAGAGTACGGGTGAATGACACATACAGTGATGAATTCAGTGTGAAAGTCAGAGTCCATCAGGGATCGGTCCTCAGCCCCCTGCTTTTCATCATTGTCCTTGAAGCCCTCTCCAGAGAGTTCCGGACAGGATGCCCATGGGAGTTATTGTATGCAGATGATCTGGCCATCATAGCAGAGACTATGGAACTATTACAGGAGAAGCTGAAAATGTGGAAAAGTGGTATGGAAGCCAAAGGATTGAGAGTGAATTTGTCAAAGACAAAAGTGATGGTCTGTGGCTCAGAATTACAACCATTGAAAGATTCCGGTCAGTACCCATGTGCTGTGTGCAGGAATGGTGTAAGGTCCAATGCCATACAATGCAGCCTATGTGACCTATGGGTGCACAAAAAGTGTAGTGGCTTGTGTGGAAAACTGGTACCAGACCCCAACTACAAGTGTAAGAGGTGTCTGGAGCAGGCACACCCACTTGAGGGCCGACCTTACAATGAGGTGAAAGTGGATGATTACACTCTGGAGGTAGTAGACTCCTTCTGCTAACTGGGTGATATGTTGAGTGCTGGAGGTGGATGTGAACTCAGTTCAACCATAAGGGTAAAGTCAGCATGGGGTAAGTTTCGTGAACTATTACCTGTACTAACATCAAGTGTTGTCCCCCTCACCACCAAGGGTAAGGTGTATAGTAGCTGTGTTAGGAGCGTGATGCTATATGGCAGTGAGTGTTGGGCACTCACTCAGTCCTCACTCGTCCATCTGCAAGGCAATGACAGAGCCATGATCAGATGGATTTGTAATGTCAAGCCAGACCAGACCCAGCATATCAGGTCAGATACCCTACTGGAAAAGCTGCACCTACCAAAGATAGAGGAACTCCTAAGGGCCAACCGGTTACGCTGGTTCGGCCATGTAGAGAGAAGCAATGCTTGGATTAACAGGTGTAGAAATGTGGAGGTGGAAAGCCAAAGGAAAGCTGGCCGACCCAAGAAAACTTGGAAGCAAACAATCAATCATGACCGCGAGACATGGAAGATGACCAAAATCGATCCTCAAAATCGTGATGCCTGGAGACTGAGCTTGCTGACTGCCAGAAAATGTCGAACCCCTGACCAAGGGAACTAAGACGAAAAATTGGATAGAGAGAGAGAGAGAAAATTATATTAATAATACATAGATGTTAGCACATCAGCACATTTAAGACCATTGGCACATCAGCACATTTAAAATTGGAATTTATTCTGAACACCAATGGAATTCATTCAGAGCACTCCATGAACTGGACTTAAAATAGAACTTTAAGGTTTGTGGCTGCTATCATTACACCTTTGCTTTATATGATGTCTTAGAATTTTGTTTACATTAACCTAAATAACACAGCAGCTATGTGACAAAACTCAAACTATATTAATATAGATTTCAGCAAGAGGAGATATGTTGTCACACACACCCCCCACACACCTCATACACCATGAAGAGAAAGGAAACATTTAGCCATGTGAATAAATTAAATCAGGTTTGGAGTATGATAAAGAAAGACCATGATTTTGAAATCTGGATTATGGTATCCCAAATGATCAAAACTAGTTCAGTCAATTTAAACAGCAGCTTTGTGAAAATCTGGATATGATGAAAGGTCTTAAAAAGATGGGCATACAAGCTGACATCTTTGAGCAATGAGCAAAAGAAAAATCTTTGTTTGCAAAACCCCAAAAATCCAAACAATAAGGAAAACTTTTAAAAAAATGATGGCATGAAAATCAAATGTCATCTATGATGCTTGCTAAACTACAAAAAAGGGTTTTTGTCAAAAAAGTTACACAAAGTTTGCAAATGTCTAAAAACTGCAAAATGGTTGTAATGTCCTGGAAATCAATCAAGTCCCATTCCATAAAAATTGAGGTCCAATAAATTCAAAATGTGTCATGTGACTCACTAGAGTTTATCTCAGCATTAAACTTTATTTAATTAGCTTGAATGAATGAGTTTGAATTAAAGTGAAGCCGGCCATGAGAGGTCATATGTTCACTGGTTTTCATCAATATAACATTGATGATTTAGTTTTCCCGTGGGGAAGGAATGGTGCCACATCCCCATGAGCATTTATGCGCACAAAGTGCGCTAATTAATTTGGGCGTCATGTCATACCACTAAATAGTAGTTATTGACATGGATGTAAGCCCCTGGGTGGATGGGAATAGACCCAACACACACCCACCCTATCAACCAATCGGTGAGCTTGTTACAAAGCAGAGGTGCAATGGCACCAAATAATAGCGAGAGAAAAATAGTCTTCTCATATCGCTATGTTGATGGGCTCTGGACGAGGAAAAGGAGGAAAAAGTCCCAGAGGTCGGCCAGCCGATGTCGTAGATGGATGTCGTTTACGCCTTGGAACACCCTAGCCATTGGCTTAATAGTGTCTAAGCTATCTTGCTTACCATACACTGTCACACAGTGATGGATAGTTGGTCAGTCACAGTGATGGTCAGACCAACAGAAAATAGATGGCCAGCACAAAACCAAAATGTCACAAATTCATTGGGGCAGGGTAAAGACATTGCAATGACTCCCTCTTAGTAAGATTGGATTTAGCTACGTTATCTAGGGAATGACCTCCCTCGATATTATGACCCGTATGGAATGAAATGAGAAAATATCACAGAGAACTGGGCAAAATCATTGGGAAAGAATAATGCAATATGAGCCCCCTTAGGCAATAAAAATAACAAATTTAATCAAACAAATTAATAGTCACTGGTAATTTCAATTCAACTTTAATGATATCAACAGAATTTAATAACAGTGTCAAATTTGGATTTATTTCATCATCATAACAAGTGGTGAAAAGAGCGCAATGTCCATGACTCATTGCATAATCTTCCTCTCGACCATGTTCCAATGTTTCCTATTTGCTAGAGTCTTCCTATTCCAACTGCCTTGTCCTTCTTGTCCTTCCTAGATTTTACTCTCAACTCCTCACTTCTCCCTTTTTCTGGACTTCTCTCGTCACATCTCTTTTTTTTTGGACTCTTGTCTTTGGACTGTCGAGGCTACCTCTCCCTCGAACAACAGTTTCCTTAAAGGACAAAATTATCCCTAAATCACTAGATGTACCCTTTTCTAGATGTAGATACAATTCCTTCACTTATATTACTCATAACACACTAACTTATCAGACACAGTGTAAAGCCTACCTATGCCAATATCTTACTGTAAATTAACGTGATCTCTCTATCAATTATTTTATCATATGTTAATATTGCATAAAATTCAGATCCTTTCTCAATTCCATATTATTTAAACATTACAAAAGCAAATATAATTTGTAGTTATTGTTAAATAACAATAATCAGTATCATCCAAAGAAAGGAAATTATTTCATATTTATTTCATATAACCCTGTGAAATCCTACTCATATGAACATTTAGATTACATGCAATCAATTCTGCTAAAAAAAAAATAAATGCATAATTAAAAGATAAATTGCAAAGCAACTCTAGCATCAACACATTTGCATGAAATTGAATTAGATAAATTGCATAACTTTAGCATCAACAAATTTCCATGAAACCAAATAAATGATATATAATATGAAACCTAGTCATATCAAACATATTTGCATACATTAATAAAAAGAACTGAATATTACATGAAATGAAAATTGTGTACCTGAATGCTGTAAACTTTAGAACTTCTTCATCAAGCACTAAACCATGTCTTTCTCACAAGACAGACACCCGGTCCTTTTCTTGTTTAACGAAGAAAGCACTATTCTTTTCCTAGGATTCCTTGAAGCAAAACTTCTCTCTCTCAAAAAAGTTCGGACATAAGAATTTAGATCAAGGTTGTAACTTTCAATTCACATTACTTCCAAGGTATACGCCTTAATTTCACTCAGCCAATCAAACAGTAGTTTCTAAATAAATTCTTAAGACAAACATTTGTTTTATCAGTCAGAATCTCTGAACTGCGTTATATAACTTTTCTATTTGATGAATGCCTATTTGACACGGATTAAAAGTTCAGCTGTCTCTTTCTCAAAACTGTGTTAAGATATTGGGTCAATTTCATTGAATCGGAACACTGGCTCCTTTGACGTTTTAACACTGATAAAGAACAAAAATTTAGAGTAACGGTTGAAATAACCCTTCACAAAGACTACCACAGTCAAAATGTGATAAAATCTTAATGCTCAGTGCAATCAACTTGAAGATTCAATGTTTATTCAAAATTCAATACTGCACATACACATTTCCACATCTTTACCATTTGCCTGTAAAATTTCAAATAAATAAATGTGGACACATAAACAGTTCACAGAAATAATTAAACCTTAATGTGCTAGTCGCGACAATAGTCACGCAGTTGATCGATGTCTCGTACTGCTTGTCGCGACTTAAGTTGCTTTCGAGGTAACCAACAATTTACACATCCTATTACTTCAACTAGCAATGATTGAATATAAAACTATATTTGATTGGTTTAAAAAGGCCCAGAACAAGCATTCTGCTGTACTTTACATTTAACGATGAAGTTTTACAAATACTCGCTTTTAAACACATGGTACTTGTGCAAAGTTAAAATGGCCGACGCTGAATACGATTGTGATTTCTTGCAACAAATACTTGCTTCTGATAATGATGATAATAATGATTTTGAAGAATTTGAGAAAAATGACATTATTGGAGCAAGCAAGGTATTGATGGAAATATCCATGAATGATTTTGAGCCAGGAATTTACGTGGAACTGGAGTCGGATGTACATGCTCGCTTGATGTGAAATGATGGTATGCCTGTCAACCCCCATTCACTGGTAATTCAAAATTAAATGTCGAGATGGTGAATAATGAACCTATGGACTATTGAAGACTTTTTCTTAGATGACGAGTTATTGCATCTGATAGTAGATCAATTAAATCGTAATGCAGATCAGCGAGTTCATGGGGCAGACTTGAAGGAAAACAGTTGCAAGAAGAAATGGCGGCCTGTCACACCTGAGCATCTAAAACTTTTTCGCATTGATATGGCAATGGGTTTGGTACATACGCCTGATCTCGATTCCTACTGGGCTACTGATGATGTGATATCAACCGCATACTTCAGGAAAAAAAAAGTATGGGATAGATATCTAGCTATTCCAAGCAATTTACACCTGTCAGACAATGAGAACAATTAAGGTGACTCTTTACACAAAATCGGCCCAATGATTGAAAAAAAAATGAAGCCTTTGCTGAGGTTTTATATTAGAATAAAAAACAGGTGAAACTTTTTCATGAACATTAATTACTTACTGACTGGGGGGTTTAAACTTACCTCTGACATTCATGGAGTGGATTTTTTCAAAACTATCACCCTTCCTTTACCTGCGATTTTCACAATTGATATACATGTATAACATTGTGACAGACATAACATGTGCATGGTTGGACTACTAAAGAATATAATATTTCTCAGATATATTTAAACTTTTTCGTCAAAAACAAAAATACTGATGAAATACAATTGTAACTTGTCATTTTACCTACATGCAAATATGTTAAACTTACACGTGTCTTGATGCTAATCTTAAAGTTTAGACATCCAACATCATTTTTCATATAGGGTTTGTCTATCAATTGTGTATATTTAATGAAATACATGCAATTTAAAAAATGTGCAGTTTTCTTCTTTTTTCCCTCCAAACAATTCAGCACTGAGGGACCTTGTATTGCAAAACAATGCAGCACTTTAAGGGTTAAGTTTTATGTCATCACAAGAAACTGTAAATTTTCATTAAAGCATGGTATATATATTTACTGTGGGTATAGCTGTGCTGCCAATTCCATAGACTTAAGAATATTTCCACTGAAGAAGATGGTTTTTGATAACTTCACCAGCTCGTAAACCTCAATATTTTCATTTCTGTAATAAAAAATAAATAAAACAAAGCCATCATCTATGAATTTTCACTATATATAATTATGTAAATACAAACTTACAAGAGACACTAAATATGTTTGGAAAATTTATTTATAGCAAAGTCAGCCAGAGATCTGACCATTAATACATAGAAATATTTTGTAGATAGTTCAACTCATCTTGCTATGAATCAGAAAATCATGATATTACCCTCAAGATGAACTGTAGATATATCAAAGAGAACAAAATTTTACCCCTTCACCACCCAAAGGGGCAAGACAAAATGAATAAGGAAAGTATGTAACAATACTATGTGTCACATATGAAGTAGAAGGGTCAGTCAGACATTACACTTCTCCCTCGATAACTCGCACACAAAGGTGTCCCACAAACACAGACCGCACTATAAGCAAGGGTACAAGTTACTGAAGGACCTCCAAAACTCAAAAAGATTTGCTTTGACATCAAGAAAACCGGCAGGGGGAGGAGGGAGGGGAGGGGCAGCTGCGTTAGGGAACTGGGCTGTTCAATAACTGAATCCTCATTTTACAATCACGTCGATAATTTTTAATAATGTGCTATTCTAACGAATCAGTTTGTTATTTTGTTTAAATAACATTTATATTCAAAATGTCCAACATGTTTCAACAACTATCATATGTACGCGAAAAATCTGTATTACGTCATTACTTTTTTCTTTCTTCAGGAGTCCGGTTGCCATAAAAGGTGATTAATAGAATCCTGCCAAAGCAGGAGTCCACAGAGCAAGGAACTAGACTAACTGTTGATACACCACCAATCAAGATTCCTTCTATCAAAGAAAAAAACACCATTCATTTCGTGAGATAATCGTCTTTGTCAAAATTCAATTTCAAATTGTGCAATTAGTACAATACTGATGTTGTGATTTCATTGGAAGTAATAATGAAACTTCTTATTTTCCTTGAGGATATCTCGAAGTGCCAGTTCAAGAATGCTCTAAAGCTCACTTGCCCTCAAAGGTCATTATCTGTGAAAGAGTCAGTTAATATATGGTGATTTATGTTACTTGCACAATAACATTTATAGCAGTGTTTGATTGATCAAAATAAAGTGAGTTGACCCAACATACTGGATTTTAGGTTTCGTAGGATTTTCAAGCCTTTAATCTTTCATTTTATTCCACCTCCTTTATTTGTTTCAAAAGACATAATTAACATGATAATACAAAGGTGGCCAGCTTTTAATTCAGTGCAACAATGTAACAAATACTTCTGCAAGTCAGTTATGAAAACATGCTTGTGGACATAGCTGTTACAGTTAATTGATGCAATTTATGTTTAATTACAAGAGGACATAATGTATTTGCGATGACTACACTTATAAGGAACTAAAAGATAGAAACAGAACAAACACAAATTTCAATTGAAATTTTTAAAATTTAATTTATATTTATTTATTAAAGTACTGCCTCAACTCAGTGTAAGTAACATTTTCATTGATCAAAATTTTCTAAGATATCGTTAATTGTGGTGTACTGGGAGTGTCATTTGGAAAGAAAATGTAAAAAATTGTTTGACCTATTTTTAAATTTGATATTTCATAAGGTTGATTACAATTTCCAGGTTCTATCTACCGTTTTTTATGAGAAAACTATTTTAAAAATGGGATCCACGCCTGACCCAGCATTATAAGTGGGTTTGCAAGTTATCAGGGCCTGAGTTATCGAGGGAGTGGTGTATTAACATTTTAAGAAAAACAAACTAAATCAAAATCTCCTACCCCTTGGCTGTATGGCCCAATCCATAAACATAACATAGGTCAAGTGGTACAAGGAGAAAGAATGTACTGATGTTACAATTTAAATCTGAATAGATACTGGATTAGGGAAAATACAAATAATGAATAAAAATGATGAAAGGGCATTCTACATCTTTTACTCCTTGACTCTAACATGGGATATACATATTATACAGCTCCATGTTGTAAAGGCAACAGTAGTGTTTGGAAACTGCAAGTTAAACACATCATCTGGTTGACAAATGCCTGCCTTAAGAATCGACACTTTGCATGCTGATCACATTAGCATGTTTTATAATTACAATTATATATACCACATTCTGTGCTAAAACACTATATTGCAATTATCTTCACAGCATAATCCTTTTCGGATCATGAAACTACCAGTTGACATATCAAGCAGCCATCTTAATGTATAACAAGTCTGGTGCACTGGCTATAAAAGTATGTTAATTAATGACAGATATAGGTAATCCAGTAGTCTAATAAAAGACCAGTGCAATTAATATCAGCCGATGGTAAAGATTACTTCAAATGCTGACAATGAATGATCATCAAAGTAGGAAACATTACGACACCCATCTATCTCTATACAATTCTTACCCCTATATCATATTGTCCCTGAATCATGCTATCAAGTCCCTGGGACTTTGGCCACTGAGTCCCATCCCAGGATGCACTAATGGGTCCAAGAGGTACATATATAATAAACCTGATACCTCAAGTATATAATACTGTACAGCTATAAACATATCCGTCTAATAGTATAGAATTTTGTTTCCAGAATACAACTCTGAAACTATTCCAAGTATTTCAACCAAATTTGTTACACGTCATGCAAGATGCACAGAAAAGCCCAATACACTAACAATCTAACAATACCTACCTCTGAGCCACCACTAGACTCAATATTCTAACTGCTGTTGAGAAGATGCGGCCTTCTGTTTCTGAAACTAATTTTATAATGTTTTTTACCAGTTCTCTATCTAGTGGAAAGTTAGACTGTGAGCATGTATATATCAAATCCAAAGCTGGCTGCAATAAGGAACATTTAATAGTCTGGCCTCTACAGAAACTCTCTGTGAAATCTCCAAGGATGGACTGTATCCTTTCAATGTGAAACAGCTTCCAGTTTTGTCCATCTTCACTAACTGAACCCACTATCCAAAGGGTCTCTAAACATTTCGTCACCACCTGTTTTAGAAAGAAGCTGCTTTCCCTTTGTAAAAGGTCCCAGGCAGTACTGACAATATCTGAAAGACAGAAACTGTTTTAAGATAAACTGTATCCATGATAGACACCAAAGAGCGAGCTGTCAAGCATAGTAATGACTCAGAAACTATTTCTCCATTTCCAGAAGAAAGAGTATGTCTTCCATTATAGCATGGACCCAGAAACTATGTCTCGATTTTCAGAAAGAGTATATCATCAAGTACAGAACTGCCCCAGAAATTATGGATGGTAATAATATGACCTATCTTGATTGTTGTAATGGGAAGAATTGTATCACATCTAAAATTTCCATCTGAGAAAAAAAAGGAAATTTCAGGCCTAAATTAGGCATTTCCGCTTCTCATCAAATCTCAACTGCCATTTTACTAAATTATTTCTCAAATGACACACCCAGTGTCAGCCATAATTATTGAAAAGAAGGGGATGTCTCTCTTAACAAGGCTCCAAGCAGGTCTAATGTGTTGGTCATTGAATTGATACCAACTTATAAATAGAGTAGCCATTTGAAAACATTTGGTTGAAAAATGTATCTTGAAATATCAGCATTGATTTTTAAAAAGACTGCATGAGAAATATTTCCTCCTTTGTAGTTTTTTTGTACAGTACAAGTATCATTCATCTACAATAAATGATAAAGGGGGACCTTCTCATAATGATTGATAGGTAAATTGCAAGCAACGATGCCATCCCCTATGATTGATATCAATAAGCTTGAGATTTGGGGAATGATTGATGGCAGCCAGCAACTGTTCTACAACATTTATTTGCCAATTTAATACAATGTTTGGTTGAAATTTTAAGTAATTTACTTGCAACCTGGAGCCCAAATTACTGGACATTACTTTGCTAAAATTCAACTAGATCTCTTTATAACATGTGCCTTTAATGAAAACCCCAAAAGTTAAGGTCATAAAATGTTTTTAAGTAGATTTTTCATGCATAAGTCTTGATCCAAAAATTTCAAAACATGTAAATATTAAAATATATAAAAAAAATTATGTATGGGTCAGAAAATCTAATATAATCATCTATATATGAACAAGCCTATCAAATTTAATTCATTAAAAACTGAGTGTTTTTTGTGCAATGTTGCTGAAAAAAACATCTTGTGTAATTGGACTGATGGAGGTTATTTTATCATAAAAACATGTGCATATCATTAATGTTACATTTTCCACAATGCAAAATCAGTTGGAAGCAAGTATAATTGTACTCCTAATACATTCAAATAAAATTATCAAAGCTGAGACGAAAACTAATATGTTTACCCTTTATTGTTCACAAAGAATGATTATTCATCTTATCTTGAGTTTCCACATAAAATCCTTGCAAAGTTTTAAATAAAAGCAGGTACCTTTTCCTCTCTGACAAATCCATTGGTATCCTTCATAAATGGTGAGGAGTCTGCTGTAAGTATGGTACAAAGCACCTGCCAAGTCTGGACAAACAGTTGCCTCCCATTCCTTCATAATTCTTTCATGAGCTTGTATAAGAATTTTGGTAAGGAACGGCTGCAGTTCTGTGAATAGTGTCCCTCTTGCAGCAAGGATGCCAGTGATTCGAAGACAGAGAACAGCCACATTTGTGTCACAGTCTAACAACCTTTGAGTAACTGTCTCTAGAAAGTCTAGAACACCACAGTCTGTCACTATTTTTCTATCAAGTACTGAAGTTAAAAGTTAAAAAGGCAAATTATTTTAAATATTAAAATTAAAAAAGTTCAACTTTAAAATTAAAACAAAGCAAAACTATGAACACATTATTTCTGTTATAATAAATCTAATTCCTAATATTGTTAAAGTGAAAATACTGAAAATATGAACAATTGTTCAAATACTGGTGATTTTTATTCTGCTCAGAAAAAGTGACATACTGGAAGCAATGATGTCATAGAAGTTACAACGGGTAACAGAAAATAAGATTTCAAAAACTTGGCATAAAATGTCTCTCTCTGCTATTTTTATTTTACTGATCAGGCCTGGAAATCTCAAAACTTCTGAGCTTGAGTCTGAGCTGGAGTTTCATTCTCAATCAATCAAAAATAATGTTATGACTGTAAAATTACTTGGCTTATCACAAATTCCAAGCTCAAGAGTTATATGATTCCTGGACCAGTTTGTATGCCTTTCTCAGTGAGTTGCGAGATCCAAATATCTTGAGCGACACAAGATTTTTTGGTCAGTTCTTAACAAACTGAGAAATCAATATGGCTTGAGCCACACCCTATTTTTTTCAGATTTTATTAATAAACAAAAGGATCCAAAGCAAATTCAATTATTGTACAATAATAATGTAACCTTTATGATAATACTCACACAATCCACAATAAACTATTGGCTATCTCACCATATCTTTTCTAATGTTTGAAATAAACAAAATTAATGCATTTCATCTCTTAAATGTATTTGACACAATTCTCATGATACTTTTATCCAAAAAATCTGCATTATCTGTTGCTTTCATTTTAATGTGAACTATTTCTATCAAATCTGAAAGTGAAAGAGCTGACAGATACACAGTAGCTTTACGATATGCCAGTAATATAAAGAAAAATGTGAAATTATTTTGTTATTGCTTTGTCATCATAATTTAACTTGTATAGCGTTTTATTGTGAATATCCTCCACTGTGACTGGTCCAGTAATGTGACGTGTACTTTTTTACCTTTTAAATTATTTCAAAACACAAAATAACCAGGATAAAACAAAGTTTTATCTTTAAATCTTGATATATAAGGTACATTCATAAAATATTATTTTAATATTTAGACAATATGGTGTTACTGCCTTTTGATGAGATTTTTAAAATTAGCTTGAAGTTCACAATACAGAGAAGAGACAGACTAAACACAAAAAGATCAGTTGACCATCAAGTATTCAAAAAGCACTCTAAATGAAAACTAATTAATAAATAATTAACATTAAACAATAGGATTATTTCGAATAATATTCAAAATTGACTTTTACTACTGACATATTTCTTACATTGCAGAAGGGCAAAAATTTATTTTAAACTGACGGATATTTTTCTCTTCTTCAAGCCGTAAGTTAGCTTCAAGTCTATCAGTGTCAAGAAATGGCGCTTAGGTATTGAGGCGGTTGTGACTAAACGTTTTCAGAAAACAAAATTGATTTTTTTTAAGACACGCTGATAATATTTCAGTGGCATAGCATTCCAAGAGTTGCTTCAAGTGAATGATAAGCACATAATTACGTTTGATTCAACCTATTCTACAGACAAAATGAACCACATTTAGCTGAGAGCTTTCAGCCTTCAGGAGCTGAAACGATGTCAAAAGTCAAAACCTTTTCTTGTGTGTGTTAAATTTCATTTTGATTGTAGTTTTCAGCAATAAAATTGCGTGGGTCACCTGTAATATAAACATGATACTAGAAACACTGTCCTCGAAAATGAATAACGTTTCATGTACAATCGTCCTAAGCCATTGATATGAAAGTTTAGAAGTAAAAAAAATTTCAAAGACACATGTCACACCTGTTAATAACTTACAATATGTATCTAAAAAATCAGTTAACTTTAGCAGATAACTGTCATCTTTTATGGTAACATTACAGGATGCAAAAGTGAAGAAAACTTTCTTCAAGGCGTTGATAATATGTTCTTTCTCTGCCATGTTGCGCTAAAGGGAAGTAATTATGTTTTGATATATTGACTACGAAAACGCCGAAAACCGATTTTTTTATTTTTTGTTCGTCGCTCAATCCGGTAATACGTATTCAGTTTTTTTCGGGCGAAATCAATGTTCGTGTTTGATACATAGGGTTCGGTATCCTATGTCAGTATGTTTTTCTTTCTCAAAACATTACCATATTGAGCATGCGTCTCGCGTGTAACTCATATATCTCCCTTTGGTGTGGCATGACTGGTTATTTATATCCACTCTACCTCATCAGGGAAAATAATAATAATTTGAAAAGATATAATAAAATTTTTAAAAATAAGAAACAGAAAACAATACTGTAATATCTTCTTTTGTGTTTGCAAGACAATATTACAATCTTTTTATTTTTAATTCATTATAAATCGTTTAATTCATTCTGGGGTTTTCAATTAAATTTATCAGTAGAAATTTAAAAATATATTTTTCAAGGCATTGAAACACATTTTTAATTAGAAAACATAATAGTACAGAAGCAAAAAATTTAAAACAAGTAGTAATAACTAAACAATACAAATACAACTTGTTAAATGTTTAATCCCTATTAAATCGTCAACCGTGGTGTTAACTATAGCAGAAATTACATTACGTATTGCATTATTCAACGCCCAATCAGTAGGACCACCGGAAAAGCGCACAGAAATAGGTAATTTTATCAACGATCAGAATATCGACGTCATCTTCCTGACAGAAATATGGCTAAAAACATCAGGCAATGAGCCCAAGTGTGCGAATCTAAACACCCAATAGTTACTCCATCAATCGTTCCCCCGCCACTCTCGCGGAGGTGGAATTGCTGTCATTACAAAGAATCCCATGATAAAATATCTTAAATACAACACAACTTTCAGTTTCTGTAACACATCGTTTGAACTAGTCCAAACAACACTCACACTGTAACAAAGATCAGTAAATTCTTTCTGCCTCTACCGCCCTCTTCCTAGTAGAAAAAAACAAGCTGACTGAATCTCTCTTGTTTGAGCAGTTTCTGAATCTCCTGGAGTATGGACATTGTATATGTGGCAACTTGATTATTCTTGGAGATTTCAGCTTAAACCTTGACTGTCCTGGAAACTCGTACACATCAAAACTCCTAGATTCCATTCATGTTTTCATCCTTAAACAGTCAGTAAACCAACTTACCCATGGTCACATTTTAGACTGGATTCTTCATAGACATGATGATAATATTCTACGATCCACCTTGTATCCCACGAACTTGCATCGGATCACCTCTGCATTATATGCCATCTCGGCGTATCAGTCCCTTACCCCTTACCTTTATTTGCTACTAAAGAGAAACCCCCATATGATCAATAGAACCAAACTAATTTAGCCATATTATCACAATACAGTACTAAGATAACGGAGAGTTCCAGCTGCAAAGAGCTCTTCGAGATAACTAACAAACTAATGTCAAGGAACAAATATACACCACTTCCAACTACCTCATTCATTTCCAGCAGATCTTCCCGAAATGTTTACAAATTACTTCAGTGACAAGGTACAAACCATTACAGATAAGCTTGACAACACAATTCAAATTGTCTCGTCGTCACCATACAGTGACAATATAGAATTTCAACGACAAACGTTAGCAGCATTTGAACCTGTCTCCATGGGTTTAGTACGGACAATCGTGATCAAGAGTGCACCAAAGTCATGTGAACTTGATCCAATTCCAACATCACTGCTGTTTGAGTGCTTAGACCCAATATTGCCTTCACTGACTGATGATATTAATACCACTCTCTGAAACTGGGGAATTCCCAATATTTTTCAAAACTGTCATTGTAAAGCCTCTGCTGAAAAAAACAACACTCGATCAAAACAATTTAAAGAACTACCGCCCAGTTTCTAAACTCCCGTTAATATACAAAAGTCTTAGAAAATGTTCTTGTAACCCAACTTGTATCTCATCTGAATTTAAACAGTCTTTTTAGCAATGTACAATCTGCATATCGCCTTTGCCACAGTACTGAAACTACTTTTCTAAAAGTAGTTAATAACATTCTCTCTGCATTGGATAGCGGAGAGATTACATTCATCGCCCTCCTTAATTTGTCTACAGAATTTGACACAATATACCATTATATCTTACTTCACCGTCTCCAGCATGTATTTGGCATTCACAATCCAGCCTTACTGTGGTTTAAGTCCTACTTAATGAGCAGGACACAAATTGTATCTGCAAAAGGAATACACTTTAGCCGTAATTGATTTATGCTGTGGTGTTCCACAGGGGTCTTTTCTTGGATCTGTTCTCTTCATTGTGTACACTCAGCCGCTCTCAAGTGTCATAGATCATCACCCGGTGTCTCAATAATTGTACGCGTATGACACTCAAATATACAAGTCTAGCGACTCAAGTGAAATTGATCCTATCATCCAAGGAGTTGAGAGGTGCATTTCTGATGTGAAATCATGGATGACATGTAACAAGCTGCAGATGAAAGATGACAAAACTGAGGCCATTTTGATCACAACACAAAGACTTTCTCCTTCACATCTTTTTACTTCAAACAATAAATATCAGCAACACCAACATTAAATTCACACTGTCAGTACGATACATAGGTGTTACTCTTTACAGTACTCTCACATTGCACCAACATGTCACGAACATATCCAAGGCTACATATTTTGACCTGAGACGCATCAGCTCCATTCCCAAATATTTTCCGTTGATGACACTAAAACACTTGTGTGTTCAATAGTACTTTCAAGATTGGACTATTGTAGCTCAATAATGTCTGGTTCGTCACAATATCTACTCCATAAACTTCAAAAAGTTCAAAACACAATTGCTCGTATCATCTATAGAGTACCACGACCAGAGCTAACCTCCCCCGCTGCTCTGTACCTTACACTGGTTATCCATTTGATCCAGAAGCAAACACAAAATTTGTTCTCTGTGCTACGTTTCACGTGCGGACTCCAGTCCAACATACCTATCTGGCCTCATCCATGTGTACACACAAGCAAGATACTAGCGCTCCTCTTCTGACAATCGTATACTCATTATTCCCACTATGAAAACGAAGTCGTATGGACAACGTTTTTTTGCATACCAGGGTCCAGCAATGTGAAAAGAATTGACCATTGAAATTAGACACAAAGTCACGGTGATCCCTTTCAAGAGTGCTCTTAAAACGCACCTCTTTCGACTGCAAAAATAAACTTAAAGACCTAATAATGTTTCCTACCTTAAATATTTTTATCATATTTTATGTTTTCTAATTATATGGTGTTTGTTTTTGTTTTCTGTTGTTTTTTTTAGTCATATCATTATAGATGCTGCAAAGCGCAAAGAGCCTCTAAAGAATATGCGCTATACAAAGTCCTCATTATTATTATTTATTATTTAAAATATAAAATAAAAACAAACAAAAAAAAAAAAATCATTAAAATTATTATTTTTGTGAATTCACAAAAATCTGTGTTTTGTGTTTAATTGATATGTTTCCTGATATTTTTCTTAGAACATTCATAATTTGTCTAAAATTCAGTTTTGTTTATATTTCGAAATTTGCATTTAATAAATTTCTTATTAAGTTTATTTTAAATTTGTTATTATTTTGAATTTGTTTTAAGTGTCTCTGTATGTTTTTGAATTAATTAATTATTTTAATTACTTTACAAGCACTGCAATTAATTTACTTTAAATATTTTATATATGCTTTAATTCTGTTGGTATTATTAATAAACATTTGTAATACTTTTAATTTTTTAATTTGTTTTCACAGATTTATGTAACATTTGTAAACATCTTCAATTTTGTAATTCTTTGAATATTTTTGTAAAACTGTGCAAATTTTGGTAAAGTTTTACATTTTGTTCACAATTTTTTAATTTGTCAAATATTTGGACAATTCTAAACAATTTATCGACCATTGTTATTGTTTCTAAATCTGATATGTTTTGGCGCAGATTTAAAATGAAATCAAATAATTTTTCATTTTTATCTTAGTATGAGCTAAAGTTAGCGTCAACTTCGGAATTTTAACATAACTTTAAGTCAAGGTCATTTTAATAAAATATTCAGGAGTATTTTTAATCTCAGCCGAAAAAATGTCAGTTCAGTCATTTTGGTATTACATTTAATCTGGACGATATTCTTTATATGGTATTCCGGGTTTTGATTTAGCTTCAACAATTTCCTAATCAGTTCTGAAAAAATTAGCACCAGAGTTAGTATAGACTATTCTAACAATAATAACCGTTTTGACCTTTTGTTGTCTCTAATTTCGGTTTCATGTATGTATGTATGTATGTATGTATGTATGTATGTATGTATGTATGTATGTGTGTGTGTGTGTGTGTGTGTGTGTGTGTGTGTGTGTGTGTGTGTGTGTGAATCGTCCAACATCTTTATGAAAACAACATCGTACAAATCGGTGTAAACATTAAATATTAGCCAAAGTATAATATTAAAAGCATAACAATAAAAATGCTAAAATTCAATCAAAATATTCTAAATTTATATCATTATCTTGACTATCGATCCCTTCAAATTGTCTGCATCAATAACTCCCGATCACCACGAGACTCGAAGCCAAACATCGAGTTGTGATCCGGGTTTTCTCACGCTGACACAATGGAGTGATCAAGCAATCAATATAATTATTATCGCAATGATTTTTGTATTAAATATCTATAAATTTTCACATAATTAAATTAAATCCCTAAACGTAGCTGAAAATATCTCTGATAGAAATTTAATATTATATTATAAACTGAATTGCATTTTGATTAGCTAATATGCAAATGAGTATCAGTATAATATACGAAGCATTTGACACAAAGTTATTCGATACATCCATGCTGCAGATCCATACACACGATTTGCAGTTTTTGTGCAGTTGTCAAATTTTGAATCCCAGAAGATATTACCGGCTGGCTGACATAAAGTTTCTTAAGAGCACGTTGATAGTGTTTGAGCTGTTTCTGGTCGAACTTTGAGAGGGGCTGCAGTGGGGTCGTTGCATCGGAATTACCATATTATTTAAGAGTTACTTGAAGGGTGACTTGTCAAATTGTTGGAACTTGGCAATATATATATATATATATATATATATATATATATATATATATATATATATATATATATATATATATATATATATATATATATATATATGTTAGAGAGAAATACTATTTATTTCCTTTTATATTTCAGATTATGCTATGGCATAGCAGTTGACGCTTGCTCTCTTATATCCAGGAAGTCGCAAAACAAATAAAAAAGAAGTTCCAATCTCATCTGAGAGTATGGTGATGCGGAATCGCTAAACTAGGCCGATAAATTAGCCCCTCCCCCGCTATGACATTGATTTCGATTTAGAAGCTAATATCACCTATTGTTAAAACATGCCAAGTTTGACTGCACACATCGGTCTACATTTTGTACACTGACCATTATTTGTCGCGGCTGTGAAGTTAGCGTTGGCTGAAGGGTTCTTTCGGTGGCATGTACATTATATTTCCGGAGCAAATCCTATGTTTGGTGACTTATAAATCCACGTGGAATAGCACACCCATCTGTCATGTGATCATTTTGAATTTCGCGTTAGTTATGGTTGTTACCAATTAACGGTAGGTGTCTAAGGTATACGCAGGTTTGTTACATAACGATTTTTCATTCAGCAGTATTCCAAATTTGATTGAAAAGGTGTAATCAGACCCCCGTATCGTCCATCAGTATCAATACAGATTTGGGGTTTGATTTATCTAATTATCACTAAACAACAACATAGTTTTCATTCCCTGGGAATATGGTGGTAAAATATTTCTAGCTCTTTTCTGAGTATAAAATTGTTTTCAACAAATTAAGGTAATACACGCAAAATCCTTGAAGCATGTGGTAGGAACTTTAGCATTGCATAAGTCTAGGTCATTATTTAAAAATATATTATTCTGGAATTTTCGTAGATTCCTGTAAATACCTCGTAATTTTCTTAATTGTAAAAAATTACTTTTACTTTCAAAAATTTTAATAAAATGTTCCAAATTTCTGTTTTTCACTCAGCTGCATTTGTGTCCATTTCGGAATTTAAATATTGGTCTTTGCCATATTAATTTAAAAAAAACGTTTTAATGTTGATTTGTTTTTTTAGTAGCAATTTTATTTTCTGCCACTTTATTAAAATATTCCACATTCTTACCATTCTAAGCTATATTCCATTTGGATTTGGACTTTTAGTACGGCTGTGGCGTGTTGCGGGATTCGTTATGCCGCCACTGTGGTAGGTGTGTTATGGTTGGGGTGTGGCGCTCCTAATATTTTATTTATTACAGAAGTTCCACCCATCCTCGATTTTGTAGAAAGTGAAATGAGAGAGAGAGAGAGAGAGAGAGAGAGAGAGAGAGAGAGAGAGAGAGAGAGAGAGAGAGAGAAGGAGGTGGTGTAAAGTTCCGAGCCCCCATGCAGCAATGGCGACTTGTAAATTATTGCGTCCACAGACAGATGAAATTCGAAATGAATAACAATTTAATAGAATTCAATATTCAAATGATAATAATTTATCAATCACTCTTCCACCTCTCAACCAAGTGATAGCATATAGATTTTCCGCCTCTCCTTGTTTCCTACTCATCTGCATCTCTTCTATCAAGCCAAATCTTTCCGACTTCTCCTTCTCCAATTCCTAATCATCGACTCCTTTTCCGACTAGCATTCGATTCACAATCAAGTTCTCCATTGGTCTTTATTCCGTGTTCCTCCTAGAGACTCGGGACAAATAACTATACCGGAAGTTTTTACCCTAACAGCTTCCTGTGAAAACACAAGGACGTTATCATATTTCCTTAGCCATCTCGTCTCACACTATCCAATAATCAATCATCAGATAAAGGCTATTACATTTTTTTTTCGATCTCGCATTCGTTCACATCGAAATAGCCATACGTTCTTGTATGGTAAACAACGTCGTAATACAAACACGGTATCAGCTACTTATGATACAGACATCGATGAATATTTGCACTATTCTCCAAAGAAATACCCAAATAGTAACTTACAATATTAATTCTGACCACGAGCTAGCAATCTACATAATTATTTACATACTCATAGCTCATTTCTCAATTATGAATGTAAATGAAACAATACAAAGGTAATTCTACGTACTAACGATTCTAGTAATGAAATATACATACTGCACATGATTAGAATTAAAATGACGTAATATGCTGCAACAATCTAACAAACAAATTATTGACCATTACGAAGCTTTGTCTTAGAATTTCCCGAGTTTCCACGCCAAAATGCAAGTGGCTTCCCAAGATTCTTGTTTTATAACTTTCCAGCCCGATGTTTGGGCAAAGACTAAGGTCCTAGCTCGAAAATACTAAATTAAATTCAGACTGAAATGGTGACCACACCCTCTCTCTCATTTCCGATTGGATGTCGATTCTACCATATTCTTTTCAACTTAGTAGACAATGACCCCGGCTGTATGTCAACGTGGTGAGATTTACGACGCATGTTAGGGTCCTTTGCTTTTAAACAAGCTTCTAACGTCCACGTGCGACTTTTCGCACCTAAAATAGCTGGGTTATCGTATCATTACGAATAGGATCTGCTATAACTGCGTTGTCTAACATATATACAAGGCTTCTAAACATTTCTTTATTCCCCTGACTTCCGGGCAGGGGAACTTGACAAAGGCCTTAAATCTCGCTTAAATGGCAACGAGGTTGCACATATGTGCTTTACCATGTTCAAGTAGTCCTACTTCAACAATATGACCTCAAAACTGTAGCCCTTTAGAATTTCACCGAGCCAAAAGAAATTTCATATTAAGAGTGTGGGCACCCTAGCGGCTTTATATCATCAGCCCACGTTATTCCATTCTCCATAGACTAAATAGTGGTACACAATGTTAAACCTATTGACATTTGTACCATGAAATTTCCATTGCGATCAAATTGGCCTACAATGTTAAACATATGCAAGTTTGCTTTTACATTAGATTTACCTTCCACCAGAGTGACAAACAATGTGAAACTGTTATCGAACCCCAAAGTACCTTTCTAACCTTAAATGCCCATAAACCCCCATCGTGCCCTCAAAAGTTAATCATAGTGACGTTTTTTTAATTTAATTTTCATAAGACCCCGTACTAGCCCAATCCATGACCCCCGGAGGGTGGACTTTCTATAGTCCTACAATGTAAGTCGTATCACGTGTTATTTATGTTTAATTGCTACGTCTTACTACCCAAATAACGACCTTGTATTACGTGATCCGATGTCTGTTGACATCGGAACGAGTAAAGTATTAGGAATATCTAACACAAATGGCAGCCCATCTCAACACTCTTCCATAAATTGATATGTAATTAATGTATTTACTGCACTGTTTTTATCCTGGTGGAATCAAAATCGGACATAAGCAAATGGATGCATTTTCATGTCCCGTTGACATACATTTGAATTTGGTGAAATGCAACGGTTACTGAGTTATGCAAAAGTGTGTTCAAGTAGGTTCATGTGGGGATATATCTCTTGGACGAAATGAAACGTTGCTTACAGTTCCGATAGGCATGATATATTTTTTTATTTCTTTCATTAAAGAATAATATTTCGACTTAACCCGATTTTGGAATTCCCGCCTTTCATGGCTTTCCAGTCAATTGAAATGTAGGCAAACAATACTTGATAACAGGTCGATTTATTTTGTGAGAATTTGAATTTATTAGAGAAAAGACATCAGAGTAAGTAAAGTCTGACTAAAACATTATGACTTTGCTTTGTAAAAAAGCGTCGTTATTATTTGCCAGTTGTGTGAGATATTCCTGAATATTTGACTTTCGTTACGATGTTAGTCGACATCAGATCACGCTACACAGCGCCGTTAGGCTGTAAGATTCAGACGCCCAAAACATAAATATCACGGTCGAGGTCTTACGTGTCGGACTGGACTTGCTGATAAAATTACATAGTGCTGTTTCAACCCCGTATTATTCAGAAATATGCCGGGGATCCGTTTAAGTTGTTTACAATTTACCTATCTTTATTCAGGCATTCGACTTTTTATGCTTCCACAAAGTTTGTCTTACGATCACATCATTATGGATTGTCAGTCCATTTTCCCACTCTATCACTCACCATGGCCATGATTGCGCCATCATACAATGCAAGTGCAAAGAGATGAATAGCATAATACCCTCTTACTGGTCAACTAAAAACTATGTACTGCACCTACTGGTTTTCAGTCAACCAATTAGAGGGCAATGCGATGCCATGTTGAGCGGTAGCGTGGGAAAATGGTCTGAGATAAACGTAAGTGCTAAAGATATTCCTATATGCCAGGTATAGCCAGATATATTGGTGTCACCTTTTAAATAGGAGAAATGGGATGACCTCACATATATTTTTTTTATATCGTAAATATAAATACTAGAATATAAGTAAATTGTAAGCAATTATACGAATCTCTCTCTCTCTCTCTCTCTCTCTCTCTCTCTCTCTCTCTCTCTCTCTCTCTCTCTCTCTCTCTGACGCAGAAGACAAGCGTGAACAAGTATGGTGCGGTAAGTTAAAGAAACTGGACATGCGCTTGAAAGATCTATGGATTCCCTTCTCCAGGACAACGACACAAATGTAGAACAATTACAAACACAATGGCGTAAAAAAAACTATGCATTTTCCTGAAAAAGGGCAAAATCCTATACAGTTTCCACTGCGGTAAATCATATGTTCTAATTTGCATAAAGACTGTTTTGTTGCAACACGTGACCAAGCGTTTAACTGATTGAAACAAAGGATTCTACTAGTTTACAACAATCATGTGCATAACCCATAATCAAATCTGGAACATCGAAACCATAAGAGAAAGGAAATTGATTAACCTCCTCAGAACTCTCAGACGATTTTTTCTTTGTTGTTTTGGGGTGGTGGGGTGGATGTAGGAAGTGGAATACATTTCAACATTAAAAGTTTAAACGATTGTCGCCCGTCTTCCGTTTTGTGACCTTGTCCATTAACCTTTTAGCCATTAAGTAAAATGCTTAATGTGTGATATTCCATACAATTCACCAATTAAATGAAGAAAGAGTGTCATTAAAATTAATCAAATGTGTAGATCTCTACAACATATACAACAAATCTCTTCTGTTTCATATGCAGAACAGATGGTACAAGAATACAATTTGTTGACATTTATTGCTAATTAGGAAAGATATTAAAGAAGGAATATGACGTACGTTGATACGTAAAAATAGGACATAGGTCTTTCTGCTATCAAAAAGATGTATATATAGAAAGAGCGACTTCTGCTTCATCGATTAACGGGGAATTCAAGTCTAGTTTTAATGCATACATTTTAAGTACCGTGTAGTCGCATATCACAAACTGTTACATTGCTTCATTAAACAATTATAATGAATTGACTGACGTATTCATTTTCAATGTAATTTTGTTTGTCAGTACATAGCTGGATTCATAATACCCGTCCCAGGAAGTCTATTATTAAATTAAAAAAATGTCTTTAATGGCGTTTTCACCATTTTAGTACCGTACATATTCCATTGTACCGATTCATGTGGAGATTAAATTTTTCCTTACTAAACAGTCAGAACTTTGAGGAATATAAGCCGTTAATAGCAGAGATCGATGATAACTCCATTAACTTTGCAACCTTATTATGGCTGTTAAGTATGGTCGGGTAGCGAAATTTTGACGGGTACCTGGCAGGAAACTTCAAGACGGATCAAATTTCTTCCCTCCCATTCTGTCATGTTTCCTAACCTCCTCTCTCACCCCCATTTTGTTCAGCCATTAAACAATGTTTGTGTTTGTAATTTTTTTAAAAAGGTTATAATCGACAACAGGGATGAGTGAAGGGAGGCAACCCCGCAAGATCAATATTTTTATCTTAATAACCTGCCGGGTCGGGTAGTGCAAGATCCGGCCGGCGCCAGGTACCAGTCTATCTCTACTATTGCGCACTGGGCTGGGGGTCATTAGTGTGCTGCTTAACTTTTATAAAAGAGATGTATTTGTCTTTATCCATTTCTGTTAAATTATCGTGTATCTAGGTTGGTCTGTACTTCATACCCGCCTCCTCCCCCCCCCCCCAAAAAAAAAAAAGAAACCAACAAACTTTTCTCTAGAGATTTAAGGGCGGGTATAAAATAATGACATTATTGTACATTATATACTCAATTCAGATTTAGTTTTTAAACTAGATCTGTCATTTCCCAATAGTAAAAAGAAACAGCAGCAAATGCGCCGTGAAAATTGCGTGCGATATACTAATCAAGTGTCTATCGATGATATCCCATGACACAAGGTGTGCAATAAATGAGATTAATTTGAATTAGCAGGTACAATAAATCTTGGTGGGAGGTTGGTCATCTATCAGTGCTAAATGTAGCCATGTGTAAATATATTTTATAACAGACTTATTAAATTTAATAAAGGTCTGATAACAGTAAATAGGTTTTGGAGCATGAAAATAACATGAATGTTTTTATTGTTTTGATGGTCTCTGTTGAGCTACGCTGTGCAATAAGTAAGTCTGCATGTGTGTGTGTGTGTGTGTGTGTGTGTGTGTGTGTGTGTGTGTGTAAAGTTTAAACATTACATGACCACATTTGCATGTGTTAAGGATATGATGAAAATGCACCACAATGCAGTGACGATATTTACGATACACCATGAGCACACGTGTTTGATTTGGATTTTTAACGTCGCTTAACAATTTTTCAGTCATATCGATACCATGTCTGCAGTGTGGCAGTTTATAGGGATTCTAGCACCTGCGCATCTGCCGCAGACGTGTTGCACGATGTCCCACCCAGTCACATTATCCTGACACCATGCCGACGAGTCCTAACAATAACCTCTTAATGCTGAGCTCCTAGCGAGGTATTCTTTTTGTACCATTTGTAAAAGTCTTTAATATGACTCGGCCGTGGTTCGGTCCTCGATTTCCCGTATCCGAGGCGGACGTTCTAACCACTAGACCACTCGAGCAGTCACATGAGCACATGAACATAACGGCTGATGTGTAAACTCATTGGCGCCCACATACATTTTTTTCTGGTGGTGGGTGGGTGTGGGAAACCATGACATGAGGGGGAGGGGGAACCAAATTTAAAGGGATATATTTATATATTGCACAACAGAGTTTTTCCAAAATGGATGGGGGACTGACACATACCTTGAAGCCCCTCTCCTGAGGACGCCTATGGTTACGTTTACAAGACATTGACATATGTGTGACTGTCCTACCGCTTTCACGCGGTCGTAAATCATACATCGTATTCAGGGTTACCTATGTAACCATTCAGTGAATGAGGTTACCTGTTAATTGAAGTGTTTTTAAAAACTCAGATTATATTTCATTTTCTTACTAAAAATTTGTAACATTTATACGGAATGTGATTAGGAACATATGATAATATAAACAATTGATTAACTTAATAAAACTCAAATTCAGTGTATCATAATTTCATGTATTTTGTCTGAATATGTGTATGGTTGCACTCAACGTATATTTTTTCAAGTGCATAAGGTATGTTCCTTTTAACTTAGATATAACCTTAAGGAAAGGCTTTTGAAACAACCAGTACACAGAGTAACCAGATAGCAGACAATGTGATATTGTGATAACGTAGCTTGACAGTGGTAATGTCCTCACAAACAAACTACATTAGTTGTGTAACAAGGTAAGTTGTTAACTACAGTTGAACCTTCAAACTCAAACAGTTCGTTTGAGAAGAATATGAAACCAGCATGACTATCATTGGGAGTAAACCACCGTACGCCAATGTATGTTGATGGAGATGGACTCGCGTTGAAAGCACGCAGAAGAATATCAGTGGTACGGGAGAATAATGAAACGAAATGGGTACCAATTCCATGCGGACGAAAAGTGTGACTGTAATTAAAGGCGAGGAATCACTGACGAAAATTTCAAGTTCGAGAATGCCGAAGTTAATGTCGCCGCACCTCAGGAAGAGAAAAAGCAATGCTTCCAGTGTTGACGTTTTGGATATACGCGGAGTTTACTCGAATAGAAGATATTCTTTGATACTGGACGTTAGTGGTAGAAATAGCGATTTTTCGAATGAAATAAAGGCTGACAAAAGAGGACCAAATCCACGTAAAAGATATTCTCTTGAACCAAACTTTAACAAAATATATAGCTACATTTCAAATAATCCTACGACTGGCAGAAGAGGATCCATTGTAAATTTACGAGCCGGAAGTGTAAGTAGATTTTTATTATTATTATTTACTACTACTACTACTACTACTACTACTACTACTACTACTACTACTACTAATAATAATAATAATAATAATAATAATATTGTTATTATTGTTCTTTTTGAGCAAAGATGACTTTTCAAAAGGCAAGTATGACCAAAAGAAGCAATAAAGACGTGCTTGTTTTAAAAATATATAAAACAACATTTGAACTGGCATATGTGAATTCTAACCATCCTTGCCTTAAATCAACAAAATGTTGGTGCGTTAAAAGTCCAGTACAATTACGGCACAAAGTTAGCAATCAAAATAAACGCAGTTTTAGTTGAATCGATCAATTAACCGGTCAGTATATTGATAGACAGATTTTGCACTCTGTATCATAATTAAAATTGCGCATACACCTAAACGTATCTTAAGTATAATGGCTAATAGTAAATATATAATAATCTTGCATGAGTACTTGTGTCGACTTAAACGTATGAAACAAGCGAAAATATTTATCATTTGTGTGGGCCTTGGGGAGAAACAGATTAAAATTACTCGTATACCTCATTTGTGACGTCATGATGATTTATTACACGTTACATGTATAAAGTGGTCATGTTAAAATTAATAGCAATAGTCACGTGATACTAACATTTGTGCGCTTCTGTCTTAAATAACCAATGCTAAATATGCTATTTCATTACCACAACATATGTATATATTATATAATATAAACGTTATTCCTTGGTTAAAGAAAGTAATATGATAAACGAGCGAGAAGCGCGTGCTTGTTTGCAAGGACGACGAGCAGTTTGCCATCTTGCAGCGTTTTTCTAACGGATGATAATGCTCGGTTTTATCTGCACATTGGACTAAATACTGACCGATAATTGTCTCTAATCGAAAATAGACGATGTACGGAACGCAAAAACGAAACAGGCATTATATTCACAGTGTTCAGAAAAAAAGTCGTTTTATAACCGTTGTTTATTATTTTTTTCTTACGCTCCATCGAAGCGAATTGGAATTAAAATTCAAAATTTAACGTCTTGTATTCATAATCAGGTATTTTCTCATGACTATAGAGTTTAACAGGCTTTGACATTTTTCAACCCCCTCCACATAAACAAAAATATAATAATGATAACGCGCGTTTTCAAGCTTGGAATACAATCATTTGAAAAGTTTAATTTTAAAGTTTACAAAAGACATATAAACTAATAGGAAAAAGATGTACAAAGTAAATAAATAAATTGCTATTAAGCATACCAAATTTTTAAATGCATCGCTTGAGGGACTGGAGAATTGAGTACATTTAGTGTTCACTAAAAACTAATGAGGGACAAGATTCCATCGACCGTTTAGACTGATTCAACCCTCTTGTATGTCGCTAGGTGCAGTTAAGTGTACTTTTGGATTTCTAGACTGATTTATGCTTCGGAGAGCTTTGCAAAATGCTAACACATGGAATGAAAGAAGTCCATAACACCGATATGCCTTCAGGAGGGTTAATATGCGAACAAGTTCCATTTCGATTGAAAGGAGAAGGATCACATTGTACATGTCAATAGTATTTACAACTTTGCGAATCGTTTCTCATCGAATTAATTACCACCAGACATGATGACTATCTAGAGATGGGAAAAGCAAAGAGGTTTGTAATCTTATACTTATTTTATTTGTGGTGATTGTCATCGTGTAACCGGTCTTTATTGCTATTTTAACTATTATAATATTTTAAATAAATTATCACAACGACTTGATTGACATTTTCATTTCAGTGTTATTGTGCACATAAGCATGGAGTTTAATTTCAAAATTACCATCACAGGAAGTGTCTTATATTTAAATTGCACTGTGTTTAACTACTTTAGTGCCAGTAAGATAAAAATGTATAGGAACACAAAGATATTTGTTTCTTAATTTGTAGGATATAGTGAAAAGGCAAAAGGATGGGTGATGGCTAATGAGAATATTTGATTAACCTCCATCAAAGTAATTAATATCATTATTCAGTGACCAGTAGTGAACACAGTTCACAGCTGTGCGGTCAACCAGACTAAATACAAGCTACAACTACAGAAGAGTTTCGATGATTTGTTATTTTGTTTTACAAAGAGAGTCATGTTTCGTTGTAGTAAATAATTACTATGCTACATTACCAGGTCTTTTCTCAACATTGTAGATAACGTTCCATGCATAAGTTTGATCTCTACTTAATTGCCTACGAAATTGCCTTTGCAGGTTGGCCATTTATTATGGGACATGTCTTTATATTGATACCTTAAATGTTTATAGAATGTGTCAGGTTAACTGGTTTCGATTCGTACTTAAGAAAGGTGTCATAAAAAACTCGTGAAAAGATAAAGATTTCTTCTCAACCCATGACATTTTAATCTGACAGAAGTTCAACAATTATTTATATGTTAGAAGTAGTCGCATTATCGTTTGATGGATATCATTCATTAAAGGTACATATATTCAGGTACAAAAATAAGCGACCGCCGATATTTTCATCCACACCCATCTTTCAATATTTAAAAGGTGATAAAGAATAAAATAAAGACGTTTTTGTGTTTAAGTGTTTCGTAGTGAGACGGAATACACTATAACATGCAGTCTCTTAGGGTAACTATAACAATCATTATTTTGTGTTTCGATGTGACTAAAAAGATCAAACTTTGACAAATGGATTTTTGACACAGTAAGGACACACAATCATTCATTTAAAGTTTGAACGTATCGAAACGTTTACAAGACTCTGATTATATATTCACCCTTATTCATGATTTATAAATCATAAACAAAAGCATATATGTGGTTATCCAATAAAGATAAAATGTAGCACGAAATATTTACGTTAAGCACTTTTAAATCATAGCAATTACAAACAGTGTGCGTAGATAATTAAAACAAACACCTGAAGTTTTCATTTGTACTTAATTAACTTTATCATGAGGCAAAGATAGTTACACATAATTTATTGTATCTTTTTTAAATAAGAATTTTAATAGGAAACATTTCAAGATCATTTTAAAAAATCATCTTTTTGAGGAGGTTTTCGTTCAAGCAATATCTAAAAAATAGACTAATTGATATTGTGAATGTTAATTGTAGAGATGTCCCTGAGATTTGACAGTAGCTCCCTTGTAAAACACAACCCAGAGTAACCACATAAGTTTGAAGTAGACATGCAAGAATTAGGAAGTCTTTAGAAAGAAAACCATCAGCTCATCCAGACGTTGTTTTTCAAAACAAAAAATCAAATAAGAATCAAACAATGGAAAATAAGTGCAAATGACAAATATGAAGGGAACTCTTTGTTACAGTAATATACATATTCAAATGATAGAGTTAAAGTCTGAGTATATGTAGCTCACCAATTTGGGAGAACTCCGTTTTTAACGCAATTAGTCTAACACAGTAATTTATATATTTCCTATTAGAAGGCGCTGCATTTGTGACGAGTAAAGGGCACGTCTGGTCACAGTCGTGTTATAGCTGCCAGGTTTATTGTGTGTGTGTGTGTGTGTATGTGTGTGTGCGTGTGCACTAGTTTTGAATGTTCTAGTTAGTGCGCTTACCGCGGTTTCACTCGCAAATTATAAATAAAATACGAGACATTATGTAAAGAATGAGCCTAGGTACTATACCAATTCATTTAATTGATCCTACATACATTCATTAAAACATGCATTTTGTCACGTGTTGTAACTGACGTACGAGCACACAACTTAAGCATGTAAAATGAACATGTTCTATCCTTGTTCAATCTTTTCATCGTGTTTGTGAAATATGATTTAACATACTCACACTAACCAATAATTTTTAAAGATAAATGGCAATAATAATATTTTTGTCCTTAAACGAACGTACTTGTTTCTAAATTAGCACTTTTTGAAAGTCACTCTTGAATGGATTTTGTAAATTATGTTTGAAAAGGAATTGATTTACCTTTTGAAAATATGTACAATTCTTAAGTACTTGTTTTGTCTTATTCAGTAGCCATCTTAATAAATAAAATATAATATAATTAATAAATACTAACTATGGAAACAATGCAGACTTGCATAAAACGTGTTCATCTCGTGTGTTTTCATCAGTTATGACATTTCGAAGTGACCGAAAAAGGTGCATTCAGTTTGTCACCGAGTACCTGGATAAACCCAGTATGGCGCCGCCTGTGATAATTAAATATCGACCTTATATCTTCATTATTGGAATAGTTACACCTTTGAAAATTAATGAGTTAGGTTAGAATTCAACGAGGATTAACATAGGATAAGAAGGTTAAAAGGCGGATTTTATTCCATGTAATTAAGCAAGCCGTTGCAGTTAATTAACATTCCTTTATGATACGTTCTACAAATCAATCGTTTCCGGGATGGAAATTAGAGTTTTTTTTTTGCGACATAAATAAAACTTTTGACTGATTGTGGCATGAATGACTTCTTCACAAACTGAAAGTTAATTGTGCTCTCAAATGACCGCTCATGGCACAAATAAATAGACGATATAAACGAAAGGCATGGTGAATAATGAATGTAACGCGTAAACTCAAATCACACCTTGGCAAAAAGTCTGTAGAAAATATATTTACGTCTTTTATACGACCCATTCTGGAATATGATAATGTGATTTGGGACAAAGCAGATTACTCGAGATAAGTAAACTCATAAGAAAATGAGGCAACCAGAATTGTGACTGGTGCAAGTTTTTATTGAAGCAATACGCCGAGAAATAGGATGAGAAAATATATATATATATATATATATATATATATATATATATATATATATATTGCTTTAGATAATGGAAGGATTACAGTCAATCACCATCCTCTATTTGTCTGCAGCATTTAAAACTATACCATGATATCTTACTTCACCGTCTCCAGCATGTATTTGGCATTCACAATACAACCTTACTATGGTTCAAGTCCTACTTAGTCAACATGACAACAATTGTTTCTGCAAATGAAATACACTCCAGCCCAATTGATTTATGTTGTGGTGTTCCACATAGGTTTGTTATTGGATTTGTTTGCTGCATTCTATACATTCATCCACTCTCAAGTATCATATATAATTATCCAGATTATCATCAATTGTACGCTGATGACATCCAAATATAAATTTCTAGCCATCCAACTGAAGTTGATGCTACCATCCAAGGAGTAGAGTGATGTAACTGAGGCCATTCTGATCGCAACATAAAGACTTCCTCATTTGCATCTCTTAGTTCAAACAATAATATCAGCAACACCAACATTAAATTTATACAGTCAGTACGAAACCTAGGTATTACTCGTGACAGTACTCTCACATTGTAGGAACATTCCATGAACATATGCAAGGCTGCATATTTTGACCTGAGACGCATCAGCTCCATTTGCAAATATCTTTTAGTTGATGCCACTAAACCATTCGTTTGTTCATTAGTATTTACAAGACTGGAATATTGCAATTCAATTCAGTCTGGTTCGTCGTAATATCTACTCCAGAAATTTCAAAACGTTCAAAACACAGCTGCTCGGATCATCCTTAGAGTACCACGATCATCACACCTTCCCGATGCTCTGTACCTTACACTCGCCATCCATTCAATCCAGAATAAAACACAATTGCTTGTTTCTGTGCTATGTTTCACTGACGGACTCCAGTCCAACATACATATCTGGCCTGTCCTATGTGTACACACCAGCAAGATACTTGCGCTCCTCTTCTGACAATCGTATTCTCATTATTCGCACTATGAAAACGAAGTAATATGGACAACATTCTTTTGAATAGTCGGACACAACGTGAAATAAATTGCCCATTGAAATAAAACACAAAGACACAGTGATTCCACAAATTGTGCATAAACCGTCCAAGTTTTGCGCCAAAAAAAGTGAATATTTGTTGTAGAATGTGAGCGAGACCTAAGCAGAACGTGGTGAGTTCCGCTCTGTGCTTCGATTTAGGCCTTTTTATCCAACAGTACAAATGATATAATCTATCTAATATATACCCAAAGAGAACAAGACAATAATCTGTTATCATTGCTATTGTTAGTTTGATATTAGTCGTTGAAAAGATAAGGGGTGAATGATTCACAGTGATTTCACCATGAAAGGAATGATGCGTTTTACTCAAACAGTAAAAAATGTAGTTTTTTACTCGGATAGTAATATGTATTCACTCAAGTAGTGAAATTATGTAAGCAAAGAGGAACAGATATACAAATTATCTTTACAGTCCCCGAAACACGCTGGGTTTTACGATCCACGAAAATTAGCCCTCTGCTAAAAGATTACATGTATGGAGTTATACGCTCCGTCACCAACACACTCGGCTACCAGTCACACTGGCCAATCATGCCCTCATTATTCCAGGTTAGACAATCAAGCAATCAGTGCCCACCAATCGCGGTCAGCAACGCCCGATCACCTGCTACTCTACGAGCAACACCATTGAGCTCTACGGCTTAAATGGTTCTGCTTCACAGCTGATATAGTCAACTTCTATGGTTATCTTTGGAACTGATACCACGTTGTCTCCGATCACTCTGGTCAGCTCTACAGATGATTACACCGGTCAGATATCACTCCGTTCAGATATCACCCCGGTCATTCTGGGCACCATGGTCGTCCTGGTCACACTGGTCAGCTCCACAGCTGATCACACTAGTAAGATATCACTCCAGTCTTTATGATCAGCTGTACAGCTGAAAATGTGCAAGTCCTTAAAGTAGACTGCTCACAGACAAGACGTTACCTAATGTAAGGATTTTTACCTACGGTGAGGCATTTATAGTATAGGTTCTTCACATCGAATGCACTTTACACGTGCGGCATAGGATCAACCGAACTCACTATTTCAAAATATTATAAAATAAATATAAAATTCACCCTTGGGTATCGTTTTACACAGAAAAGACACCCGAATACGTGTATTTAATAAATAAAAGGATTTTTACAAATCATTGACAATACCTTCGCCCTTATAAAAAGTGGTAACACTTAGAAAAATCACGGAATGGGAACACAAGCAATTGTTACAATATTTAATTTCAAATACTTAACGAAAAGGATCTGTTAATTGCACCCTACTTACACAATCAGCTCCGGTATGTGCTGATCCTCGAATCTCCTCGATTCGGAAACTATACGATTGCTAAGACAACACCCAACGTATCAATATTGCGTTGGCATCATTTGCCTTGTTCAATTATAAGAGAGGCTGCTGGTCCTTTTGTGATGTAAATTCCATCCCTACAAGGTACGTATGGAATTTTCAGATCCCCAATACTAAGGCTAGTCACTCCTTGTTAATCGCTGTGTAGTTTTGTTCCTTTGGGAGAACATTCCTACACCGCATAAGCAATGGGCAATTTCATCCCTTCATGCTCCTGTAGCAAAACAGCCTCAAGTCCGTATCTTTCGCCTTTTGCTGGCACCCCGCCCCCAGGGAACTTTATTCAGTTGCCCTTTCCTAGTCAATTCTGTTAATGGGCTGGCCATGGGAATATTTTTTTCTGTAAAACCCATTCAAACCTAGAAAAGATCTTACTTGTTTCTTAGTTTCTGGTCTAGGTGCATCGTGGATTGCTCCTACTTTGTCTGGGAGAGGATTTAACTGGCCTAATCCACTTACAAGATGTCCCAAACATTCTAGGTTACAATATCATATATTATATTTGGTGGGCCTAGCTGTACGATTTGCAGTGTGAAGTCTATCAAACAGACCCCTTTTATACCTTAACATGTTCATCCCAAGTATCTGCATAAACGAAGATAACAGCTACAAAACTGTCGACGTTTTCCATATCGTTTAACAATATGCGCATGAGACGAACGCACGACTCACCGGCGTTGATTAAACCGAAAGGCACGACTTTAAATGTATAAAGACCTTTGAAAGCCGTGAATGCAGTTAACTCGCGAATATTATCAGCAATTTGTATCTGCCAATATTCCTTGGCGAGGTCTAATTTGGAAATGTATTTATGACCCGCCAATTCGACATGTGCGGGACCTTGAGTACATGTGACCTAACATTCTGGGGAACCACCAGTTGCAAGAACTATCAAGAGTAGAGTATTCTCTGTACATTAAACCTTTTCAAGGTAGTAGACATTTAGAGGAATAACCGCTCTTACACTTCATAACGGTACTAAGGCTCTGTCCGCGGTTGCACGTAAAGACGCGTCATTTTTCTGCTCATTCAGAAATTCGTCGTTGGAGATATCAGTAATGGCTTCTTGTACTTTTAATTTACGTAGAGGTTTGTTATCCTTTCTGTGTTACCAGAGTTCTGGTTTGTACTGCTTGGATGATTGGGAATCGGAAATTGGACATGGTTGGGAGTCTAGATCTCTGTACATTGCCAATCCTAAGTTAATAGATCGGGTTGGCTATGCACAACGCTTCAACGATTCTGGTCAAGAAAAGTGGTTCGAAACATCGAGTTTTCATCTACCGACATTCTGCCTTCAATAGATACCGCTACTCTTGGACTGGTCCTTTCCGCTTAGGACAATTGTGGGTGATATAACCTAACTCCTTGCAAGTGAAACATTGCTTGTCATTATGCCTTCTCTGTTTATCTCTACCAAATTTCTTATGTTCCCTGGGTTTTGGTCCTTGACTTAATTTCCACCTTTACTGTCTAGCCAGGTGACATTCTGAGAACCTCTCTGAGCTTCAGCGAATAAATCCGCCTGTATTGCAATGCCATATATTCGTGAAGGACTTTCACTTCAAGAACAAATATAAATCCTTGTCACAAGTTGAAAAATAGTTGGTCCTGATGCAAGAAATCAATAAGACCCTTAATTGTTTTGACGACTGTACCACATTCCAATCATCTCTGCAAGTAATTACACGTCCTACTGACGAACTGTTTGAATGTCTTGCCTCTCTCGGGTTTGCTATACTTAAACGTCTTGCAAAACCCGTGCTCGGTTAGCTCGTATTTGTTTAGAAGTGCTTCTTTCAATTGGAGGCACTTCAACGAGTTGGCCGTGGTAAATGCGAATACACATCTGTTTTTACACATCTGTTTTACCCTTCAATAATGCGCTAAGATGAAGCGATCAATCTTCTTGTTTCCTTTTTTGTACAGTTTCGTACCTTTCGAACCTGTTTAGATAACTATCAATGTTATCTTTGTCGTCTTCAAATGGGGTCAACTTTGGACTTCTCAGTTTAAAATCACGGTCCACCTCCCTTCCAGTTTGGAATAGCTCATTATTTTTTTGATATTCTCTCTCTCTCTCTCTCTCTCTCTCTCTCTCTCTCTCTCTCTCATCCTCTCATCACTTCTAACCTCACTTGTTTTGCCCCTTTTAACTTCCTATCCTATACTTTTTTAACAGTTTCATCTTTTCCATATTCTGCTTGCTTTTCTAACTTTGTTTTTTCCTTCTTGGATTCCCATTTCCAGTCTATTCTTTCTTTTTCGGTCTGTTTTTCTAATTCTTTTTTGCCCTTTTCCAATTATATATTTTCCCTCTCGGCCTGCTTTCCTAACTCGATCTTCTTTATCGATCTTGTTTGGAAAAGCCATTTTTCTTTCTTCGGCTTCCCTTTCTGTTTCTAGTTTCTCCCTTTCGGCCTTATTTTCTAATTTGATCAACTCCCTATTGGCTTCTCTTTCTTTTTCTTTCTGGTCTCATTCCATAGCGTGATTTTCACGAACAATATTTCTACTGGACTCCCCCTCATAGCCAAACTGTTTCCCCAGTTCCACAAGTTATTCTGTTGATGAATTTTAAACAAAATCTGATATGACTAACATAAAGTGTAGTATTATGCAAAAATGCGTAATTAATATAATTTCAACGAATCGAATTTTCCTTCTCGGAAGGCAACATAAATATGGCATGTGTACAAAAACTAACGTAATGTTAATATGTCTACTTAACCTCACTGTCGTGTCGAAAGCGTCTGAAACACAACAAGATCATACAAGAATAATGAAACAATTGCAGTGGTAAATTAGATCCAAAATTATCCCACTTCTGACATCAGTTGTAACATGATAACCAGGAGTAAGTTAGGATTTACAACACAACACAATTGATGGTGATACAAATACAATGTTTAATGACAAATGATTTGAATAAGAAATTAATTATCATTAATATGTTCGTGTATATGATCCAAATATTGGATCAGTTAATATAAAACGCACGGACTTAAAAAAATACAAATAAATGACCGTACACAGTACACATATAAGGGGTGAATGATTCACAGTGATTTCACCACGAAAAGAATAATGCGTTTTACTCAAACGGTAAAAAATGTAGTATGTTACTCATATAGTAAAATGTATTCACTTAAATAGTGAAATAGTGAAATTATTTTAACAAAAAGGAACGGATATAAAAATTATCTCTAAAGTTCTAACAACACACTGGGTTTTACGAACTCCAAAAATTTATATTATAGAGTTATACACTCCGTCACCAGCACACTCGGCTACCAGTCACACTGGCCAATCAAACTGTCAGTATTCAAGGATGGACAATCAAGCTTCTTCCTAGATACCAATATTTTGCGTCGCGGACTGTACTCTACGCAAGTCATTTCCAATTTGACTGATTCGTATTTTATGTCCTCTTCTTTCGACTTTCGACTCTTAAAATTCATATCAACAGAATCAACTCTCTTTGCTGTTAATTTGGCTGTGTCGGGAACGGAACTCATTTTACGTTAACCTGGGAATATTTGCCAACGCCAACGTTAGTAAAATCAATATTTCTAGATCTTGATCACAATGAATACAAAATGTAGTTTATGCATAACTTTCAGGTGTAATTACGTATACGCATCACACCTACGTCTGTGGTAGTAAACTTCTGCGAACGACTGGTGGATTTTAATTAAGAGTGAATAATCTTGAGTAATTGGAATTCAACAGGCCACACAGATAACTCAAGTTGTTGTTGTAATTGGAATCCAAAAGGTTATGCAAAATGCTCAAGTTCTACTCTGTCTGAGGTGTGATAAGAATCCAACAGGCTATATAGAATAGTCAAGTTGTGCTCAGTGTTAGTAATCAAACAGGCTCAACAAAATAATTAAGTTGTACTTAATTTGTGCTCTGATAGGAATCAAACAGGCTATATAACAGTCTAGTTGTACTCAATCTGTGTTGTATTAGTAGTCAAAAACAGGCATTACAAAATACTCAAGTTTACTAATAATCAGAACCGATATATATATATATATATATATATATATATATATATATATATATATATATATATATATATATATATATATATGCTCAAATTGTACCTAATTTGTGTTATATACAAAATACTCAGCTTGTACTCATCTGTGTTGTATTTGTAATGAAACAGACTATACAAAATACTCAAGTTGTACTCAGTCTGTGTTGTATTAGTAAGCAAACAGGCTACACGCAATATTCAAGTTCTACTCAATCTGAGTTGTAATAAGAATCCAACAACCAATACAGAATACTTAAGTTGTACTCGATCGTAATGACGTCTACATGATTGAAGTCTGAAACATAATGTCTTTGTTAGGGGATGGGGCACCAGACAGATGCTCCTCCCTTCAATTTCTAAAAAATAGAAAAAATAGTGTTTATGTGGTGGTGTTATCCCCCTAATGTGTAGTTATGTGCTTTTTATTTTTTATTTTTTTCCATTTAAATTAATTTTTTCCCATAAGGATTATATTGAATTTTGAATTAGATATTTTGACTTTTCTTTTTTCCCTAGTGTTTCTATATGGCTATTCATCCGAGTAGGTTGTATTTACCTATCCTCGGAGTCCCTTCCCTAGTTCATGTTGTCGAACTTGGCTAGAGGTCACCTATATCTTATCCACAACCCTTCCTCTTTGCAGCTCCTTTACGGCACAGAGAACTCAATTTATGGGTACCTTAAACTTGATAGTTTACTTTCTAATTTTATCTAATTCTTCTTTTATTTCTGTAATCAGTTGTTTATCCATAAGGATTGAGTTACTTAATCGCCATATCCATTTCCCCATGTATTCCTATTTTTCTAATCATTTCCATCGTTATTAGTTTATGGTCCGAAATTTTGCAATCTAGAATTTCCGCTTTTTTCTATTTGCTAGGGTCAAAAGTAAAACTTATATAATCTACTTGCTCCTTTATTCTTATTATTCCGTTTTAAGTTTGTTTAGTCTTCTATATATGTATGTTAATGTATATTCTCTTAGTAGTTTACCCATAATTTCCCTTGAGCTAAGATCGTTTGTTGTATTCTATTATTCTATCAACGTCCTATCCCACCCAGTAAAAGACCCCTCCTAAAATTAGCTGTTGCGATGTGTAGTTGTTTATGTGTTTACTTAAGTTTTGTATGAATTCGTGTTTCTTGTATCTAGTTGCAGGGCAATGTATATTTATGATGTGTAGTTTATCTAATTGTATGTGAAGCACCCTCCCTTTCAAATTTACCCCTTTACCCCAGTTTGTCCTACTTTTATTTATGACGATTGTGGCTACTCCCGCTTTAATGTCAGTGTCCCTATAATCGTTGGTGACTACTATTTCAGTCATTTTTTCCACTAGTCTACTTATCATTTGTTTATTGAGTTGGTTTTGTGTTTCTTGTATTAGAATGATGTCGTAGTGTTTTAGTGTGATTAATTGTGTGATTTTGTCGTTGTCTACTCCATTAGTGTTGATTGATGCGATTGGGAAGTTATGTCCCTCCATTTGTGGTTGTGTCCCTCCAATTGCCTTAAAATACTAATCTAGTTGCAAGTTGATCTTTTTTAATTTAATTAGTTGTATTTAGTTGCTTAGATTTTTTTAAAAAAATATTTGTTGTAGATTGGGGCACTGGCCCTCTCTGTTTGAACATTGTCATTTCGCTTATTGTCATTGTTGTTTGACAGCTCGTTAGTTTGTTCGTTCTTGCATTCGTTGTTCTGTTGTGTGTTGGCCAGATCTGAATGAAAAGATTAATGATACACAGAAGCGTGTATGTCCAGTTTGGAGAAAACACTAACAGAAAATCGATTGTAATAGACACATTAAGTTGTCCTATGCAATTGTTTAACTTCATAAAATTGCAGGAATATCTTCTTTTAATTCCATCAGTGGAAGTTTCTTATGAAGAACAGTGTCACAATTTACGCTGCAATTGCTCAACGTACATGCTAAACATTCAGATGAAAATGACAACTTCATCAGCTGGATAAGGCACATTTGTCACACTCGCAACGACATTGGCTTTCCTAGTGCAGTTGTACATCGAAGTGAAGGTTAGAACGGTTTAAATTGTTGCTTTAAATTATGCCAAGAAGAAAGAAGTTAATTCTGGCTACGGATTTTACCGATGTTACATCCCGTAAAGACAAAGTTTTCTTCGCTCCAATGGCATTCCTTTAGTTGGAGCAATATTAGTTCCACTGCGCAAACTTGACAATCCGTGAAAACAATTTAATTGCATCTGGGGTTTCATAGAAGTACACAAAATAGAAAATTAAAAGACTACGAGCAGCACTTGTGGAAACACAAACAGTAAGTAAATATTGCCTATTATGTATAATGAAAGATAGCCGTTGGGATTAGATGACTGGATGCAAGAACCTATCTCTGAAGCCTTCAGTCTTAGGTTCGAGCTCAAACTGCTAATTGTTCTTTAACTTATGCCTTTCTTAAAAATCTAATCACAGGATCAATAAAATCAACAGTCATTGGCTGCCAAAGAATGCGCGATCGTAGTTTAAACATGTATAACCGTTTTCAGAGTGAACTTCGTTGGCTTGGTGGTTAGCATTCCGGACTCAAGACCGAAATAGTGCGGGTTCAAATCCTACCATCGGACTAATTCAGTGCCGCCGTGTGTCCTTGGGCAAGCCAGTTTACTAGAATTACCTCGGCACTAAAACAACCTACAAATGTTGCTTTGCTGTAAAGCATCAATTCAATACCATCTGTAGCGAAGCTTCAGTGACCAATAGCAACTGAAACATAACTCTTTAATGGTAGTAATTGAATAACATTTTACAAATGTAATAGGAAATATCAAACCTATTAACATGCACTTAAAATGCATACGTATATTTGCCATCTATTAAGAACTTAACATCACAATTTACTGGATTAATACAGTCATAACGTTTGAAATAGTTGTACACGCTACACGAATTGCCGTGGGGAAGTGAAGACAATGTATGGATTTGGTTTTATGTATAGTGTGTAATCAAGTTTCAAACTTAATGACTTCATGATTCTCGTAAAATATTAATAAAACTTTATCATTACAAATAGTTATAAATAAAATAATAAAAGTATTAAAAATAAAAAGGAAAAAATATTCACCTTTGTTTACAAATACTGGCAGCATACAACAAAGTTACATTCCTATTTCCATTCTGATTTATGAACTAATAACTTCAAACTTGTCTGTGCCACATGATGCAATTTTAATCAATCCATGTGCTTGTTGCAGCGGTTTGGTAAATAGTTTTAAATACTGTCTAACTTGCACTAATACTGTAATTAAATTAGTACCTAAGCAGAGACACACGACAGTAAGTTGTTACCACTTTTACGAAGAAACATAGTTACAAATAAACGACCTTTGACCGGTATTTTGTATTACTACCATATACAAATTACGGGTAAATGTGTGTCCTTTTCGGCGTGCATCGTTCACTTACAGAAGCAGGGGGAAAAGTAACCATTTCTATTTTGTTAAATTCTACACGAACGTATATTGCGTAAGGGTTATTTGTTGGGTGGGAATGCGGTTGCAAGTTGGTTACATGACTTGATAAATTAATCCAGTGTATGAACACAAATAAATATATGCATGGAAAAAGGATTAATAATTCGTACAAGATTCGACGTAAATTTGTTATACCATGATTTAAATTATTAAAGAACTACGCTATTCAAATATTCTTCTTAGCCATTCAAATCAGAATTCGGTCGAAATCCTTGCCTACCCCAACTTATGCAAAATTGTGTATTATGTACTCGGGTGAAATTGCTTCTGTATATAAACACTGTCATTGTATCAGAAAGTTAATGTAATAAGATATTCATGGATATGCATGTAGTTTTGCAATGATTGTTAAGTGATGCGAGGCTTCATTGAAATCCAGACTAATCCCATTTTACGGTAAAATAAACTTTTGTAACACACCATGTAATGTGTATATGGATACTTCCTATTTGATGAAGTGTTTATTATTAAAATTCTTTTTAAATAAAATGAAGCGATGAAGCTTTTCTTTAAAAAAAACATGATGTTTACTTCGAGGGTCTACACGAAAACTAAAAAATGATATAAATAGTATTTTATATATAAAAATTATTTATCTCAGTAGAAAGAGTTTCAATAGTATTATGGACAAAAAACGATGTATATCCAACAAGTTGTTTTTACTTACCACATTTCATTTTGCATGTATATGTAGACAAGTTTATTTCAACGATACGGTTCGAATCAGTGGCTACAAACGATATAATTTGTTTTAAAAATGCTTTTTTATATCCTTTATGAAAATATTTTCGTTTTACCGTCAGAAGCAACGAGCTGTGAAAACATATATTGTATACTTCACTCAGTTATTTAATGATGGCAATTTGTTATACATGACGCAAAACGAGGCGATAATCAATGATCAATGAAGATAAGAACTCTACATTTTGCCAATATACCTTGTATGTCCCCACTCTTCTTAATCTCCTTGCAAACGAAAGAGATTCTCTGATGCGCTGAGCTAAATATTTGGCGTAAACAGAAGCACAACCATTAAGACTATTCTGGACAACTTCTAACATCATAGATGGAATCTACGTTACGATATACTGGAAAAGTAGTAACAATGGTACGATAGATGAAGCAAGGATGAGTTTGGAGGAAAATCAAACTTCAGAAAGTCCGCATCATCTTTTGTTAACACCGGTTAGCATTTCAAGGAATGGCAGTGGAACACCAGATGACGACATCATCAGAAGGAGAAAATCCTACCCTAAAACCAGTCCGAGGCATACAGAGATTTTCCGAAAGTCAATGCAGATTGATGATCTCAGTTTAAGGCAAAAGTTCAGATTACATTTACGACTAAAGCGAGCAGGGGACGAAGCATCGAAAGAAGAGGAAACGGCAAAGGAAAAGGAGGAGGTTGATCCCAGTCATGATGATAATAAGGTACTAGACCAGAATGTAATACAACTAAAATGACCAGTAATGATGTTATGGTCATTGTCCATTTAAGAGGGCTCATTAGTGAACTAATTAGTACGTAAAATGGTCAAATATTGCAACTTTTATGTGAATGTAATGCGGCATACGTACTATTAGGTTTGCTTTTACAAGCTCAGTGTCTGAACATGTATTCGTAAGTGACGAAAATGTCAAACATTCACTATTTTGAAAATGTATCATTTTGTTTGTCCATGCATATTCTTTTGATAAATGCATACCTCAGTATCTCTGAAATTACGATTGTCTGTTTTTCCATCTCCTGCTTTACATCTAAGTCTATTATTCCCTATCGAACTATTCATGATTACCAGACAACACAGACATACTTACCTATATATCAACGCACCTATTTGCATACCTGTCTACCTTCTTATTTACCTGTCTAATGACTAACCCCTCATCTAATTATGTACATTTTACTTTTCAGATTGGACGATATGCACATATATTGAAGGTTCAGTCAGGTATATCAGCTCTGACCAAATGGAAAGTGAAAACAAAAACAACAGAAACTCCCGTAAGTTATCAAGATAAAAACAATAGCCTACTTAAGTTTTTATCTTCCACATATCTAAAATCTATTTCAACCACGTATACAAATACATACATACATACATACATACATACATACATACATACATACATACATACATACATACATACATACACACACACACACACACACACACACACACACACACACACACACTGGGATAGGCCAAACAAACATTTTTTTTTTTATCGGTTATACCAAAGTTCGGTAGATATCTTTCATTATGTTCTTTTGTTTATTATTATTATTCTTATTATTATTCTTATTCTTATTCTTCTTCTTCTTCTTCTTCTTCTTCTTCTTCTTCTTATTATTATTATTATTATTATTATTATTATTTTCATCATTATAATCATCATTATTATTATCATCATCATTATTATCACCAACATATTTATTATTATTATTATTATTATTATTATTATTATTATTATTATTATTATTATTATTATTATCCAGCAAGACAGGAAAGCAATACTCCATGTGAAGGTTTTCTGTAGTTTCGTTTTGTTTTTCAATGCTAAGAAAAACTTTAACATTTATCGTACGTCATAGAAGATCCTACAGGAAATTAATAGACAAACTCTGATATCATATGCTGATGAATTATTCAGTTGCCATGTTGCTGAATTTCGAAAAGTTTGTCTTTGGTGGATTCGGAGGAGGATAGGGTCTTTTCTATAATAAAAAAAGCAGCACAAGCATAGTGGCATCTGCTTGTTGATCTCTTTGGAAAGATAGAGTAATCTCTGCAAAGCTAAATGAACAAGCGAATGAGTAAGACAAAAGAGGAAATGGAAAACAACGAGCAATGTGACAATTATTGAATGACAGAATGCAATAATGCAATCCTGGTTAATTAAGAATTCTTACTAAGATATCCCTACGGTGTTTGAGCCTTACTTTGCTGTCAACAAATCAAGTAAATATCAATTTCAATGTTATGGCATTAATTTTTTTAGAAACCCCACTAATGTCTAATTTTGTATGTTTTCCAAGAATCTACCGTAATTTTTAAATTTGGATGAAGAAGAAATATTGTAAATCTGTACGAGGGTATACCTTAGGTGATTTTTTTTAAGAAAAGAAAAATAAAAGCACCAGATACCAGAACAAAAAATAGAATTATGGCATGTTGATTGAACAAAACTGTTCTATAGATTTGTATCTATTACAGTTAACTCCATAGTCCACACAACACATTTGTTACTTATCATACCTTCATTTCCATGAGCATTTGAAATTCGTTTGGTACACAAGCCAGCAGTAAAAATAATTACAATACTGAATTTTTGAAACCAGAATAAAACTGTACTAGATCACCTACCAGTATGCATCTTAATTTATCATTGTATGCTTTAAAATTCCATTGAATCTGAGGCTAATACGGATTTTTTCTGTGCTTCGTTGTTTTCATTTTAATGCCAACAAAGGTGGCTAGCCGGTATGAAAAGTTTGTTTACTATGATATTCTGTTTTAAATCATATAAGGTCATTAGAATGGTAACAAGAAATGTCTCCTCAAATCTGGTCATGTACACTAATGGATTAAAAGATTTCCGTTGATCCCGATTGATTGCGATATTTTCAATAAGACCGTCGTATTTGTCAGGTTATTGATTTGTATGAAAGATTAGACCGATATCTGTGAATCAATGATAAACACCAAACTCTGCTTCTTATCTATAGTGTACAACCACGAAATGCATCTTAATAACCCCAATGAATATTATAGCATACGTATAATAGTTTTAAAAGAATATAATTTGATTGGAAAATAGGCGTGATCACTTAATTTGAAAACGATATTTGTAGTCATAAACGGGTGGTAGGTAGGTAGGTAGGTAGGTAGGTAGGTAGGCAGGCAGTCATGCATGCATGTATGTACGTACGTACGTACGTGTGTGTGTAGGTAGGTAGGTACGTACGTACGTAGATAAATATGTAGATAGGCAATACATAAGTGGGTAAGTAAACTTTCTATTCTATCTCTATGTTCTAATGCATTTAGATAGGTTGATAGATAGCCAAGTAGGTATGATAGTAGGTGTTTTGTCTATTATGTCCCTTTGTATTCCTCTCTCTCTCTCTCTCTCTCTCTCTCTCTCTCTCTCTCTCTCTCTCTATATATATATATATATATATATATATATATATCTGTGTGTGTGTGTGTGTGTGTGTTTAAATACAGTTAATGTCTATAAGTAAACGAAATACTAATCTAATAACTGCTTAATATTTAATCCTTTCTAAAAGGCTTATGTGTTGTTAAAAATAGTCCGTTGCGCAGTTCATCGCATAATAACCAGGATTTTGATGAGAATATACATTGCATAACAAAGAAACCAGTATTTTGTTGAGAATAGTTTATTGCATACAAATGACGGAAAGAGGTTTTTTGAGAATAGTCCACTGCATAACAATTATGCCATGATTTTTTTGAAAATAGTCCATTGCATAACAATGACGGAAAGGGGTTTGTTAAAAATAGTTCATTGCATACCAATGACGGAAAGGGGTTTGTTGAGAATAGTCCACTGCATAACAATGATGCCATGATTTTGTTGAGAATATCTCATTTTGCATAACAATGATGCCATAATATTGTTGAGTGTTCATTGACTAACAACCAGGATTTTGATGAGAATAGTTATTGGATAACAATGGAGCCAGGAATATGTTGAAAATAGTTCATTGCATAACAATGATGACATAATAATGCTGCGAATAATCCATTTTGCCTAACAATGACGCCAGGATTGTGTTGAGTATAGTCCATTGCACAAAACTTATGCAGGCTTTTGTCGAGGGCAATTTATTGCATAACAATGACGACAGGATGTTATTTAGATTAATCCATGGAATAACAATGACGCAATGATATTGTTGAGAAAAATCCATTGCATAAGAACGACGCAAGGATTCTGATGATAATAGTCCATTGCATAAGAACGACGCAAGGGATTTTGATGAGTATAGTCCACTGCATAAGAACGACGCAAGGGATTTTGATGAGAATAGTCCATTGCATAAGAACGACGCAAGGGATTTTGATGAGAATAGTCCACTGCATAAGAACGACGCAAGGATTCTGATGAGAATAATCCAGTGCATAAGAACGACGCAAGGGATTTTGATGAGTATAGTCCACTGCATAAGAACGACGCAAGGATTTTGATGAGTATAGTCCATTACATAAGAACGACGCAAGGGATTTTGATGAGTATAGTCCACTGCATAAGAACGACGCAAGGATTTTGATGAGTATAGTCCATTACATAAGAACGACGCAAGGGATTTTGATGAGTATAGTCCACTTCATAAGAACGTCGCAAGGATTCTGATGAGAATAGTCCATTGCATACCAAAGACAGAAGTGATTTTGATGCGAACAGTTTACTGCTTACCAGTGCCACAAAGAATTTTGATGAGAATAGTCCATTGCATAGTCAATGACACAAAATTATTCAACTATATCAGAGAAATGCTTTCAATATCAAATCGTTATATTTTTTCATCTTTTGTTGGAACAAAAAGTTTTGATATCTTTCAGACCAATAAATACACTTATTTAAAGACGGAAACGTTCTTTAAAACATTTACACTTCAAGCCATGTGTGTTTTTGAATGGCTCTTATTACTGGGCGATGCATTCCATTTACTATTGACAGTAAACTTTAATTACAGTAAGTACTGGCTGATTAATGATACTTGTATGTAATCAGGATTGCGTTTGTATCAATCTCTTATTCAATTCTTTTCAGTAATAGCACGTTCTTTACAAATAATATAATATACACCATTTAACTTGACTTTGTTGCTTTTGATACACGAGTCTACGTTTTCCTTCCCCCACGTTGTTCTCAATTTTCTTTGATTCTATTCTTTCTTAAGAATTTGAGGAAGAACTTTGAAAGGGGTTAATGACTAAGACCTTTTACAAATCATATCTTTTGATTTTGTCTGAATTAGTTTCGGTCTGTTCACCCTCCCTGCTGTTCCACCAAGACCCTCATATGCACAATTAAATTAAATGATATCAGTTTTAATTTAGATCTAAATATTTAGTGAAATCCGTGAATAATATCTATTATCGATATTAATCATGTTACACATTATTTTACAGGAACCCTCTTATCGCACATTATCAAATTCCACATTGGATTGCAATGATTTCAAGTTTCGATATTCTACCGCTCATTCTTCAGCTGAAGCGCCAACGATGGGTAGCCAGAGTGACGAGCGTTTTTCTTTATATACTATAAGCGCGTACGTATTGGAAACATCCCCTGATACGAAAACTCACCAAGTTTGATATAACCACCAAAAATACGCACGGACCAAAACGAAATACTGACTCATTTTTTTAATACTAATTACAAACACATGCACATATAGTCTATTTGACAAACTACGGAAAGGATGAGCTTATTGACACAATTATATTTTGTTTCACACAAACGTATAGTGTTTAGCAATTTAATTATTATCTCAGAGTATTGGGGTAGCCCTTGAAAAGTGCTGTTTTGTTTTTGTCGACGAGGAGTTATGACAAAACCTTTATCGTCTAAAAGTGAGTTCTCGTCTAGCGGCATGCTTTCCCACAGAATATGGCCCGCTTCTTTGCAAAGAGAAGGACACGACAGTCCACAAATCCTTTGCCTGGTTCCTGCTAATGATGTTGCTGCTGCTGCTGCTGCTGCTGCTGCTGCTGCTGCTGCTGCTCTCTCTCTCTCTCTCTCTCTCTCTCTCTCTCTCTCTCTCTCTCTCTCTCTCTGAAGTCTATACTTCTCAGTCCATTCCTCTTTATCCTTCTTAATTTCTTCTCTGAAAAGGTCTTCTATCATGTCACTGGTCCCTTTAAAAATTCTGCTTTTCTCTATTTCTTCAGGTTTCGGAGGTTGGGTCAACAATGGTTGGTCAGACTGAACGAATGTTGTGTTTAAAGTGCACCTGCTACTAGAGCCATGTGGCACTGTTTAATGCCAGCATAGCTGTCTGTTTAATTACTCCTGGGGGAAGGAATAAGGCCACATGCCCCAGGCATTTATGCACTCATTTAGTGCTACTTAACTTGGTCGTCAGGTCGGAGTCGGATTTTATTTCGACGGTCGTTGAAACCCTCATCGTGAGGATCGTCATCGATTGTCAAGGCTGTGTTGTTAAACGTGTCCTCGCCTGATGTGTCAGGTTTCTATGCCACGCAAGCATCCAGATGAGTGTTCTGGGAGCTATTCTAGCATAGGCTCCCGGATTGGTATTTTCCGTTTTGATCACTTTTACTTTCAAATACATATAACTGCTATTCAGATCGATGCGATCTTCGGGTTGCTCTTTGATTTCAAACTCTATGGGAGCTGAATCCGTCAAAGAAATGACGGCATGAAATTCGACCCATTTGGATCCTTGCAGGGTTATCCACTTCTGACTTAAAACATGCTTAAGACTCTCGGTGCATCATTGTTCTGTCTCTATGATATTTGTTAATTATTTTAACAAAGTCTAAGTATCGAACGGATTTATTTTCTTAGTCATCAAAGAAACATCCTCTTTGGTTACTTCTCCTTTACTTTGTTCGACTGCGTTGTTTCAGGGGATGACGTCGATGTTTGGCAAAGTGTTTTGTTTTTGGAGGATGAGACTGTCATTTTCATTTTTCTTTTTGGGTAGGAGAACGACGATGACGACGGTGCGCACGTCTTTGAGGGGGCATCTTTGGGTGCTCAGGAGCACAGAAACACCAATTCCCATAGTTTACCACAAGCCTGTGTTATAATGGAATGCGTCTCCACTGATTGTATATATGTCGTATCAACTTGATGACATGGAATAAACGTTGTGGAGGGGTTCGCAATGGGCTAATTCGGGACGATTCTTGTTTGAACAAATCCAGTGAACTCTAACACGCCCGATCTTTCCTGGACTTTGACTTTGGGGGCAGGTACTTTGTTAGCGGCTGACACTGCCACTAAAGAGGAGGAGGATTTCACCACCACAGGAGGCGTTTAGGGAGACGTAGGTTTCCACTGCTTCATCAAATGAGGAAGAATGGGTGCCAGATTTGTTTGGTTTGGCTGGCACCATCAGAAGTTCAAACCCCGATGTTACTGGAGACGCCATCACGGTCGCTGCAAGTCGTGGTTTGCGAATGTAAGGCTGCGTCCTGGCTGAATTGCTTTTTATGCGGATGGAAGCTCTCTTCTGTGAACGTTTCTTTTTCTGGATTTTTCTGTGACCTGTTCGGGAAGTGGCGTTTGTCCTGGGGAGGACTTTGGAAGCATTTGGATCCCAATTTAAGAGGGAAAAAATGAAGACACCTCCTAGAGAACCGCTACCTGCAAGTTGCAAAATTATTTGCATTTCGGTTTGAGTGTCGATGCAAGGATTGTCCGGTTGCTTCAAGGCTGCTTCGTTTCTCTCAAAAAAGCATTTGGTTTGATATGGAATGTGAATGATACCTTGCAGTAATTGACGTGCTGTCACCGTAAACCATCGTAAGACTTCTTTGAATCTGGCTTCTAAGACACGAGCACGTATTTGTGGAGTTTTTCGCGACTGATGCCGTAAACGGCATGAATCAGTTTGACGGGAAGATGAGACTGAACGGACGTCATATTGACGATGTGTGAGACAGAGTCAAAATGTCCGAGGTATTTATAGAGTTTTAGTTGCTGTAATGTCGATTATATGAACGTGTATACGACAGTTCATCCGTCTCAGCACCAGTCATGAAATACATGGGTACGAAATAGGCGTGTGGGGTTTGAGTGGCATTATCGTAAACATAGGTTAGCAAAGGTGGTTCTAACTGTTTGGCTTAGATTTGAACTTGCGATTTATCTCTAGGGTTTTTAAACAAGACAACGTATTAACGGGAAATCTAAGCCATGCGATTTATCTCTAGGGTTTTTAAACAAGACAACGTATTAACGGGACAAAATCAACTTTAACATTTGTTTCAGACTCCTTAACTCAGCCAGAATGTCTAAAGCTACCGTCAGAGTTTGACGCCCACTGTTCTCCTTCTCTCCTAAACCTCGTTTGTTTACTGCTGCTTCTTCTTCTTTCTGTCGTTTCCTTATTGGTTCTTCTTCTTCTTGCTGCTGCTGTTAAAGGAGAAAAGCTTGCTTTGCTTCTTTAGGTTGCTGTAAAAATGTCTCGAATTCCTCTTTCTGTCTCTGTTTAAAACCCTAGATGTATCTTAAAGAAGAAGGTGGCAAAGGTGCTGGTACCGGAACAAATTATTGCGAAAAAGAGAGAAAATCCACTAACATCCAGTAAAATAAATCTGTCTTTTCTGGAAGGAAAATTGTACTGAATTTAGTAGCCACTGCTATACCATCGCTTTGCGTCTCCGCGACCGGTGCACCCCAGTTCACTGTCTTCATAGTTTCCGTCATGATTGAAAACTCTCGTATGGAGTCACGGCGCATAGATGCTAGCGCACCTATTTAGAGAATGCGTCGTCACAGATCGCCCTCTTCGGATTGGAAGAAAGACTCCGCACTGTGACTGAATTTTGTAACGCGTGTTTGGATTGGTGAAAGAATTCAATTCGATTCTATCCACTCTTACACTATATATAACCACAGTTCACTGCATTCCTTCACATGTTCTCGTTACAAGATGTGGACAAACGTAGCATCGTCTACCTTCGTATCGTCAATGCTCTTCTACCCGGACTATCCCATGTATGTCAGATCATCATGGACAGTCACCCGAATTATTGATACAGCCCTTTGGAAAAGAAGGATATATGCGGAGAGGCAAGGCTGTTTGAAGGGAATCCTTATCTACGGACCAGAAGTTAGACAAAGTCTGAGGAAGAAAAGATCCGTGAGATGCTCTCTATTTTAACGTAATGATGTTAACATAAAACTTAACGACCTTTTTCAGGGCCACTCATAGGTCTCGACAAAATTTGCTTTCTTTGCCTCGATCAACAAACTAAAGTGAAATGTGTGTCCCTGTATATTCTTGTTTTTGTATATTATGTATGTATGTATGTATGTATGTATGTATGTATGTATGTATGTATGTATGTATGTATGTATGTATGTATGTAGGTAGGTAGGTAGGTAGGTAGGTAGGTAAGTAGGTAGGTAGGTAGGTAGGTAGGTAGGTATGCGTTTGGCAGCACCATACTTGCTTTCTTCATACAACTACTAAAGCGAATCATTTAATTAGCGGAACGCTGTGTTAAACAGCCCTTTCCGCCAAGGAAGTAATTCCTATCTTTCGTGCATGAAACAAAAACAATGACAATATCACAAAGAATTGGGATTTTTCCATCAGGCCCTCCAGTCTCAGAGAGTAAGTTCATATTTTACAATGTGCGGAACAAAGCATAACCTTCACGTTTCTTAATTTAAGAATATCAGAAAGTTAATAACTGCCTTTCTGTATCGATGGTCAAAACAGCTGACACCAACTATGAATGTAAATGACATATTGTGAGCTGTAAGTAACACAAAATGTGAACAATTTATTCAACGGGTTCCTTAAAAGGGACGAATTGCCGTGGCTGAAGACATATGTGAGCAGACACGGGCTTCTCTGCAGGTTCAATGATCATTGATAATGATGGTAACCGAACTAACTAGTGTAGATTAAAAATTAGTTTTACATGTGACTAAGTATCAATACACTAATAACTATGGACATGCTAGAATGGATGATTTATAAACTATTTTTTTCAACGTCAACTTTAACTCGCCGAAAAACTGATGTTAAAAAGAACATATACGCAGAAAAGTGAGGGATCCCAATTCACTGCAAATGTTTCATCGTCTCAGATAGGCGCTTCTGTGGTGAATTTGTCACAAAGTGTCCTACCTCAGTATAGTTCATTTGACCTTGTAAATGTAATGCGTGATTTTGAAGCAAAAAATCTATACCAGTATTAACTCAGTAAACATACAATATCAGTGGGGAGCCAATAGCGAATGATATTGAGTACTTTCAATTAACACTTTTATAATAAACTTTTACACTTGCTAACAGCTTGTGAATTATTTGTGCCTTGCTTAGACAAAAGACAGTTCTCATGTGATGAATTTGGAAAAACGACTACAGTTTTAATCTGTATTTATTTATTTACACACGTATCAATCATCGAAGCCAGTCATTTAAGACTGACGATGTAAAACACTGTGGAATTAGATTTAATCCTATAGTGTAAATAAGTCCCCGTATCAGCAAATGAACGCGTGACAGCGAATAAATTGAAGTTAACTTTGACATCGGTTTTTTTTCTTTTGTAATCTTCTGGATCAAACTGAGTCATAAATGCATGCATACGCTTTTGCTCTGGGAGAAAACATTCGAAAAATTGCAAACCTTTTGGAGATGAACTACAATTTGACCATAAAATCTACAGCCAAATATGGAACAAACAGCATTCTTCCAATGTAAGATCATTTCAGTGATACGGAAATGTCATCTACCAGATTGCAAACCATTAGACTCTGCTCAAGCCGAGGCGGATTATATGACATCAATTTGTCTCCTTTATTCTTGGGATTGTGGACTATACAAAGGAGGGTAAATATATAGTCTTTCTTATACACTTATTTGCTTTGTTTGATTTTAATGTCTTGCTCTATTGGAATTATTTATTAATAGCCGATATCGATATCAACAGAGAATCTAACTCGTACATGCCTTGTTGAGAATCAAGCATCCCTGGAAGGCAGAGTTGTAGTCAGGTAGTTTCCACTGAAATGTGGTCAATAAAATGCAAAAGACGAAAATGATATCTGTTAGATCAAATACATAGCCACATATATATTTTTTCATAATAGCAAAGAAATTACTTTGATGATTCCTACAAATACAATATGATGCTGGTCGAACTTTAAACGCCATGACATATTAAACGAGATAATTTTTGTTTGGTTGTTTCAGAACAGAATGTTTCTGTAGTTGTGGTTTGATGACATGCTCCATAAAAACGCGTCCTTTATATTTCTTTACAAAATGGCGTGTTCGAGCAAGGAAGCCGAATAATTTATGTAAAACGAGACGAGTAGATTTAGGACATGGGGGATTTTACTACTTCGTCAGTTGAAAGTCGCGTAGCTTTTGAGAATTATACTCCATTCCATGATAATTGTGTACAATATACCGTCAAAATAAAACGTTTAACGTTACAGTCAGTTAAAACCAACCGGAAAAGAAAATAGTTTTCTTTTACACACCTAACCTGGACACAAATCTGCAAAATCTTTCCAGACATCGTTGTAATTAAGTCCATGCAGGGAATTGTGTTAAAAAGGAGCATATATTCTACAAATGTATCACAGTACTTGCTTTTCAAATTCTGTTATAGCCATTATCAAACATCGTAAAACACAGAAGATATATAGACTTTATAAACACTTGCTTGATTTTCACTTTCTAAAAATCGCGACAGGATTTATCTTTACATACTGCCGTAGGAAATTTACCCTTTGAATCCCAAGTTATGTCTACATTAGGAAGCAAACTTAATTATTTGGTACCATTGCAATAGAGCATTAGAAATAATATTTCGCACATTCGCACATCAATTTCTAGAGGGTAATTGTATTAATAGTTTAGGTCATTTCATGACAGACGATAGGAGCACTTGTCTTTTTTTTCTTTACGTACATGATCATGGGCAAAATTAGTCTCTGCTTGCACATATATATAAAAGAGAAGAATTCTTTATATATATATATATATATATATATATATATATATATATATATATATATATATATATATATATATATATATATATTGCATATAACACAGATTTCCTATCAGCTCTGTTCTCGTATTAATTCAAACAAGCGTTGCATTCGAGTTTAAAGTGTCTCCTATATTAATGTATTCCAATTATATATGTGCTAATAAGAATTGTAAAACTGTCCCCTCAAATTACCATCCTACTATTGGAGTGAGAGATTTAGGTTCATCCATTTCGATTGAAATATTTTCAATCAAAGCAGTCATATTTGTTAGTGTATTCATTCTTATGACAGAGGGCAGCCAACTATCTGTGATCACGGGCAAAATTAGTCTCTGCTTGCACAAGTAGTGTACAATTGCAATGCGTCATATCACCTTTATATCATGTTGTACGTCTAATTGCTCCCGTAGTGTAGAACAAATTCTTCCTATCACCTTTTATCATGTACCTCTTTTTGCTCCCCTGATGAACAACAAATGCGTCCTGACACCTTTATATCACGTTTTACTTTTACTTGCTCCCCTAATAAACACAAAACGATAGTGCGTGTATGTATGTATGTATGTATGTATGTATGTATGTATGTATGTATGTATGTATGTATGTATGTATGTATGTATGTATGTGTGTGTGTGTGTGTGTGTGTGTGTGTGTGTGTGTGTGTGTGCGTGCGTGCGTGCGTGCGTGCGTGCGTGCGTGTGTGTGTGTAGGTAGGTAGGTATGCAGGCATGCATGCAGGCAGGTAGGTAGGTAGGTAGGTAGATAGGTACGTGCGTATGTGTGAATGCATGCTTATATGTAGGAATGAATGTAGGTTGATAGTGGTAAAGTGGCAAAGTGTATATCGTAACTTTATGAATTCACGTATTTAGGCAAGTAGTTAGATAAATAAAAAAGTAGGTAAGCTTTATATCATGTCTATATGTCAATATAATGTAATGTTTCTATAGTTTTAAATTAAAGACCAAAAAAGAAGTGAAAAGCAACCAATTGTATGAAGTCCATTAAATAATTTATTTCACTTGAATACAAAATGAAAATGTAAAAAGTAACTTACAATATTGTCAATTAAAGCCCATACAATATCTCCAAAAGTTCGGCCCAAACAATATTCATAAAAGTTCTATCTAAAGTCCAAATGTACGAGGTTCCAATTAAATTCCAGTTGTGCTCCAAATAAATTTAAATATTGAATATGTTTATGTGCTTGTTGTGCTCATATGTAAATAGCCTGGAATGAGGCGATAAGCTAATTTTTTTTTTAATGTATCACAACATTATAATCCAAAATGTACTTGACTGAAATCACTAAAATTCCAAATGAATGTTTTAATCCAAAAAGCGTGCTCTTTCTAATTTCGATGAATAAAAAATTTAATAACTAAATCTACCCAAATTAAAAACTGAAAACAACAATAAGACTGAATCCCTTTCGGATGTTAAGACAGTAATGAGTAATGCTTTAAGAAACCAATATTGATATAAAGGGTAAAACACAACAATAGAGAAATGCCTTAGGCCAGTCGTCTCTCCAAAATATTGAAAATTGTACACAAGCTTTGGAATTTCCAACTTAATATATTATATTCAAATGCAAATAAACATGTTTACCTCCATTACTAATAAGTTGAATATTTAAGCTATAATAAAGAGAAATAATAGCAATATATTATGTTGTTTAAAAATTAAATGTCGCAGGTCGAGTACACCATTAACTTGATTTTCGACTAATGATAGTTTTATAAAAAAAACAATACCAATTAAATATACATAACTATTTGGTATGTGTGTGTGTGTGCTTGCGCGCGCGCGCGTTCGTGCTTGCGTGCGTGTGTTTATGTGTGTGTTTGACATTGAAATGTCTGAAATTCAAAGAAATACTAATCTTGGAACAGTTTTACATTCTGATATTACAGTCATTTTAAAAGGAAAATGGTTTAAGTGGTGTTGAGAATAGATGCGCCAGGAGTATTTAAACCTGTCTGTCATATAAACGCTTTCAAATATCAAATTCTAATTTATTTCACCTTGTGCGGCATTAACATTTTGACAACTCCCAGGTATATCAAAGGCCGCTAATAATCACGGAGAAGTAAATTCAAATGTATGCATTTCAAACCATATATTTTTTTAAAATTGCTATTATCACTTAGGGAAACAGTATTTTTACTACTGACAAGAAATGTTAAGTACAATAGGTGTACAAAAGGTGTTAGCAGATTAAGTATACCATGGCTTAAGCAGGTCTGGGTTTGTAACAATCCCTTATTCAAGTCTTTTCGACAATCGCATACTATATACAAAATGTGGGGCGGATACATTAATTAAATCTACCTTGCCGCTTTTAATAAACGAGTCTACACTTTCCTCCTCACAATTTGTATCTACAATTATTTTATTTTATCCTTTTTAAGGCATGCCATATGGAAACTAAAAAGGAGTTAATGGACTCAGAACTCTGGTTTTATACTATGTAATCACTCCTACGCCCCCCACCGCTCCCACACGCATTTTTCTTGCATTCATATTGATACAGTAGAGTATTTTATGTTCATTTATATCTAAATATTCAACGAAATCAGTGAATCATGTATAATATGGAAACTAAATGTTCGCATGTTTATTCTTTACATAAGCTATTATCGCGCAATCTCAAGATTTGCTAGGGTTTTGCAATGATATCAAGATTTTCATCAAATAAGCGTTTTTTCATCGTCATGGTGGAAGTCAAAAGTTTTAAGATCTCACAGGACAGTTTTTGGGGCAAATTATTATCCAACGATGACCTGTTGCAGAAAAATGATGAACATATTACATTAAAGATACAAATAAAAACTAACTAATGCTTTTTGTTGAAGGGATGCTTGTAAGATTCTGATTGAGGTATTAGAGTGAATATAATTCCTTATGCAACTAGTAGCTTTTATACTGAACCAACACTGACACCAACCCATCTTTCTTACATTCATGTTTGACAGGAAAGAGCTATTTTGAATTTTGTCCTGTAACAAGACAGTCAAGATGATCAATATGTGCCTTCTGAATGAATAAAGTTTACATGTATTATAACAAATTAACATACTTTTCATCACCCCTCAACCATCTAGAATTTGAAATATTTACCTCTGTAGCAGACGCATGTTAATACGTAAGCCAAGTCGGCTGCTCATTTGCAGCCATAGTTACGAATTTGATCGCCAACGCTAGTTTAACTGTGATAGGCAGTCCTAAACAAGTCAACCAATTTCTAAGCGTAACTCAACGTAAATGTAAACCACATTACAAATTTAGCTTATGTGTGAATTTAAAAATGCTAGGATTCTCATAATTAGGCTCATGCCTTCTACCTTAATAGTTGGGGAGTGGAGGTGTCAAAATACGAAACTATCCAGTGAGACCTTAAGAATGTTTAGTTGAACGTGGTTTTGAAACACTTAGGTCATACTGGACAGTTGTTTTGGCAAATTTTTGTCCGACAATAACCTATAGCAGAAAAATGATAATAATCATACATTAAAGACACCAATAAAAATGAACTAATAATTTTTGTTGAAATGATGCTTGTAAGATTCTGAGGAATTAAAGTTAATTCCTCACGCAACTAGTGGCTTTTATACTGAATCAACACTGCCCCCATCCCCTCTTTTTTACATTCATATTTTACAGAAAGGGGGTATTTTTAATATTTTCCTGTGACAAGAGAGCTAAAAGAATCAGTATGTGCCTTATACATGAATAAAGTTCACTAGTACTGTAACAAATTAGCATACTTTTCATCACCCCTCAACCATCTAGAGTTTTAGATATTTACCTCTGTAGCAAACACATGTAAATACGCAAGCCAAGTCCGCGATTCATTTGAAGCCCAAGTTACGCATTTGATCTCCTGTGCTAGTCTAACTGTGACAGGCAGTCACAAACAAGTCAACCAGTTTCCAAGCCTAACTCAAAGTAAATCTAAACCACATTACAGATTTAGCTTATGTGTGAACTGAAAAATGCTAGGATGGTGATAATTAGGCCCATGCCGTCTACCTTAAATATTAGGGAGGTGTCAAAATGCGAAACTATCCAGTGAGACCTTATTAAAAGACAGAGTCGGGTTTTAATTGGTTGGCGTTATCAGCTATCGTTGTAACGTAGGCAAGTAAGGCACACAATGGCATTTTTGTTACTTATTAGGCTGACTGATAACGGGTAAGAAAATGGTAGTGTATCACAAAAAACGTAACTGCTAAGTAAGTGACCCAAAATAATTTGGCAAGTGTTTTCTTTAAGACTGTACTTCTCGGAACAAAACTCACACCTCTCTCAATGTTACGTTGGCTTTTTAAGCAAACAACTTGTCTGTCTTTCCGTATCAATAATCACTCATTTTTATGCTCACAATAGATATAAATAACACACAATTTAATTGCCGATATACTCTACAATTTCACAAGGAGAATAGTTTTCTTTTACCTGCGATTGATAACGATGCCAATATTAGGATCCTTGAAACCCTCGCATACATATACATATGCAACGTGAATAATCAATACACAATTCGCATATTACAGTCTTTAAAGTGTCATAAAAATCTGGTAGATATAAAACCTTACCAGTATTACGGTAGTTAGCATGTGATGGGCTGTAAAAGTGTGATACAACTAAAACCTTGCCAGTATTACGGTAGTTACTATGTTATGGGCTGTAATAGTGTGATACAACTAAAACCTTGCCAGTATAACGGTAGTTACTATGTGATGGGCTGTAATAGTGTGATACAAAAAAAAACTTGCCAGTATAACGGTAGTTACTATGTGATGGGCTGTAATAGTGTGATACAAAAAAAACTTGCCAGTATAACGGTAGTTACTATGTGATGGGCTGTAATAGTGTGATACAACTAAAACCTTGCCAGTATAACGGTAGTTACTATGTGATGGGCTGTAATAGTGTGATACAAATAAAACCTTGCCAGTATAACAGTAGTTACTATGTGATGGGCTGTAATAGTGTGATACAACTAAAACCTTGCCAGTATAACGGTAGTTACTATGTGATGGCCTGTAATAGTGTGATACAGATAAAACCTTGCCAGTATAACGGTAGTTACTATGTGATGGGCTGTAATAGTGTGATACAAATAAAACCTTGCCAGTATTGCAGTGTTTACTATTTGTTGGACTGTTATAGTCTAATTCTAATAAAACTTTGCAAGTATTACAGTGTTTACTATTTTTAATAATCTGATACAAATAAAATCTTGCCAGCATTACAGTGTTTACTTGTTTGTTTGTTTGATTAGGATTTTTAACGTAGCTTTAACACAGTGTTTACTATTTGTAATAATCTGATACAAATAAGAGATTAAATGTATATTAATAAATAGTATGCTTCTTCACAATTTTCTAGCCTCTTAATGAAATGAAGTAGGAAGAATAAAAGAAACGAGAAACAGACGTGAACATGCATGTGAATAAAAAGCACACGTACTTCTGTTTAATGAATAATCAAATATGATAATATTTTTTTTAGACCTGATCAATGACACAATTATATAAATATACGGTGAAACAGCATGTCCCATATGAAGTGATAGCTTAGAAATAGTACCCTATCCAACTACAATTAAAATGCCTGTTCATCCCACACAAACTGACTTTGTGAAGATGCAAATATTCAATTATTTGTTTGTATATTAACCGTTTACTATCAAATGTTTCCCTTTCGTAATTACCTGTGTATTGTATTTCTCGTCACTGAAATAAAAACCATGTATCAAATTATGTATGTGAGTATAATATCTACATTAAAAATGAAATCGATTTGCTAACAGAAATGATTATTATGTACTGCATTATCAATCTGAGGTTTCTTCTTGATTCCAAGGAGAAAATTCCTCTTTGAAAAACCTACACTGTTGGTGTGGCTGCAATTGCTCTTGGTCCGTTGTAACATGCCTTTTCTAAATGCATGTGATATGTGACAGTGCCAGAACAGATGGAAAATTGGGTCAGCATGTAGCATACACACTAAATAAAGATCACTTTTAAAAATTAGGACTGTTTTATGTAAGGTACTGGTAGGCAAGATTCTATGTAAAATCTTCAGTTGCGTCCATGTAAGGTTTGGGCACTTTGTGAGGATTTTTTTTTAGGAATGCATACCATTATGCCAGCCTTTTATTCTATATGCTTAAACTCGGCATTACATTTCAATATATACATTGCTTTGTCGTTATATGGAATTAAAGTTAGATGAAAACCTTTATAGGCATTTTAGTTTTGACAAAATTATATGCCAAACAGTGATAAGGGGTCGCTGTAAATTATGATCCAAATGGAAATAAAATTTAATTTCAAATAATCTTTTAATCTTAGAATATTTGAAAATCTAATAAATTAATTTTAGGAAAAATGTACTTTTGACGTTGTGAAAAATTTATCCAGGAACCACCGTAATGAATGATGTCGTTCGTTATGACAGATGACATCTGTCTGAAACCAGTTTGGTTTTACCGTCTATTATTATGCTAGGATATACCCATAAAGACATTTATAAAAAAAATAGGTTTGTTAACACAGACTGGTTAATTTAATTCCGATTATGCTTCAAAAACATCCATCCAAACCGGATTTAAAATTCATTCTTAAATACTTTTTAAAAAAAACTCTTAAAGAGAATTTGCTATGGTTAAAGAAATATATGAACTGAAACATGCATAATCAGTGCAAGTTCAACATCAGTTTTGCAAAAGGGGTACATTCCAGATCAAATGAAAAGGTTTGGATTCTAGTATGGTTGACTTGTAAAAACATTCTATTCAAATGTCCACTCTATATAACAAAAAGTAATAATCAGTTATATAGGATCTGTATTCCAAACATTCAAGAATCCTAAATGACCACGTTGGCGTTTTTATGGTGAATTTTCCAACAAAAGACGATACCGCCTAAATTTATTGTAATTACGTGTACGTTTAATGGCGTAATCGTCATACTGAAACAGGAAACTTATTATATTAGCTGAAAAATTATATTCCATCAGATGGTATCAAATGGCTGTATGCTGTAGGACAGCATATATTATTCTTTGTTGATACTTGTATATTTTCTTTCAAAACGTTTGATGTCCGTTTGTGACTTATTTGTGCGTAGCTTAGAAAACAATCGATGTCACGAGATATGTCGAAGGAAACTTCTAATAATAATGGCAAGTGTATTAAAAATGTATCACTGTGAAACACGATAGTTTTTAAATTACATAAGTATCAATTATAAAAACCGAAGATTGTAAGTGATTATCTTAAACACATATAATATATGGTATAATTAGTAATACAAGAAACATATAATTAGACTTAATCCTGTAGTTCGAAATCGCCCCACCCCATCAATATTAGCCAATAACACGTGACATACTGAATATGTGTAAGATCAAGTTTCAATGAGGTATAACAAATTGCAACTTTTTGGATAAAAATGAGTACAAAATGCATATAACCCGCTTCTTCTTTGAATGATGGCAATCGAAAGCTCAGATCTCTAGAGATCGGACTACACTATAGTTTCTGAATGTACACGAAAAAGTGGGATTTATCGCCATTCTTTCGTTATAAGTTCATGGAGTTGTCGTCTGCAATACTGCGAAAGATTAGGGTCAGCTCAAACTAAGGCGGATCATATAGCATCAATTCGTTTCTTTTTTCTTTGGACTGAGAACTATGAAAACCATGATGGTAAATATATGGCATGTTTGTCAGTAAATATTTATCACATTACCTTATTTTGCATACAAAATTCTAGTAAATTTATATCACTGTATCTTGTTTCAGTAGTAGCTGAGATCCAGTTTTTTTAATCTTAAATATAAAACATTTCGAAACTAGATCGCACATCATTTAAAGTATTCAATTATCCATCTTGGTTCCAGTGTAAGTCGCGAGTATTTGCACTTAACCGAGATACTAGTGGAATATCGATCAGGAATGTACTAAAACGTGATACTGGTGGAAGATCGATCAGGTTAGCACTAAAACGAGATTCTGGTGGAAATATCGATCAGGTTAGTACTAAAACGAGATACTGGTGGATTTTCGATCAGGATAGCAATTCCATCAGGTAATCACTGAAACGAGATACTGGTAAATTATCGATCAGGTTTGCACTAAAACAAGCAGTTGGTGGATTATCGATCCGGTTGGCACCAAAACGAGTCACTAGTGTAATATCGATCAATTTTAGCACAAAAACGAGATACTTGTGAATTTTCGATCAGGTTAGCACTGAAACGATATATCGGTGGATTATCGATCAGGTTTGCACTAAAACGAGATATTGGTGGCTTATCGATCAGGTTAGCACTAAACCGAGATATTGGTGGCTTATCGATCAGATTAGCACTAAACCGAGATATTGGTGGATTATCGATCAGGTTAGCACTAAAACAATATATTGGTAGATTATCGATCAGGTTAGCGCTTACTGCAAAGTATTAAGAGCATATTTAAGATTACCATCAAAATCACAGTTCAATTTTGTTCCGTGTAGTTAGAAAGAACTAATACGGCAATACACGTTGATGTGTATGGTTGAGACGTTTTGGGATCCCCACGTCATATCAGAAACGGCTTTATCTTCCGAACAGAATTCGTTTGGTCTTATATTCATTGCGTGCTCCTTGACGAACTGTCTTTTATGTTTCCGTTAAAAATATTGTAAAAAAAAAAGAGCTTGGGAGCAGCAGAATTCAAATAAACCGAGGCACGTGATTTAGAACATTGGGAAGACCGTATCGCCTTATGTTAGTTTATTAACCGTTATTGTTACACATATCAATTTCTACACACACACACACACAGAGAAGAGAGAGAGAGAGAGAGAGAGAGAGAGAGAGAGAGAGAGAGAGAGAGAGAGAGAGAGAGAGAGAGAGAGAGAGAGAGAGTTGACTGTTTCATAGAAATGATATACAATAACGTATGTAATGTTGTACCTAGTTTGAATTACCAATTCACGCCAGAACGATCAGCACAGAATATAGAAAATAGTACCATACTGTTCGTCTGATACCTAGTCAGATGGTTTTATGAAAATCCACGTCGTATCTATGTCATGTACGTCAACGTAAATAAGTCAGTTATAAAATATGATGTGTTTTTTAGCAAGAAAACATATTTTATCCCCGATTTTTAAAAAAAATATCTATATGAATACAACTATTGATACGCAAACGTTGGTCCATCCTCTCCGATAGAGATAGGTTATAGATGGTATCAGAGTGTCCGCATTATTAAGCACTTGTATTATTGTGTTCCTGTCCTGACAGTATTATAGTGTTCTTGGCCTGACAGTATTATGGTGTTCATTGCCTGACAGTATTATGGTGTTCTTGGTCTGACAGTATTATGGTGTTCTTGGTCTGACAGTATTATAGTGTTGCACTGACAGTATGATAGTGTTCTTGACCTGACAGCATTATAGTGTTCTTGGTCTGACAGTATTATAGTGTTCGTGGTGTGACAGTATTATGGTGTTCTTGGTGTGACAGTATTATAGTGTTCTTGGTGAGACAGTATTATGGAGTTCTTTGTCTGACAGTATTATAGTGTTCTTGGTCTGACAGTATTATAGTGTTCTTGGTCTGACAGTATTATAGTGTTCTTGGTCTGACAGTATTATAGTGTTCTTGGTCTGACAGTATTATAGTGTTCTTGGTCTGACAGTATTATAGTGTTCTTGGTCTGACAGAATTATAGTGTTCTTTGTCTGACAGTATGATAGTGTTCTTGGTCTGACAGTATTATAGTGTTCTTGGTGTGACAGTATTATGGTGTTCTTGGTCTGACAGTATTATAGTGTTCTTGGTGAGACAGTATTATGGTGTTCTTGGTCTGACAGTATTATAGTGTTCTTGGTCTGACGATATTATAGTGTTCTTGGTCTGACAGTATTATAGTGTTCTTGGTGTGACAGTATTATGGAGTTCTTTGTCTGACAGTATTATAGTGTTCTTGGTGTGACAGTATTATGGTGTTCTTGGTCTGACAGTATTATAGTGTTCTTGGTGTGACAGTATTATGGAATTCTTTGTCTGACAGTATTATAGTGTTCTTGGTGTGACAGTATTATGGTGTTCTTGGTCTGACAGTATTATAGTGTTCTTGGTGTGACAGTATTATGGAGTTCTTTGTCTGACAGTATTATGGAGTTCTTGGTGTGACAGTATTATGGTGTTCTTGGTTTGACAGTATTATAGTGTTCTTGGTGTGACAGTATTATGGAGTTCTTTGTCTGACAGTATTTTGGTGTTCTTGGTCTGACAGTATTATGGTGTTCTTGGTCTGACAGTATTATGGAGTTCTTTGTCTGACAGTATTATAGTGTTCTTGTCCTGACAGTATTATAGTGTTCTTGTCCTGACAGTATTATAGTGTTCTTGGTCTGACAGTATTATAGTGTTCTTGGTCTGACAGTATTATAGTGTTCTTGGTCTGACAGTATTATAGTGTTCTTGGTCTGACAGTATTATGGAGTTCTTTGTCTGACAGTATTATAGTGTTCTTGGTCTGACAGTATTATAGTGTTCTTGACCTGACAGTATTATAGTGTTCTTGGTGTGACGATATTATAGTGTTCTTGGTGTGACAGTATTATGGAGTTCTTGGTCTGACAGTATTATAGTGTTCTTGGTGTGACAGTATGATAGTGTTCTGAACCTGACAGTATTATAGTGTTCTTGGTCTGACAGTATTATAGTGTTCTTCGTCAATTATGGACAATAACTATGTTACATATGAGTAAATATTTCTCACAATTGATCTCATCAGAATCCTTACTAATATAAAGCTCCGTTTCAAATTTCCTTCATTTTTATAAACTGATTACAAGTTTCACATGAAAGCCATTGCAATATTTTACAAAGTTAATCGGGGGCAAGCTATTTTTTAACACATGATTCAGATCTGTGATCATCAAATTCACCTGGGATATTGTTAAGGGAAAACATTTCATTAAATTTGGTTCAAATTAAACAAAAGCCGCGAATGTTATAACAGTCAGAAGGCATACAAATGACGATTCTAAGTCGATCAAGATCTTTGACAATAAGTTCAAAATCTGATTAGCATTTCTTCATTCCAGACTTTGTAATGCTTATTATAAATTGTTTAAGAAACACAGCTTTGCAAACTATTTTCAAAATCTTCTCATCATCATAATTGTTTGAGACCATGATGGAGTACATTTTGCAAAATTAGCTCAAATTAAATTTCACTGAACCCACCCAAACATGTTCAGACCTGCAATCTTAATTCAGATTAGTATATATTCCACAATACATCATTGTTTTTAAAATGGTTTATATTATGTAGTTATTATCAATTATAGCACAAACATAAAGACTCGGTAGATAACATAGGCTTGGCTGCTTATCTCACGTTAAAGAACGTGAACATACCTTTTTGTGTTGTTGTTGTTGTTTCTGTAGAAAGTTTACCCTTGCTGTTGACGAGAATGCCCATATCAGGAATAAATATATCTGGTAATCCTAGTTAAATAGCGCTGACATAATTTCGGCAAATTCGCCAACAGTTTTCTAGAATGTAATGTTCGAAACGTTCGGGGCATGTTTTTTGCCATACTGTTTTTGCTTCCTAGTTTCATTCTTTTTGTTTTTGTTATTGTTTGCTATTTAGCTTTTGTTTTATATTTGGGGTTGTTCTGACTTCTGTTCCTTTATAAAAGTAAATGAGATATTTAGATATTATTGCCAGGTCCTAGCGATACAGCAGCCTATCAATAACAAATGTAATATAAACAAGCTGTACATTTATTCATTTGTGCTTTAAGTAAATAATTTAAAACTGAAACTTTAAAATATTGATGACAATATTAATATAACCTTGTCTACACATTTCTTCTGCGCTTGTAATGTGGTGGGTGGCAGATATTAATCACATATCATTAATTTGAATTACTTTGTTTTATTTTAAACTTTTTATTAAGCTCCTTGTTCAATATTATTCAACATCATAAAGACAAATTCTGTCTTAGGCATGTAGGAGAAATACGTGATGAGATGCGAAAAAATTCGAACATGTCATCTCTTTATTACGGTCGATAAATACGATCACCTTGTTCCACGGAGTGTCCGATTAGAGAAATTAATTTCAAACACCAAAAAGTAATGTTTGTGAAGATTTTAACAAGTATTTTTTGGTTTTTAAAAATAGTATAAGTGACTTAATTTTCTTAAAGTAGGCACCAAACGTAAATACAAAAACAAATTCATTGTCCATCCTTTGTAGTAGTGTTACATCAGAAAGTTTGAAAGAGTCAGCATATTTTGTAAACCTATGATATCTCCATGGCGACCAAATGTAGCCAGTGTTCTGCATTAAAAAGTGTATCTCACAAACATATTCACAAAATTAAAAGATTTTTAAGTACGTGAAGTACAGTGTATCGATGGTATTTTCCTCCAATTTATGTATAATCTATTCTAAAATTAAAATATATTCTATACATATAAGAGGAAACGAAAACAATAATCAAATAATAAACTTAATTAAGCATGCTGGAAATGATTACACTGACGTTTAAAGAATAACAACATGCAAACCTTGACTCACCTGTAACTCTTTTACCACATTATTATTTTCATGTATGGTCTGCAATTATATTTGACAGACTATGAGTTATGTTCCTGTGATGTAAACTATTTAAAGTTATTAGTCAGTGTAAAGTAGCTAATAGTGTCATTAAAGTCAATACTTACTATTAAAAAGAAAATAAACTATTGATATAAACTTCAAGAGATATCAAAGTTGACATGTTAAGTGTTATTAGCTGTATTTGTCTTCAACTTTCAAAGTATAATTGTATGAAAGTATTTAATGATACTTTTTATTGCGTGCCAAATATACCCGAAATTCTGTGTAGGAAAAAGGCCCATTTAGACGATTTATGTGCCTTTCCTATTAGTAATGAAAGTAGAAGCCGTCAATAATTATCTCTCGATTTAAGCTTCTAATGGAATATTTATAAGAGTTTAGTAGACGCAAATTCTAGACATTGCAATGCATGCATCGTACTTTGGCTGCATTGGATGGTCATACCATCTTCAGTACCTTGTCACGTTTATAAAGCTATATGCATTCATCTGGCACGTGTGTGACAGGCGGACCAAATACTCAATATGATTCCAAGTTATTGAGCAAACATGCATTACGATCCAATTAATAAGCAGGTGTGCAACACTACATCCCAACTAAAATTCTAATGTACAATTTACGACCCAGTTAGTAAACAAGTGTGAATTTCGTGCCATTTACTGAGCAAATATAGTTTATGTCCAAATTAATGACAGGCATTTGCGTTGCTAAAGTCTACTGAGCTGTTCAAAGGACAAACCCGTGGTTCTGCGAACCAGTATACACTTAGATATGTTAAGCGTTTGAGTTACACTTTCCTGTTATGTTTGGCGCAAATATTTCCTTTTAGGGCGTATTAGAGATCCCAATGGTCGCTTAAATGTATCTGGTACTTTCATGGTTTTTTGTCTTGTTCTTCTTTGATTCTGTCTCTCTCAAGTGGTGCATATTATCTGCCCTTCCAATAGCTTGGTTGCTTAGAGGACCGATAGGAACACATATCGTGCAGACGCACACTCCCACTCATACTTTATCAGGATATATCGTGTCTGGAAGGTTTATTTTGACTCCATAGTCATCTAAATATTAGTACATTACTATAATGAGTTGACACTACCCCATATCTTCAAGCACATTTTGACTAAAACACACAATTTAAAGCAATACAAAAACAAAGAGACGGTATTTGGAGGCTCAGATGCTCTAAAATGCCACGTGCTACCTTGTTAACACCAATAGCCTTGTGTTCCATAGCTGCCAAGTGAAGAATTCCTTACTTTTTCGTCCTATGCATCTGCAAAACCATCCCATTCTGCACTGAAGCCAATGTTGAGAAATGATCACAGGAAATCCAAACTCAACACAGTTTTCAAAGAGTAATGGTTTTCCAGACGATTTATCACCACTAAATGTACATCCTTGTGACATTAGCATTATCCTAATTCAGATAACTATGATGAATATAGTGCGTGCGCGCGCGCGTGTGTGTGTGTGTGTGTGTGTGTGTGTGTGCGGGCCTAGCGAGGCAGTTGTTAGTACCATTTTTATAAGTATTTTGTACGGCTCAGACGTGGTTCGAACCCACGACCTCCCGCATCCGACGCGGACGCTCTAACCACTAGGCCACAGGAGCGGTCATATGAAGAATGTAGCGTGGACAAAACAGGGTGTTACCAGTAAAACAAAGAATGGGAGGGTTTTAAGTATTAAAAAAGTATTAGAAGTACATTAATCGCATGCAATACATATTTTAAAAAGTCAATTGCGACCGTATAGAACGAAGTTCAAACATAATGTGAATTAGTATTAATTTTTTAATATATACTAACAGTTTCATGACAAATGGTTGCAAAATGTCGAGGATCTGAAGATTTGCATTTGTATATTTATAACTAAGTTTCTCGATTCAAATGATAAACACAAATTTTGCTTGATTGCATATAATTTTCTTAAGAACAGAATTCAACAAGTTTACAGAGTTATCGTAGATGAGTGTTTTCAATAATATCTTTCAATGGTTATTTGCCAAGCGAATCATACTTAAAAGGAACCAATAAAAAGTGAGATTTCTCCTCAACCACATTTGGATCGCAAAATGAAAATGTCATGACTCTGCCTATCGTAGTGCTGCCAAATTTACCGTCTCAACTCTCAGTGAGTGAAATTAGACCCTTATGTTTTACATGCTGTTAAAACTGTTTTTAAAGAAATAGACTATCATCCAACCCAACAGTAGTTTTAAAGAATTTGTTGAATTTTGATGAATTTGAATTACAGTATAATATATAATGTTTGTCTGAAAACACGCATGAAAATTTAACATCTGCTCAATCAAGTAATTTCAACACATTTGGCGAAACTATACACATTTAATCACTGGCTCAGCAAGGGCAATTAGTCAGAAATATTGTTGGGGTTGCAGTACGTTATGCACTGTACTTAATATTAAATTGTAACGACTTTTTATTTTTGAATACTATTTTGCGATATTTGCAGTGAGTTCATAAGCAAACTTTGATGTTCCCCAACCATAGTACCATTCACTGTTTACAGTTTTGTATTCAAAATATATTCCATAAAATTAAATTGTACGCGTACGAAAGGATAAGAGGAACGCGTGTATCAAATGACTTCATACATTATTTTCGCATTAGTGCAAGTTGTCCCAAATGTGAATTGAAAATGTTACGTACCTCTACCTGCCAAGGCATGTTTTGCTTTGAAAACCTGTAATGCCTTCAACAATGCAAGGTCAAGATGCTGGTAATTCAGATTTTAACGACTTCTGCTACTTTTTTTTACAATAATACCATTGTGGAGAATTCACAATACGCGTTTCTCCTACAGAAAATGGCACTGTTTATGTCTACGTGATTTTATTAGAAGTTGCAAACCTCCGACAGTTTCTGAGAATCAAACCATATCATTCATTTAAAGAACCAGAGAAAAATATATATGTACTGCCATTGCCATAAAATTTCGGCATCGTCTAAAACCAAAGCGAAAAGTAAAGGTGACAGTACTTCACCTTCCTAAAGGCAATATTAATAGAATGCAAGATACATTTTGCCAGCAATACCATGTTCAATTATTTTAAACCACTCCATCTGTTTCGAGAATATACAATCTTGTGGTGTATCGGATGCCCTGGGAGGGGTAACACCTCTGGATGGCTAAACAGTTGTACTCCTTTGATCACCACTTGGCACGCAGGTCTGCATGTGGCTTTAAGAAGCTGTGGCATGCTCAGCGGCCGCATCCTGCTGGCGGGTCCTAAACCCAGCTGGTTTTGAGCGAGAGAGTGAGGTCGACGAACTGCGCAACTCTACCTCACTCAAAACAAAGTCACTGCGCAAGTCATTCTTGTCATCCACCCATCCCATTTCATCACCCACTCAAGTCCTGTGGCGACAGGCATGCGACGAAGCGGCAGGTGTGGGTACACTGGCAGCCGTATCCGCAAACCTACACACTGGTGGCTCAGGACATTAAGGTCATTCACCACTGACATGAAGCAGCAGTGGAGTCCAACAGCACTCCTGAACGACTAAGCAGCCCTCTTCAGGCATGCGCTGATCGCCTTCCTGGAGGAGCTAGAAAATGTGCCCTAAAAATTGCATGCTTTAAACGTCTCTAGTCAGTATACGGCGGATGGCAATAACCCTACTGTAGCGGTCAAAATACACAAAAAATAATGAGGATTGTTCCTCTGACACTTAATGAACAGCGAAGATGGGGAAACACCCAAGAGGAGAACCGCCCTAATATGAAAGGAACTAGTCAGATACAACGTGGGATTTGCTGCCTTGAGCGAGACCCGGCTTGCAGCAGAAGGCGAACTCTCTGAAAGGGGCTCCAAATACACTTTCTTTTGGAACGGCCGAGGGAGTGAGAAACGCCATGATGCTGGTGTTTGCTTTGACTCAAGATCATAAAACTCACCATCTTGTCTGGAAGAAAAAAACCTTATCATCATCAGTTGCTATGGTCCAACATGATCAACCCAGATGAACTGAAGGTCAGATTATATGAGGATCTTTCGCCATCAGTCGTCTCCCCAAATTACTCATCAACGAAGCAATAGATGACCCTCTAGCCATGCTGGAGACACAGAAAGCAATACGTCTGCTTTCCAGCGGCAAAACACCTAGTTCAGACTCCATCCCAGCTGAAGTCTACAAGGAATGGGGCACAACCCTGATAGAAAGGCTCTACCAACTGTTTTTCTGATGTGGCAGCAAAATACAATACCTAATAAATTCAAAGACGCTTTCATAGTCCACCTGTCTAAGCGCAACGAGCACCGCCAGCCTGCGACAACCACGGGGTATATCATTACTCTCAATTGCAAGAAAGCTACTCACCAGAATCATACTGAACCGCCTCACTACACACCTTGACAGGGGAATACTGCCCGAAAGCCAATGTGGATTCCGAAAAGAACGTGGATCCATCAACATGGTGTTTGCTGCGAGGCAGCTGCAAGAGAAATGTCAAGAGCAAAACACCGACCTTTTCTCCATGTATATCGACTTCACAAAGCCTGTAAGATACTGTCAGAAAAGAAGGCATGTGAAAGGTAATGCTATGTACGGATAACCAAGAACAGTTTTATCCATGGTGCAGTATTTCCACGTTGGCATGCAGGCATGCGTCCATGACAATGGAAATACATCTGAGCCATTCCAGTAGCTATTGGCGCCAAGCAGGGTTGTGTTCTGGCACCGACACTGTTCAGTCTATTGTTCTCCGCCATGCTAACTAATGCTTTCAGAGACGGTGAGGCTGGAGTCGACATCAAGTACCGTACAGAAGGAAAACTATTTAATCCTAGCAGGCTTCAAGCGAAAACCGAGGTCATGACAGACACCATTAGATATTTCTTATTTGCTGATGACTGCACTCTAAATGCTGGCTCAGAATCAGAAGGCGACCTGCAATGCAGCGTTGACAAGTTCTCCAGCTCCTGCACAAGCTTTGGTCTCACAATCAGTACCAAGCTATATGATGAGCCCAACATCACTGTCAACGGCCAAACACTCAAGGTAATGAACCGCTTCACCTAACGTGGCAGCACAATGTCAAAGAGCGTCACTATTGACGACAAGGTGAACCTTCGCATCGCCGGAGCCAGAACAATCTTTGACAGAGTGTATGCCAACGTCTGGAATAGAGGAGGCATCATCATCCTGACCAAACTAAAGATCTACTGGGCAGTTGTGCTCCCCACACTACTTTAGTCATGGACGGTGTATTAACGCCATGTCATGAACCTGAACCACTTTAACACAACAAGACTCAGGAAAATGCTCAACATCAAGTGGCAGGACAAGGTACCAGACACTACGGTAATCGCCCAAGCAGGTGTGCCCAACATCCACACCATCCTGGTGCAGTGCCAGCAACGCTGGGTAGGACATGCTGTTCGCATGCCAGACCACCGTGCTACAGCAATGACAGCAATCCCACGGAAGCCAGAAGAAACGCTTCAAAGACAATCTTAAAGCTGCATTTAAAGCATTTATTGTAACAACTGATTCCTGGTAGTAAACAGCAAACGATCGAGTCACTTGGCTTTCCTCTGTGCGCAAAGGCTCCAAGAATCTAGCAGGACAGCAGCTGCAGAGCTGTAGAGGCTAGTCAGAAAAGCACGTGTCATCAATTCTCCTGGAAATGTCCCACTCATCCTCTGTCCCTGATGCAAACGAACATTCCGTGCAAAGGTTAGATTTATTAGCCATCTGTGCACGCATAGAACAGAACCAGCCCCTCCAACCCTCGGATGACTAGAGAGGCCTTCGTTGAATCGAACAACACATTAAATCTTGTTTTCCAAAATCAACAACTAAAAATGTTTTCTGTCAAATAAATATGTCTTTTATTAACAAGGATTTTTAAAATAAAACCAAACTGAACACGGGAAACTTAATAAATTTCATTCTAAATTGTTAATCAGCGATTAATGACACTGGGAAATAATCAAGGCAATAAAACTACTGAGTGTAATTCTCCGATAATGTTTAACTATATTAATGGCTTCTCTCTCAAAAATGTTTTGATTTTCAAAAAATGTTTTGATTTTCCCGTCTTTTTAACTTGTCAAAAAATCAAGTATAAAAATAATTTTTAAATAAAATTTAAACAAGCATTATTCCAAATATAACATTAATAAGTCTTCTGATAATAAGATTTGGAGGAAACTAACCGGTCTCTCCATACAACATGAATTTGTGTGTACCTTTTCTTAGCAGTACAACTATTCGTACGAAACCAAATTTAGTAATATAATTGTCACAGGAATCCTAGATCTCACAAAACGTTTTTTATCGGTACTTATTAGTGTGCATAATCTATCTATTATTTCTTAAGACGATAGAAAAGAATTGAAACTAATTGCCTCGAAGAGTGTGTCTTTGAAGTTTACCTGCGACTTGATTAGACTACGTTTCGAGAAATGATTATACACGTGCAACTTAAAATTGTTAAATGCTTACATCTGAAGTTTCTTTGTTGATGATTATCCTGATACTGTATATCTATTGCATGATTTAAGTTTACTTTGAATAAAAATTTAATATTTGCCGCTCTTATTCTATCATTGCGCTTGGAGCAGAACAGGTAATGAGTTAGTTGCATGAAGCACGTGTAGCGCGCGTGAGTGTGTGTGTAATTTTTAAGGATGTCTGCAGTATGGCAGTGTAGTGATGTCTAGCAATGAGACATCATGCTGTAAACATGTATCATGATGTTCCACCCAGTCACATTATCCATACACGAGGCCGACCAGTTCTAACACTAACCTTTTAATGCTCAGCACAAAGCGAGGCAGGTGTTGGTACCATTTTTTTTATAAATCTTTATTGTGACTCGGCTGGAGTTTGAACCCGTGACCTTCCGCATCCGAGGCGTACGCTCTAACCACTAAACCACTTAACCACCGAAGCGGTCAATTCAGCATTCAATGAAATATTACTTCTAAAGGATACGAAATTCTACTCACAAGTTCTTGTGGACTGTGCATTGAATCCATAATAACAGCAACCCTGCCTTCTTGAATTAGTCGGGCCATTACCACGTGATACGCTGTAAGGGTACTGAGGGTATTAGCCAATACAAATTTCTCACATGTAACTAATAGCGACATCAACATGGCACCAATTGCTGTGGATGTTCGTTATTATCCTTTGGCAGTCATACATCCAAAAGCTGAAATCAAATTCTGTCATCAGTTCTATGATAGGACGAGCAATTTCAAATATATACTAACTGTCCGTCATAACGAAGTTGTTATAATTTTAAAAAAAGATGTTCCGTTCATATTCATTTAATTTCAGGTGTGCAGATTGTGTATCTGTAATTACTTGGAGCTCTTCGTGCCGAGTTCATTTATAATACGACACCAATACAGATCGTTATGAGAAGTGAGGAAAGCGAAACATTTTCACATTTATTTTCATTTGCGATATCCTAAAGGAGATAGGTCACGGCTCAAAAATCACCTTTTGCGATATCAATGCGGTTGCCTTTTTTCAAGTCCGATTACTTTCGATATAACAGGGAACAGGACTATGCTCGTAAATACTTAAAGTCTGAATGAAATATTGATTTCTTTTACGATTTGACGGACCGGCTTAAATCGGTCGTTTATGGAGAAAAAAAATTCCATTGGAATATAACTTATTAACTTGAGAATAATGTAATGGTCCATTCAGATATACACTACATACAAAGAGTGATGCCATACAAATCAGGCAAGCATTAGTTTATTTCTGTCTCCACTACTAAGCAGTTTGCCACCACTGATTTTCCTGCTATACTGAGTCTATTTTCTGTCAAAAGGTAGCTAACAACTTGTCAATATTTGCACAGTTTTGAAAATGGACATTGGTCACTAATTGTACAGGAGGAAACCTCTTTCTGCTGTTGTGGAATGGTTTATACAGTTAGAGTGTAACTCGATATCCACTTATTTACATAATTATCACTTCTGAGTTGCGATGATTGGTGTCGATCAAACAGAATGCAAACCTAGGATGATTGACCGTGTAAAACAAATAGTTTTGAATCAAAACTAAATTCCGTGGTGAAAACGGCCTAATTCATGAACGTACGACTGTGAATATAGCAAAATGGTTTTCTGAAAATACAGACTATTTTATCGGTACTTCATATGGTGCAATCACGTATCGTTTTAAAAGGAACTTTTTGAAAGTACATAACTTCAAAGGGATGATTGTCTGCGAAAAGAGACTAGAAAGCTAAAGTGCATCCAACAAATGTTCATCTCGTGAAAATGTCGACTGCAAGACAGGACAAATTTAGACGAAAATCTAGCCGAGGTGCAGGGGATGGCATAAACGTACCTCATACCCTGTTCAAAGTTTTGAATATAAACAAGAAGGTAAATTATATTTTTATTTTTCATCACTGATCAAACCCAGATTCTTCACTTTTAAGATGGCATGTTTTTAATATCACACTCTTTAATTCTAAATTCATCCAGCAATATCAAGGCAAACATGTAGTAATAAAAAGTAACTAAACTTACTCATACATTTCCTTAACTTATATAATTTAGCTGTGATAGTTGTAAGAGTAAACCGAAGTAGACCTCTGTTTTAATGTCTTAAACATCAATATCTTTAGTTTCAACTTTACAGTGGTCTGTTCCTTTATTTCCAAGTTATGTTATGAAATACTGTATACATCACGGAAGAATACTGCAGCCTCTGTATGTGTATGTGTATGTGTATATATATATATATATATATATATATATATATATATATATATATATATATATATATATATATATATATATATATATATATATATATATATATATATATATATATATATATAATATCTCTATATCTCTAAATTAATTGCTTGTACGATCTTGTTATGATTAGTGTGTTTCTAAACTATTTTCATATTTTATTCACATACGGTTATAAAATCGGCATTTGTGTCATTTAAGTTTTTATAAATTAAAAAATAATCTTAAGATGTCTAATTCGAATGTCCCTTTCGTATTCAAACATATTACACTCAGGAAATGCTTACGTCAGGTCATATTTTCACAGAAAATAGGATAATAATTGGTAATTTGCATAATTTAATTTTTGGCGTATCGCTCACAGTTACCCAGGAACGAATCGGAATTTTACCGTCAAGTCTCAAATGTAGGATAACGATACAGTCGTTTGGACTTTTGTTTTTTAACCACATAGTACCATACTTTCAAAGAGAGACTGAATTTTACCGTCAAATCCCAAATGCAGGATAACGATACAGTCGTTTGGTGTTTTGTTTTTAACCCCATATTACCATACTTTCAAAATGAGGCTGAAACCACTTTCTTCTCGAGATTTCCTGGTTACAACTTAACAAGCGTGGATAACTGTTGTAGCCTCGCTTGACGTGCAAATGGAAATGATGGAAAGGAGTAGCATTCTCGTTAACAAGACTGTATCATCAAGTTCCATCCGTGTCTCCGATTTGACTGTAAATAACTTTCAACATAATGTCGTCATCCCGTGCCAAGTCCCTATTAGAGCCCTTTACAATATCACGCCATAAATAGTTGAACGGTTGTCAGCCGGACCTGCATATAAACAAATTCAGCTGGTGATATTCTTTATGATGCAAAATTTTACAGTAGGTCTAAATCACATATACGAGTATGTTGTCATCAGGAGTCGAAGAATCGTGTTAATGACAATGTTAGTAGTGAAAACGAGTGATACGCTTCTTGCATAAAACTGATATTCATTAGCGTATCAGATGATCAAAAAAATGAAATTTTGTTTATGACATAAGATGAAGCTTGTATTAGATGGGTTAGTATATTCGGCATTGTTTCAGTTTCGTTCTGGGGATCATAGTTTTCAGAAAATCTTTATGTATTAATTTTCTTAGAAATTCGATCTTGATTGCTAGATCACGTATTGAAGTCAGCATAAAAAAATCGAATCATGACTCGACTCGTACCATTATGAACGCAATGGCTATATTTGCAGAAAGTCAGTGAGATCAGTTGAATTTCAAATAGGATCAAATTGTCTTAATAAGGGTACAGTCTTGTACAATAATATGTTTCAACTCAAGTCTAATGCCTATTTCATGTACACTTTCTTTAACACTTTTGATTTATTTATTATATTTATAGAACTTAAATTTATTGTAAATATTTTATCGTAATTTGTTTGCTATTTCGGACCATATGTTAAAACAGAGTTGTCTAATTCGATATCATCAAATATTGTATGTTGATTAATTTGAAAATGGCACCTTAAGAGTTTATAAAATTTTCCATATTCAGTTCGCTTTATACTTTGAATGGGGAACCTCTAATTATAAACATCAGTAATATTATACATAATATTTGACTTTAATTCTACAAAAGTAAAGTTAAAGACAAATACACGATAATAATTTATATATTTGTTAGACTTATATATGAACAATCGAAGTAAATACGTACAAATAAATAGGTTTTATCAGGACTATAAAAATACACCCCAAGCTACAAAAGTTAGGATTGTCCAAAACAAAAAAATTACTGACTTATATATTGAAGAATGAAATGAAATAGTCGTGATTTTATCTGATGTCGGCATTATTTCCTTTAAAATCAGTTTTGAAAATCACTTATTATATTCACAATGAAATACGTATTTACGTATGCTTAAATTTAGAACGAGTAATCACATAGGCGTTTGAAATATATACCATATCACCGCATAAAGTGGTATCGTTTTGACGTCATACGTCATGCATACCAATATGTGCTCCTCTGTTCACGTCTTAAAGTAAAAATATCTCAACTTTTATAAACTTATTTGTATATCGAATAAAATGCTCTGAAATTGCTCCAGTGGTTTCAATAGGAAATATTTATTCACTGGAAACACTATCAAAATGGGTCCAAATTATTATGAATAAATTTGCATAACTGATACTACAGCAATAGCGATTTCAAATGAGATTAGAGACACTCCGTTATTTTTACAGGCCGGTAGTTTAGGTTAATCGAAAGTCAGTTAAACATGCTTTTCATCGATACACAGCCACTTTTTAATATTTTGTTAGCGATTGTGGGTAAGTATCACCTTCAGATTTGTGATAGGTGTTGTTCGATAGAAACGTGCTAATAATTCGACGTTCGAATGTACTTTTTTTTGAACCTCATTAAAGAAATGGCACTATATTAAGAGTATAAATATACTATCGTGTTGTTCGTTAGTGCGAATCCCCTACGTATCCATGATCTCAATGTAACAAGACTGACAGTTTTAAATCGATGTGAATGACGAACGACATATTTCTCTCTTTTCTTGTTCCCAATTACTGCATTTGCATTTGTTTTGTCTGAATTCTACATGTATTTTTCCCTTCAACTTCTTCAAAACACATTTTTTTTTAAAATTTAGTAAATTATTTGTTTTTCTCATATACTGCTTGGATATGATAACATAAGCGTGCTTTTGTTATCATTCTTCCATACACAAGCGTCTAATGACTTTTAGTATGTAAATGCTATTTTAAAATAGGCTGGTAAGTGTTGAGAATGTGGCGCCTGAAGTTTTATTTAGTGTTCTTCCAAAAATACTTTATAAAATATATTGACTTTATTTGTTAAAGTCTTGCCAACCCGGTTGATATTTATTATTAGATGGAACGTTCACCATAGACTATATGTCCATTACTCGGTCGCTAATCTGAACCTTAATCTCCAAACAGCTATGCTGAACGACATATCTACTACCAGGAGTTATGCTGAATTTGTAAAGAAAAAGTTTTAAAACTCAACATTAATTCAATGCCAGTTTTAACATAAAAGAATTAAAATCCTTGGAAGTGTTAGAAAGGTCAACCAGTACATTGTCCTCAAATAAGGATGTGAAAACGACTTAATATTGTTTTTTATTCAACATTATGGACATCGATTTTTCTAAAATATTTTTTTGAAACAATTTTCAAGAATTTTAAGGGATGCGAGGTAACATGTATGCATGGACCATCGTGAGTATGTATGTATGTATGTATGTATGTATGTATGTATGTATGTATGTATGTATGTATGTATGTATGTATGTATGTATGTATGTATGTTTGTATGTATGTATGTATGTATGTATGTATGTATGCATGTATGTCTGCATGCATGCATATTTCTGTACTAAATATCTTTTTCAAAGTCTTTAAGGTCGATTAAGGCGAAAATGCGACACGTCTTCACTTTTATTTGCATAATAAGGTCATTACGAGCATTGGTATTATAGTTCGATTGTTTGCTATCCAATTTTCATGTAAGCGTTAATATAACAGGCAGCCAGAATAATGTGATTGAACCCGACATTATTCAAAAGAAAGAAACCTATAACATTGATATGTACATTTTCGGTTTATACCACTCCACTGTTAAATTAGAGACTACGTTATGGTCAATTCAAAATAAAGATGTTGACTTGTACTTTCAAATATAAATATCATCATAGACTGGGTATAAATCAGTATGCGAGAATTAACCTTTCCCCGGTGTTTGCCATCTCAGATATCCTTTCACAATCGTACTATTGGATGTCTGCAGTGAAAAGGTGTGCTCGCCTTATTAAAGCGCAGAAATTCTATACGTATAATATTTTAAATAAATATCCCGCTATTGTGGTTGTTAGTTTTGAGTGGGAGTATGGCGTTAAAAGTCAATAGCGACTGCATGTTGGTGTACTTCGAAAACAGTACAACACTTTTATGAATACTTATGAATTATTTGTACTAGACTCAAAAGTTGTCTTCGTGATCATCAAATATAAAATTAAAACTAATTATAATCAAAGGAATTTGAGGAAATTATCACAAAAATATTTGGGTGGCAAAAATTATACTAAATCAGTCTGAAAAACCATGAAATATGAGTCACTGTGAATTAAACAACTTTGTAATTACATATAATTCCACGATGAGAACCATCTGAAATTTAAATATTATTGTTTTATTTAGTCTATATCTTAACGATAATATTGCAACATGTTTTTCATGCTACATATTGTTGAGATACTAGCTTCGACTGTGCCACTTTTATTTGAAGGAAAATAAAATGACAGTGTATTTCATTTCTGATGCAACCAAATTAAACCAATTGACACCAAGTTGCATCACATTTTGATCAACGTATCTGAGAAGCTATTTAACTCAAGTTAGACTCCGATTTAATATAAATTTTGGTCACGAATTGTTAGTGTTTGTGTATAGATTTTATTTTAATGTAGCTTTAACAATTTGAGTCATATCGCTACGATGTCTGCAGTGTGACATATTACAGTGGTTTTTAGCACTAAGGTACCATGCCGTAGACATGTAGTATTTTGTCCCACCCAGTCCCATTATCCTGACACCAAGGTGACCATTCCTAATACTTACCTCTTAATGCCGAGCACCAAGCGATGCAGATGCCAGTATCGTTGTCATAAGTCTTTGGTATGACTTGGCCGGTGTTCAAAAATTTATACATAAGAATAACAAATTATTGTATTGTTTATTTTCAGACCAAGGTACCACCAATCGTAAAATTCCGTAGTTACGCCAGACTAGCTGTGTTGTGTGCTCGACTTTGTAAATACAGTCATGAAAAGTAAGTTAACTTAAAGGAATTGTTAAAATATATGTATTGTGTTATGTCTATATGTGTCTGCCGGTACATATAACATAAGATAAACTACGGTATATCATAACAAATATATTTAATTATTATATATCTGCATATATGGGCCCCTGCATCTCATTTCGTCTACATATCTTTCTTGTTGCTTGTTGTTGTTTTAGCGCTGTAATCATATTTATGTTGTTATTGTGGTTTTTGTTGATCCCCCCACCAATTTTTGTTTACACCGAAATGTAAGTTATAATTCTTGTTGACACTGTTCTTGCTTATTTAGTTACGAATGTGTTTCTTATTCTTAATGATGACGATGATGAAAACTATTATAATAATTATTTTCATTCCAGTTGTTGATATTCTTCTTCCTCTTCTTCTTCTTCTTCTTCTTTTTCTTCTTCTTCTTCTTCTTCTTCTTCTTCTTCTTCTTCTTCTTCTTCTTCTTCTTCTTCTTCTTCTTCTATCAATGCTGAATAATAATAATAATAATAATAATAATAATAATAATAATAATAATAATAATAATAATAATAATAATAATGATGATGATGATGATGATAATATTATTATTATTATTATTATTATTATTATTATTATTATTATTATTATTATTCAGCATTGATACAGGCAAGTCAGATTTCCTCTCAATCATCCAGAACATTGATGAATTCGTTCCTATTCTTGCACGGGACGGACTTTTCTTCGACCCAAAGATTTATCGAGCCAACAAAGAGGTGAATATTTTTCTAAACCCTTTTATCCAATAAAAATTCACTCGTATTAAATTTCCAAAAGATATATTTGTGATTCTCCATAAGATTAACGTCAAATAAAATGATTTTTCCTCCTGCATGTGCTGACATTATCATCATCATCATTGGCGCCTTAGTCTCGGGAGACCATGCGATAGCGCCCTTGGGGTGTCGTCTGTCTCTGGGTTGTTGCCATCGTCTGTTGTGACTGTGGAGAACTATTCGTGAGTGACAGTCCCTCTTGCAGTTTGTGCAGACATGCTGGGAAGCCCGAGCTGCTTTGGTTGCGGTCATGTGGCCCTTTCTGACACGTTTCTCTGCTGCCAACTGACCTCTCCTCGTATCAGCAACTAAGATACCTTTATTTACTGTCAGTCTCCAGATGCCTCGGTCCTCGGCCAGCACTTCCCAGCCATCAGGTGTGATATCACATGCCTTCATGTCCCTCTTGCATGCATCCTTGAAACGGAGTGAGGGGCGGCCGACTCTTCTTGTGCCAGTGGCCAGCTGTCCATATAGGATGTCCTTTGGCAGCCTCCCATCCTCCATGCGTCGGACGTGTCCCAGCCATTGAAGGCGACGTTTGCTCAGAAGGGAGAACATGCTGTGGGTGTTTGCACGCTGCAGGATTTCGCTGTTTGGGACACGGTCTTGCCAGCTGATTTTCAAGATGCGTTTAAGGCACCGTATATGGAAGGAGTTGAACCGACGCTCTTGCCTCATGTAGGTATTCCAGGTCTCACTTCCATAGAGAAGGGTGCTGAGAATGCAGGCTTGGTAAACTTTGACTTTGGTTTGCACTGTCAGCGCGTTGTTTTCCCACACCCTCTTGGTCAGTCGTGACATGATGGTATTTGCCTTTCCAAGCCTACTGTCCAGCTCCTTATCGAGCGAGAGAGTGTTGCTGATGGTTGACCCCAGGTAGGTAAAGTTGTTGACTGCTTCCAAGTTGACACCGTTGATTTTGATTGTAGGGGCAATGGTGGTATCTTGCACGCTGACCTTTGTTTTTTCCAGGCTGATGGTGAGTCCAAACTGCATGCAGGCATCAGCAAAACGGTCTCCCAGTCTCTGAAGAGCTTCCTCAGTGTGTGCCACAAGAGCCGCGTCATCTGCAAAAAGCATCTCCCTGATGAGCACAGCCCTCACTTTCGTCTTTGAGCGCAGTCGTGCCAGGTTGAACAGCCTCCAATCGGACCTGGTGTGTATATATATGCCATCAGTGGACGAGTCAAAGGCGTAGGACAGAAACAAGGAGAAGAAGATTCCGAATAGGGTTGGTGCCAGAACGCAGCCCTGCTTCACACCGCTGTTAACTGGGAAGGAGGTTGAGGAAGATCCATCATACAGGACTGTTCCCTTCATATCTGCATGGAAAGAGATTATCATGCTGCGGAGTTTTGAAGGGCAACCGATCTTACTGAGAATTTTAAAAAGTCCCTTTCTGCTGACTAAGTCAAAGGCCTTGGTGAGGTCGATGAACATCATGTAGAGTATTTGACCTTGCTCTCTGTTCTTCTCTTGGAGCTGTCGTAAAGAGAAGATCATGTCTGTTGTCGACCTGCCTGCTCTGAAGCCGCACTGGGATTCTGGGTACACACGGTCTGCCAGCAACTGCAACCTGTTTAGCATGATGCGGACATACACTTTACCAACGATGCTCAGAAGCGAGATCCCTCTGTAATTATTGCAGTCACTGCGGTCGCCCTTGTTTTTATAAAGGGTCACAATCGTGGCATCACGCATGTCTTGGGGGACTGCTCCTTCCTCCCAGCAGAGGCAAAGTAGTTCGTGCAATGGTTGGAGAAGTGTTGGTTTCCCACATTTGATAGCTTCGGGTGGGATGCTGTCACTACCTGGTGCTTTGTCATTTGGGAGGGAGTCAATTGCTTTGCTGAGCTCTTCTAAGGTTGGCACTTCGTCGAGCTCCTCCATGATGGGAAGATTCTTTATGCTGCTGAGGTCTGCTTCAGTGACTACCGTTTCACGGGAGTATAGCTCTGAGTAGTGCTCCACCCATCTGGCCATCTGTTGCCCACGGTCTGTGATCTTTTCTACCATCATGGATTTCAGGGGAGCGACCACTTTCACTGTAGGGCCTAGAGCCTTCTTGATGCCACTGTACATACCTTTAATGTTTCCGGTCTCGGCACTTCGCTGGATTACTTCACACAGTTGTTGCCAGTACTCGTTCGCGCACTGTCTAGCGATGCGTTGGGTGTTGCTTCGAGCACATTTAAGAGCGTCCGTTCATTGGGGCATTTTTTGTACGCTATAAAGGCTTTTCGTTTCTCCTCGATTAGTGGTTCCATCCTTGTTAGGTGTGCGTTGAACCAGTCCTGACTGGGTCGTTCCTTTTTGCCAAACGTGGACATGGCTGTTTTGTAGATGGTACCCTTCATGGCGTTCCACTTGGCTGTGGCGTCGTGCTCTGGCAGGTCCTGGAGAGCCTTGTCCAGGGCGGACACATACTCCTGTACCTTGGAAGGAACCGACATCTGTGCAGTGTTTATGCGTGGGTGTCCTTTTGGTTTTGAACGGTGTAGTGTCTTTGGCTGTAGTCTCACCCTGCTGCTCACGAGGGCAGTCTGCACTGTGGTAGGTTCTGGTGGAGAGGACGCTCTTAAGAGCAGAGCGCCTGGTGATGACCAAGTCAAGTTGGTGCCAGTGATGGGACCTGGGATGTTTCCACGACACTTTGTGTTGTGGCTTACCCTTGAAAAAAGTGTTTGTTATGCGCAGGCCATGGTAGGTGCACAGCTCCAGCAGTCTCTGACCGTTTTCGTTGGTCTTTCCAGTACCATGATATCCGAGGCAGGTAGGCCATGATTCGTGATCCTCACCTACACTGGCATTGAAGTCGCCGAGGAGAAAAAGTGATTCGTGTTTGGGGCATCTTATAATCTGTTCATCCAGCTGCCCATAAAACTGATCTTTGGTGTCTTCTGAAGACGAGAGGGTGGGGGCGTAGACACTAATGATGTTGACGGGACCTGCAGTAGTGGTGAGGCGGATGGACAAGAGACGCTCAGTGCCCCCTGTCGGAGGTTCAACCAAGTCCAGAAGATTGTTTTTTATGGCAAAGCCCACACCGTCCTGACGGGACTCCACAGGTTCGCGATCCTTCCAGTAGTTTTCCTCTCTGAGGGAGCCATTAAAGGCCAGTCTAGTTTCCTGGAGGGCAGCTATGCTGATATTTAGCTTGGTGAGTTCTCTATCGATGATGGCCGTTTTCCTGGTGTCATCCACTTCTCTGAGGTCATCGGAGATGCCTGTACACATAGTGCGCACATTCCAGCTTGCAAATCGAAGAGCTGGAGTCTTCTTTATTCGTTTCTTTTTATTTTTGTCTGGTGTGGAATTTTCGTCTGCTTGTCATGTTAAGCAACACACTGAGCTCCAGACACCCACTGGAGCAGGCAGACGATGGCGGGTCAACACCTTATTGACCGGGGGCTGCCTGGCTTGAGGCGGGCGGTAGTTGGCCAGTGGGACACGATGATCCCTCCCACAGTCAAAGCTGACCCGTGGCGCCCCTTTCCTACGCCAATCGGGTGGGACTTATAACCCGTAAACTGTCAGCTTCCGTGTTGTTATCTCACTTAGTAGCGAGACTGGAGTGACCTCTCCAGGACGCAAGCCTGGGCGTGGAATATGGAGATCCTGGGTTGCCCAGGCTTCAGGATCCCCCTCTCGTCCTTGCTGGTTGGGTCCAAAGGAATGCTGAGCATGACATCTGGCACCAGTTTGGATGCAGGAGCTGCCGGAAGGAAGCCGTAGTCGGCATCCAGCCGCCTTGAGGGCTCCACTCCGGATTTTCTGTCTGGGTTTACTCCCGTAGCCTTTCCTTCTCCCGAAGATATCCACAAGGCAGTGGAACCATTGGTTTTCAATCAGAGTTTTCTTCTCCTAGAAAAATTGCCTTGACCAGGCTAACGAGCTTCATCTACCCGGGTTTGGAGTCAGAGTTTCCCTTCTCTTAGACTGGCTGCCTGCCAAGGCTAATGAACCCAGTCTGCCCTCCCAGCTATACCGCCGAGTACTCGGTCGTGCCACACAACAGGCTCTGTGAAAACAAGGGGCCCCGCGTGAAGGTGCTGTTGTGGACACAATAGTGTAGGAGAGGCTATATGCAAGTAACCTCCTGTCCATCAGGGCAAGACAGTGGTCCTGCAGCGATCACTACACCTGGAAAGGAGAGGCTATGAGAGACGCTTAACTTCCCTTTGGCAAGCGGGACGTCAGGCCCAGACCTTGCACCTCTCATTATAGTATTTAATAATAATAATAATAATAATAATAATAATAATAATAATAATAATAATAATAATAGTATATTAATGTTACACTAATAATAATAACAATAATAAAAATAACAATTATAATAATAACAATAATAATACTAATAACAATAATAACAACAATATTTAATATTATTAATACGGTAGCACTAATAATAATAATAACATATTATAGGAATAATAACAACAACAACAACAACAACAATAATAATAATAATAATAATAATAATAATGATAATAATATAATTTAAGCTAGATTAAATCTTAATCGATCTAAATGCATCTTTTATTTCTGCCAATGATCAAAATGCAATTATGTAAAGAATGGTGAAGTACGTATATAACAAGTCAGTAGACACTTTACAATATTTTCCGAACGCAATTGTCTTATTTAGAGAGACCACTAAAGCTTTTTTCGACTTTCTCCTATTTCAAAACAAAAACAACTCATCAATTAAGGATCGACTTCCTGCAGAAGCCAGGAACATACTTAAAAGACCGCAACATTTAAGAACAAAAAAGGATAATCAATACGTAAGTATGATTTTCATTTTTATATTTATACAGATTTTTTTTTCATGAAAGATTGCACTCTTAGACTATTAAATAAATTTATTGAAAATTCGTTTAAAGGTTAATGTTAAATACAAGAATTTGTATATATATATATATATATATATATATATATATATATATATATATATATATATATATATATATATTTGGGGTATTTCCATAAGTGAAAAACTGCATAGATATTTACATGTCTTCAGTCACTCTTGACTTGAGATTTTTAATTTCATTAAACTGTGAAGGTCATAGAACGTTTCCATTACCTGTTTATATCCCAGGCACAGTTATATGAGGACAGCATTACTGAGAAATAAGATCGAAAAAGAAACATGGTTTACATTTTATTATGATTTATTCCGTCATATATTGACAATTTTACAACTTGATCTTAACAATAGTAGTTGATAACGAATCATTGAAAAAACAAAAATGCTGACCGCCGGAGGTTAAGATTCTTTCGCGGTTAATACTTTTATGCCGGAGTCAATGAACACATTTTCCCAATTTTAGACCCTATTTACAAATACAAGTATGTCATTTATAAATATAAAGTCAGCACGGTAAAGCTCCTGCAGATATCCTGTAAAGAACTAATTGGTTTTAAATACCAAAAAACTATAACCTTTACTTAGTATTAGATTCTAATATTTAGCCCAAAGTGACATTTTGGTTCTGAGGGTAAGTCTCGAACAACAAAACTCGGTATTGATCACACTGCTGTTTGTGCAAAATCGTGGTTAGTAGCAATGATCAAATATAGGTACTGAAAGAGTAAGACTGAGTCCAGAAACTCTTTGATGTTCGATCAATAACCCCAAAAGCATATTGAACTGAGTATGTAAATAGGCTCCTTGTAATCATCATGTCTGTCAGAGCTTTGGCAAAATGACGTAAATTCCACTTTCTAAACTAACATGTTCGACCTTTACACGTATTTGCGAAATATATTTGAAAATATTTAATTTTCAGTGACATCCTTTAAATAATATGAGAACATTTGTGGACATTCTTGTTTACCCAAACAATATCTCGAAAAGTCAAAAAGTACCTTCCGAACTAGAGTAAATCCAAGACTCCCTAAAAGGAGTAGAATTCCTGCTATCATTAAATTTCTTTTAACGCGAAATCGTAACTCAGGCTCGTCATAAAGAAAAAGAACAATAGACTCTAAATTCACGTCGTTTTGTTCCCACAGCTCAATTTATCCACACACACACACACACACACACACATATATATATATTTATATATATATATATATATATATATATATATATATATATATATATATATATATATATATATGTTTTTAATTTGCCAAGCACACGTTCTCATTCGCCTCTATATGTTCCAAGGGAGGTAACATATGCTGCCTAAAAATGACCATGTATGGTAATTGGTGGTTTCCCGGAACGTTGATATCTAGCAAGAATAATATACTTTGGTACCAATAAGGGACGCAAGAGTTGGGGCATATAACAAAGTTGTAACTGAGATTACACAATAATGAAACAAAGGTGAATGGAATAACTTATCATATGAAATATTAGTGTGTATACACGTATTCCAACAATAACTGGAGATTATGACATATCGGCTCTGACATCAGATTTCACTATGTTGGCGCATTGCAACAATAAATGAGTTAAGTTTGTTTAAAGTTTAAAAGTCAATGTATATCAGTTAAATGTAGCATACCCAGATGTTCGCACTGTTCTTTCATTAATGAAAATACTTCTTTGAATAGCAGTAACACCTAAGAAACATTAATTTTCGTTTTGACACTGCCTGTGCAACATCTAGTGCTCTTTACTTGATGACTCGTACAATGCAGTGACGTCACTAGGGTTGGTGTCACCCGGTGCGATAACTCATGGTGTCACCCCCATGGAACTCCTTCTGTAACATATCATACGAAAACTTTATAGACAGTCATTTTGGTGTCACCCCCTCTGATGGTGTCACCCGGTGAGGTCCGCATCCCCCGCACCCACCCACCCACCCAGCGACGCCACTGTGATCGGTTATCCGCTTATGAAATCCGACTAGACCGAACAGTGTGTGGTGCTCTGTAAAATTTGCAATTTTTCATTTTGGTGTCACCCCTCTGAGATGGTGTCACCCGGTGCGGTCCGCACCCCCTCACCCCCTAACGACGCCACTGGTACAATGAAATATATCGGACAAATCCATCAGCTAACATCTACACGCGTGAACAAACATATATTTAACATTTAATAACTTAATGAATCACCGTTTTTCAATCTCATGTCCCTACACACATTACTAATTGCTTCAAGATTTGTTAATTAAAGTAATTGGTATTGTTGATTCGGGAATGGAATGTCGGTAAGCGAAATATAATGGATTCATTGTCTGGAAACTATCTATCCAACAGATTTAAGTTCAAATAGTATATATATGAACTTGACTGATAAATATATTGTATTTGGTCACTTCAGTTGTGAATGATGTAGCTCAGAAAGGCATTCTCAATACCTTTTTTGGGGTGAGCTGGACACGCTTAAAATTATTTTGCATACAGTGTTTTGGGGTATTTATAATTATCAACAGCAAACTTTTGGCAACGCAGCTATTTCTGTTTTTCCTCATTAAATTGAAATTATCTAATTCATATGATGGTATTAACATATTTTGGGTGGGTGGGTGGGTGGGCGGGTGTGTAAGAAGCACTTGCTCATTATCTGGTTTAGTATGGCTAAGCTCACTTTACGCTTTAAAATATATTTGCTTACCAGGATTTATGTCGATTCTTTTTCTCTTTATACATACATAACTAGTCCTTTCTTTTCTCCATATTTACTCCTGTATTAAAAATGCTGAAATTGAAATGTTATTTTATTATTTTTATTGTTAATTGTAAAGTGAAGAAATATAAATACAAATGTATTGTGAAATTTTAAAATATATTATCGCTTCTATTATGCTTCATTTAAATTATTTATTTATCAACAAACTGAAATTTTACAATATCATGTTATAAAATTTCACAATCTAAAAGGTTTGTTAAAATTCTACAACGAGACATAAAACGATATTAATTATGAAATGGAACGTCCATTGATTCACCATTTTAATGCTGTCAGTTCATGTCTAAAAAGTTCTAATTATTTATGATCATCAATAATTAGTGGATAATATTAAATAAAGTATGCATATTTAAATCGAAATAAATGTATTTCTCTCATTTTTTTTATGTATGTTCTGTCAATGAATAAGACGAACTTGTACCTACATAGGTTTTGTTGGCGGATATAGTTTTACTATAATCCAAACACCTCAGCTTACTAGATAGTGTTGCGTATGTCCAGCAGTTTGCTATCAGCAAAGTAAGCTGAACCCCCTTTCCCAGTTTGCTGTCTGAAGCAGCATAGCTAGTTTGAAGAATTTTAAAACTTTTCTTTATTGTTGTTGCATATGATTGTTTACAGCTCACAAATACTGTCTTTTGGATACCTCTGCTTCAAAATAAGATTTTCACTAACATTAGCGTTGCCAAAGGTTCACTTTTTTTTAAATTCTCCTATTATGCCAGATTTACTATTCCATAATTCCGTATCAGGGTTTATAGTCAAATTAATTCCATGTTCTACTTCTTCAAAAAATTCGATTTATTTATATAAAGAACATTAAGTACTAATTTTTGTATAAAAAAAATATTCTTATGTGTTAGATTCTTTCTGTCAGGGTTTTATGGTATTATATGATCCCGAAGGAGTAAACTGTGAATAGCAAAGAAACGACAAGTGCAATCTACTTTCAAATTGTCTTTTTTTACATAAAAAGGCAATCTTCAGATAGTTTTTCTTACATTCAGTTTCAAAATACCTCTGAAATGAGGGGTTGACCGTCATACCGTCTGCTTTGTCCATCCAGCATGCACATCGGACTCGTAATTCACGCCATTTTCGGGTTGAAATTATTTACCAGTATCTCTATTAACACGTTCATAGCTCAAATTATCTGATATACTTCCTAATAAAAGCGAAATTGCCTTCACCCCTATGATCAGCCAGTATTTGCCGAACAAATGCAGTATATAAAGATGAATCACACTGGCCCTCGGCCATATTGGGTCTTCGAGATAGTTCATGTTATAAACGCGCATTTGTAAAACTTCCTTCATGCAAAATGTAGACCATGACATAATGCCTGTTACGGGGCTCAATTTGCCAGTAAAATTTAGTTTAACAACCATTCCTGTCAAGGGGCCGGGCCGAGTGGGTCTAAAGCGCTTTCCGTTACAGATCACTGCCATCTCACCTCTGTCAGCATGGGTTCGAGTCTATTTTTCGGCTAATGTAGTTATGTGAGAAAGTTTGCCAGTAGCTTCTCGTGGGTCGATGGTTCTTTCCGGGGATTTTCCCGGGTTCTTGTTCCACCATTAATACTGGCCGCCATGTATAGCCTATCGCGTGCTGAAGAATGGCGTTAAACCCTACAACAATAACAACAATGGGGATATGAATTCTCAAGCATAGTTACTGAGTTTAAAGATAGATGGGTTTAGCTTTCCAAATCGAACACATGGATTTTTACAGACGCTGATAAAATTGTGAAAGCGGTATTGCCTATATTCATCTTACATATATAAATACACGTACTCACTGTGATAGATATCTCAGTTATCAGTTGATACATGCAAATGATAAACAAAAGGGTGGTCAGATTCAAGTACGATCTAAATATAGAAACTTTACATTTAAGATAGTGGTTGACAATGTTGTTTAGTTCATAGATTGTTCATAAAGTGCGACGGCCACTCCCTCTGCATATAACGAATGTGTTTGAAATATTACATAATAGCATAAATTAATGTGACATAATTTCTGTAAAAATAATTAAGGATGTCAATGCTGTGTGACAGAAAGGTTTTGCTATTTCTCGCCATCATATTGTATACCACTAAAGTCTATGGTCATGTGTGCGATGGTAGAAGTGCGAAATCAACGGACAAAATTACAGATATGGATATATACGGATCGCAGTCAGGAATGTGTAAAGCCACTGATCACGACGATGATTTCGATGACGTAGAAAATGGTCCCGGCGATTCCGAGATGGGTTTCTGGAGATCTCTCTTTCTGAATGTTGACAGCACCACTAAATATGTTTTAAGGACAATTAAAGTATGGAAAAGTAAAAAACAACTCAAAACAGTGCGTCATTTCATTCGGAAATACAAGCCGTTATTTGGAACTCTATTCAATTCCTTCGTTGAATCCATGGAGGAGACAGATGAAGAGTGACAATGGATTAATCAAAATGATTATACTTTTGTCATCGCGAAGAAAATATATGTGAATACATGATAAGTGATTAGTATGTGTAAATAATGAAATCATGTGTACCTGGTCATCAAAAATGGATATACTTTTGTAGATAACGTCTCAAACTTACACTGGATGATGATACAAGACTGAAACCGTTTCACCGAGAAATAAAATACTGCTATATGTTCCAGTGTCTCCAACAGCGAGAAGTCAAATTTTCTAAATTTTTTGGGTAACATTTCTGTTCATCACAGATCATAATGATGTAGAAAGGAATTACATATTTTCAGAAGTACTTTTTAATCGATAGAATGCATAACTTGATCTTTGCTCTGTTGTTCTGTTATCAGCGGAAGAAAGCAAGGGAGTTAATGATGATATAAGTTAAAATAGTGCAAAAATTTATGTATTCATTATATATATATATATATATATATATATATATATATATATATATATATATATATATATATATATATATATATATATTCAGATACAGAAATTTGTTTTACTGAGGCACCATTTTATTATCAGAGGAAATGTGTGGCTGGGATCATTTTCGGACGAGCTTTTGGCGCGCGTACGTATGTATGTTCCGTATCAACGACACCAAAACATTGATAGAGAGAATAAAAGTAATTTCCTAGCAAAGAAGCGAAAGGAAATATTAATATGCCTTCTTTTCTCGTATGAACATAAAAAGAGTTGTTCATTATCCGCGACGAGCTTTAGAGTGTGCATTTGCTAAAGATTTAAGATTTAACTAAAGTCCAAAGTGAATGAATATCCATTGCATGTGTCTTTTAAATATATCTCATGTATTATTACAAAGTATTAGGAGATTATATGATAAAATGCTAGATATTTCTGTTTTATATCTTTGCCTCTTTGGATTTAAAACGATCAAAGAAACAAGCAGGTAAATAAAACGGAAAAATTCCAAAACAAATTAATAATATTTCGTTATTTTAGATCCTCAAAGCGAGTTGAACATGTACTCTATTTTGTATCAGAGACGATTGTTCACTGCTTGCACATTTTGTAGTCGTGGTCTGCGAAAACGAGATCAGTTTACATAATGTATGATCTTAACGATTTTCACAGATTTTTCGTGAGAAAATATCACTCAGATAAGAAGCTGATAAAATATTTTGATCTAGAGTTTGCATGTGATTTACACTTGACAATTTTAAAATTTTTATAGAAAATAAAGGAGTAGTAATACCTTGTTTTCCATTTTCATAAATAAAAAAAATTGTGCCTCTATGACATCATACAATCAGTCGCTTCCGGTTAAGTTTGCTTTGGTATTCATGGTACAGTGACACAGGTATGTTATTTATTGACCGGGTCACTCAATTAACGTACATCGCAGTAATCGATCGATATGGTAGGTTTGAACTCGCACCCATTCGGTAGCGAGTCCAGTACACTGTGTGATTTGTGTGTGTTTTGTATTTTTAACGTAGTAGTGATATCGCTTCGATGTCTTCAGTGTGGCAGTTAATAGTGATACCTAACACTGGGGCATCATGTTACAGACATGCAGCCTGATGTCCCACATAGTCACACTATCCTGACGCCAGTCCTAACATTCACGTCTTAATGCTTAGAGCCAAGCGAGGCAGCTGTTATTACCATTTTTGTAAGTCTTTAGTATGACTCAGCCAGTAATCGAACCCACAACCTCCCGCATCCAAGGGTGGCGCTCTAACCACTAGTCCACACTAAGCAACCTCGGCTTCTGCCTCCAGCATTTGCTTCCTACGATATTAAGGAGAGCGCATTTGGGCCTTTACTGTCTCTCCATTCCGTAAATTGAAACACTAATTTATTGAAAAGAGATACAACACTTTCATTGAATATACAAGAATTGTTTTAAAAGTTGTAATATTTTGTTGTAACAGTTTTGCTTCGTCGAACATTTTGATACCTTTTTTGTCGATAAATAGACCTATACTATTCTACATCGGCGTCTGCAGATATATGCGCGTGACGTAACATAGATAAATGACAGTGATCTTAAATGTCGGGAGAAGGGAACTAAATGTGTTATTGAGCAGCACACATAGTGTGAATTCCGTGCTCTCTTATCTTAGGTTTCGACTGATATCAAGGCCGAAAGTTCACGGATGTAATTCTCTGTCTTATCCTACAATTTTGGGACATCTTTTACAATATGATCGCAAATTCCATGGAAAATGCCCCTCGTGCTTTGAATGCGATAACTGGTTAAGATGCTCAGCGCACCGTGGAGGATATTTTTATTAGTACAGGTATTATTCAGAAACTGTTTTAATTATATTGAAGAATAATTCAAAGCTCTGAAAGGTTTGTGCAAGGTGTGGTCCCACATTTGATGACGGCTGATAAAAAAACAGACTGGTTGAATCTGTCAAACATATCTACTCACCAAATATGAATAGACTGACCAGAGAAGTTTTAATAAAATTGCCCGAGTGAATGAAACATGGATTTATCTTATTTGAATCCGGCTCAAGAGAATAATTACAACGTTTGGATCGGTGGAAACGAGCAGAGACTAGAAATCTCTTGATGTCATCGGAGTGTCAAGAACGTTTTTATACAAGTTGTTTCTGGGAGGGGGATGCAATAGGTCCCGTAACTCAGCTGTGTCTGACTCTGCTAATGTAGTACCTATATCTGCGATATTCATCTATTCTATGACAACTCACTAACGCACAAATCCACCGTTGTGGCACACTTTGCCATATCGCCGACACAGCCCTTAATTAGTTCTAAGTGAATTTTAGCAGAATCTCATTATTTAAGATTTTCTGAATATCAAAATATTTGACAGCCGTAATATTTTTGGAAATGCATTTTTTTCCAGTGTATGAACAACACAGAAAAAGGAGTGAATACAATAGAATTTACCACATGAATAAACAGACTGCGATCACATGTATACATATATAGGTCCTTCTTTGAGTGGATACACTGTCGTACTGTTCACTGCTTAAGGATTTTGTTGTACAGCACACCAGTATTCTGAACTTTTTACATATCGTATTAAACTTAAATGCCTTTAGTAATATGGTCGACAAAGAATCATTGTTTTTTTCTTTACAAAAACAGAAGTAATGTCAGATCGACTTCCGCGCATCATTATTCGTTCGTTTGCAAGCTGAGATGACCTCAGTAGTGGATGGATTGTAATTTGTATGACCTTCAACAGCGAGACCAATTTTATAGCAATGGTCTCACTATATAGTTTTCATTTATATTTTACATTGCTATTTTCAGGTTTCAGCGAAAAGTTAATTAAAAAAAACTATATATGTTAATACTAATACATGTCATAGAAGTTAAGTCGTAAGAATTAGAAATTTATATTGATCAATGTAAAAAAGGAGAGGACAACCAGATGCACATGATCAATTCGATCTAGCTACATATTCATTAGTATTCACAACAAAGTAGTGTTATTTTTCCTGAAGTCTAATTAGGAAGAAAAAAAAAAACTCATGGTAAACGTATGGAATTCACGATTAGATCATAATATTTCGACTTCCGTCCAGAGGAATTTACAGTCATATCAGGTACAGTCATCAAATAGGCAAGGACCAATTATTGCGGTACATACTGATTTTAATACTCTAGTTCGATTTGTCTCCCCTTACCTTATTTCTGCGAGTTTCAGACGGTCCAAAACTTGAAGATCTTACTTTACATAATTTCTGGAAATATCAGGAATACATTTTGATTGTTAAAATGCATCACTATTTGGCAGAAACTTAAAATTGATGAAAGTAAATCTGAGGTCGGGCATTTCGCGAAAAACAAAGAACAAACTTAGTTTTTTTAAACACGTTCCACACATGATTAAGAATAAATCATAGTAGATGTTTTTTTATTTTAATTTTCGCACAACGTTTTAATTAATCAAGCAGACACCATAACGAATTATGTGTGTTAAAGACGTTTTAAAAATAATATGATTTCTATTAGATTTTACTTATAAAATTCTTTAAGACATGAAGTGTGTGCCTGTTTCAAATCTTGTATCGTGTAGGCAACAATGTAAATAATAGTATATCTTGTATCGTGTAGATAACAATGTAAATAATAGTATATCTTGTATCGTGTAGGCAACAATGTAAATAATAGTATATCTTGTATCGTGTAGGCAACAATGTAAATAATAGTATATCTTGTATCGTGTAGGTAACAATGTAAATAATAGTATATCTTGTATCGTGTAGATAACAATGTAAATAATAGTATATCTTGTATCGTGTAGATAACAATGTAAATAATAGTATATCTTGTATCGTGTAGGCAACAATGTAAATAATAGTATATCTTGTATCGTGTAGATAACAATGTAAATAATAGTATATCTTGTATCGTGTAGGCAACAATGTAAATAATAGTATATCTTGTATCGTGTAGGCAACAATGTAAATAATAGTATATCTTGTATCGTGTAGGTAACAATGTAAATAATAGTATATCTTGTATCGTGTAGATAACAATGTAAATAATAGTATATCTTGATACCCGAGCGCATCACGAGGCGACCAACCTTTGTCCCTAACACCTCCATGACATTAGATGTACATCTTCTAAGCCCACGGTAAAACTGTTACGTAGTTGCATGGTCAAATAGTTAGAAAATGAATATGGTTAGAAACAATCTTGCACCGAAAATCTGGAAGAAAAAGACAGTTTCTCGACATTTTAAACTATTATACGAGTTTAACAATTTAAATGGAAATGTATGAATATTTATGCGTTTACATTTCTTTAATCAGGATGATAATGATGAATTGTTTTAAAATACTGTTTATCTTTTGTTATGTAAATTATGACTAAGTTGGTCAATTAATATGACTGAATCACAACATTATTGCGCTTTTGAGAATTCTTTGCTGAACATTTTGTGACCTGTGCTCGTTAACTTGTTGGAGTTATGCACATAATATAGCACAAAGAAACGATGTAAAGCTTTGCATCAAATTAATGTACGATCCATGCATAGGAGAACATAATCTCGCATTCAGCGTGATTGTAGAGTAACCCTTAGATCTACGTCAAGCATATTAGTGTAGAGATCGATGAAAGTCATGTCAGAGTCTGGTCTTAATAGATTAGATAGCAATAGTTACTCTAAAATAAATTGACATAATTTTTTTCTCCTTCTTCTTCTTCTTCTGATGAGAGAGAGAGAGAGAGAGAGAGAGAGAGAGAGAGAGAGAGAGAGAGAGAGAGAGAGAGAGAGAGAGAGCACATTAGTTCTTAGTGCAGGATGAATACTGAATTAGTTGTAGTCTGAAATCATATAAATTCAGTCCTATTACTGCAATTTATTGGAGTGCTTAATACGTCTCAAACGAAACTTGCTTTGTGAGTGATAACTTGCAATTAGAAATCTCTAGTTATCAAACAAAATGTTTAGAGATCAGATCTTTCTTCCTTTTATCGTATTTGTTCGTGGTAAGAACCTCTCTATATTATATGAATTTCGCTATTAAGGACATGTCGTTATATATTCTGCGTTGTTGATCTTTGATGTAGTCCAAAGTCCGGCCCGCGAGCCAATCACGGCCCGCGGTAAGATTTCATACGGCCCGCAACTTCGGTCATATAATGTATTATTTTTGGCCCGCTAGCACTCGAACCCTTCTCCGCTCATTTCTGCCATGGCGACTGAAAAGAACAAAAGGAAAGTTGACAGTGAGGGCCGCAGCTTTCAGGAGAGATTGGAATTACAGTACTTTTTCCCCTGAAAATCGAGACAATTGTGTTTGTAACGAGACAGTTGCATTGTTTAAGGATTTCAGCGTAAAGAGACACTTCCAGACTAAAGATGTTAACACATATAACAAGCTAACAGGGAGTGACCGCGCTGAAAAAGTGAAGCACAACAGCGAAACATGGAAAATCTTTTACGGAAGGTACATTTATCAAACATTGTGTCATGAACATGGTGCTCCGAGAAGAAGCAAGAATTTATAATGTTTGCCCGGCACGTAACACTGTGGCACGGAGTGTTGAGGACATATCGTCAGATATTCAGAGATAACTGAGGGACGGGAAAGACTTTTGATTATTTCTCATTAGCCTGCGATGAAAGCACCAATGCTTCTGACACTGCACAGTACTTGGTTTATTTAAAAGAGGAGCTGACGACAACATGAGCGTAATAGAGGAGCTGCGCTGCTTGACCTCCAAAGCCTTAAAGACCAAACCAGAGGAACGAATTTATTCGTTTCTGTTTGTGATGCTGTTGATGATATGAAAATAAAGAAGGAGTAAAATTTCTGGGATCATTACCGATGGTGCCCCTGCCATGGCTGGTTTCGAAGTGGATTGTCCACACTGATCTGC